>CM053035.1:210813475-211345975 GCA_028564925.1 Lithobates sylvaticus | reverse complement strand
TTAAAAAAATAAAAAGGTATTGTACTACAGATGTGGGCACATAAATGGGTTCCTATTACAGGAAGCTCCTGCAGAGAGGGAAGGTCTCACACTGGATTACGGCAGGTACCTGGGATAAATACACAAAGCTCACCGAGATATAAGGAAGAATACGCATGGCTCCATTATTCTGACAATGTTTGTGTATCCCGGAGACTCCTGCCTTCAAAATATTTTTGTTCCTTTGCAACATCTGATATCATAGCAAAATATCCAGAGCACTTTAGTGTACTCTAGATATACACTACTGTGACCAATCTTAAAGGCAGCACCAACACTGAAGGATTAGACGGATGGTGTGGAGCACACAGCGGTGAGTCCACTTACCTCCCTTCCGCACGGGGGGCTGTCCCGGAGGAAAATTTCAGAAACCGCTAAAAATCTATTAAGGAAGAAAACATGCTGTTTGCCAGGCGGTTTACTGGAAATGTTCCCCATTGATGATGGTGGTTGTTTAAATGATCAGAGAAGGCTTAGCAACTCACCTGCCACATAGGGGCCCAGGGGCATCTGGCTATAATTAACCATACTGCCTGGACCGGGTCCTCGGAAGTTTGGGCCAAAACTATTGTTGTACATCTGTGTGGAGCCAAAGGTCCCCTGAAAAAAAAAAAAAATAAATAAAAATAAAGCACACACAAATCAAACAGATGGACTTAGGGGATCAAATAGTTCAAGTGGAAAGAAACAAACTAAATCAATAGGAACCATTTTTAATCCTTTTTTATAAAGTTCTTGTGTTCCCAATGCCCCGCCCCCTGGTGTGAAGTGCTAAATGGACATTTAAATTATTGGTTTCTAGATTTTTTTTTTTTACAACTCCAGATGGCACTTCCTGTCCCATCCGCCTAGGTGATGACGTCATTGGGCGATTTCCACAGACTCCTGGGATATCGGCGTCATCTATCCCAGGAGTCTTCGGGAAGCCCGATAACGAAATCTCACGGTATTTGCAGACTGGAAATGAAGTGATTGGGAGGAGCTTGGCACCATTTTCAAAGCTTTAAATTCTTTCCAAAATTGTAGGTCTTCTTTTGTTAATATTGCAAAAAATAAAAAACCGCAGAGGTGATCAAATACCACCAAAAGAAAGCTCTATTTGTGTGAAGAAAATGATACAAATTGTATTTGTGTACAGTGTTGCGTCAGCTAAAGCGGGTTGTATACCTGCAGAAAAAAAATAAAAACTGTAAGACAAAAGGCATAATGATGTAAGACTGTAAGACAGAATAAAGGTGGATAAAGCACCTGGACCTGATGGCATCCACCCACGGATCCTAAAAGAATTGAGCTCTGTAATTTCAAAGCCATTGTATCTAATTTTTAGGGAATCATTAATGACAGGAATAGTACCACTGGATTGGCGCAGGGCGAACGTGGTGCCTATATTTAAAAAGGGAACAAAGTCTTTACCAAGTAACTATAGACTGTTAGTTTAACTTCTATAGTTGGGAAGATACTGGAGAGATTATTAAAAGACCACATAGACGAGTTCTTGCAGGAAAAAAATATGTTAAGCAACAGACAGCATGGGTTCATGAAAGACAGAAGTTGTCAGACAAACCTCATTTCTTTTTATGAGGTGGTAAGTAAAACCTTGGACAGAGGCGTGGCTGTGGACGTGGTATACTTGGATTTTGCAAAAAGCGTTCGATACAGTTCCCCACACACGGCTCATGTGTAAGGTAAGGTCTACAGGTTTGAAAATATCGGTTTGTAAATGGATAGAAAACTGGCTAAAAGACAGAATTCAGAGAGTCGTGGTTAATGATTCTTACTCTGAATGGTCTGAGGTTATCAGTGGTGTACCCCAAGGTTCAGTGCTGGGACCCTTACTTTTTAATATCTTTATAAATGATATTGGGTCTGGGACCAAAAGTAACATTTCTGTCTTTGCAGATGACACCGAGCTATGCAGTGGAATAACGTCCTTACAGGAGGTCTCCAATATACAAGCCGACCTCAATGCTCTGTCTAATTGGGCGACTATGTGGCAGATGAGGTTTAATGTGGATAAATGTAAAGTTATGCACTTGGGGGCTAAGAATATGCATCATACATACTAGGGGGAGTACAACTGGGGGAATCCGTAGTGGAGAAGGATCTGGGGGGATCCGTAGTGGAGAAGGATCTGGGGGGATCCGTAGTGGAGAAGGATCTGGGGGGATCCGTAGTGGAGAAGGATCTGGGGGGATCCGTAGTGGAGAAGGATCTGGGGGGGGATCCGTAGTGGAGAAGGATCTGGGGGGATCCGTAGTGGTGAAGGATCTGGGGGGATCCGTAGTGGAGAAGGATCTGGGGGGGATCCGTAGTGGAGAAGGATCTGGGGGGATCCGTAGTGGAGAAGGATCTGGGGGGGATCCATAGTGGAGAAGGATCTGGGGGGATCCATAGTGGAGAAGGATCTGGGGGGGATCCGTAGTGGAGAAGGATCTGGGGGGATCCGTAGTGGAGAAGGATCTGGGGGAATCCGTAGTGGAGAAGGATCTGGGGGAATCCGTAGTGGAGAAGGATCTGGGGGTTTTGGTAGATCATAAACTCAATAATAACATGCAATGCCAAGCTGCGGTTTCCAAAGCGAGCAAAGTCCTTTCTTGTATTAAGAGAAGTATGGACTCCAGAGAGAGAGATATAATTTTGCCCCTGTTCAAATCATTAGTAAGACCTCATCTGGAATATGCAGTTCAGTTTTGGGCACCAGTTCTCAAAAAGGATATTGGGGAACTGGAGAAAGTGCAGAGAAGGGCAACCAAACTGATAAGAGGCATGGAGGAGCTCAGCTATGAGGAAAGATTAGAGGAACTGAATTTATTCACACTTGATAAGAGGAGATTAAGGGGGGATATGATCAACATGTATAAATATATAAGGGGTCCATATAGTGAACTTGGTGTTGAGTTATTCACTTTACGGTCAACAAAGAGGACAAGGGGGCACTCTTTACTTCTAGAGGAAAAGAGATTTCATCTCCAAATACGGAAAGGTTTCTTCACAGTAAGAGCTGTGAAAATGTGGAATAGACTCCCTGCAGAGGTGGTTCTGGTCAGCTCAGTAGATTGCTTTAAGAAAGGCCTGGATACTTTCCTAAATGTACAGAATATAACTGGGTACTGACATTTATAGGTAAAGTTGATCCAGGGAAAATTCCGATTGCCTCTCGGGGGATCAGAAAGGAATTTTTTTCCCCTGCTTTAGCAAATTGGAGAATGCTCTGCTGGTTTTTTTTTTTTGCCTTCTCTGGATCAACTGTGGGTATAGAATGGGGTATATGGGATTGTATGATATATATAATATATATATATATATTTTTTTTTTTTTTTTTATTTGTGGTTGAACTGGATGGACTTGTGTCTTTTTTCAACCTAACCAACTATGTAACTATGTAACAAAAGGCACCGCATACTAGCTCATTATGAAATACTTACCTTAGAACGAGGTCCCTGTATCGCAGGCCGGTCCACACCGAGGTAGCTGACATTTTGCCCTCGGCATGTCTTCCGGGTTCGCGGTTCCGGCACTGTGAGTGTCTGGAGCCGCGATGACGTCACTCCCGCGCGGGAGTCTTCTTCCCGGTGAGGTCCGGCAGCTGCATGCAAAGTGAATATCTCCCAAACCGTGCAGGTTTAGGAGATATTCATTTTACCTACAGGTAAGCCTTATTATAGGCTTACCTGTAGGTAAAAAAAATAAAAAATGGGTATGCAACCACTTGAAAGTAACGCAGTGCCGTATCGCAAAAAAAATGGCCTGGTCATGAAGGGGGAAAAAAATCTTCTGGAGCTGAAGTGGTTAACGAGGGATGGATATTTCATACACAGTTCCACAGGTTCAGCCTGGACCAATGTAACTCTGTATGTACCATACAGTTGTGCTCATAAGTTTACATACCCTGGCAGAATTTATGATTTCTTGGCCATTTTTCAGAGAATATGAATGATAAACATAGAAACTTTTCTCTCACTCATGGTTAGTGTTTGACTGAAGCCATTTATTATCAATCAACTGTGTTTACTCTTTTTATTTCATAATCACAACAGAAACTACCCAAATGACTCTGATCAATAGTTTACATACCCCAGTTCTTAATACCGTGTATATGCCCCCTTTAACATCAATGACAACTTGAAGTCTTTTGTGGTATTTGTGGATGAGGCTCTTTATCTTCTCAGATGGTAAAGCTGCCCATTCCTCTTGGTAAAAAGCCTCCAGTTCCTGTAAATTTTTGGGCTGTCTCGCATGAACGGCACGTTTGAGATCTCCCCAGAGGGGCTCAATGATATTGAGGTCAGGAGACTGAGATGGCCACTCCAGAACCTTCACTTTATTCTGCTGTAGCCAATGACAGGTGGCCTTGGCCTTGCGTTTTGGATTATTGTCATGTTGGAATGTCAAAGTACGTCCCATACGCAGCTTCCTGGCTATTGAATGCAAATGTTCCGCCAGTATTTTTCGATAACATACTGCATTTCAATTTTGACCAAATTTCCTGTGCCTTTGTAGCTCACACATCCCCAAAACATCAGCGATCCACCTCCGTGTTTCACAGTAGGGATGGTGGACCTTTCATCATAGGCCTTGTTGACTCCTCTCCAAATGTAGTGTTTATGGTTGTGGCCAAAAAGCTAAATTTTGGTCTCATCACTCCAAATGACTTTGTGGCAGAAAGTTTGAGGTTTGTCTCTGTGCTGTTTGGCGTATTGTAAGTGGATACTTTGTGGCATTTGTGTAGTAATGTCTTTCTTCTGGTGACTCGACCATGCAGCCCATCTTTCTTCAAGTGCCTCCTTATTGTGCGTCTTGAAACAGCCACACCACATGTTTTCAGAGAGTCCTGTATTTCACCTGAAGTTATTTGTGGGGTTTTCTTTGCATCCCGGACAATTTTCCTGGCAGTTGTGGCTGAAATTTTAGTTGGTCTACCTGACCGTGGTTTGGTTTCACCAGAACCCCTCATTTTCCACTTCTTGATTAGAGTTTGAACACTGCTGATTGGCATTCTCAATTCCTTGGATATCTTTTTATATCCCTTTCCTGTTTTATACAGTTCAACTACCTTTTCCGCAGATCCTTTGACATTTCTTTTGCTTTCCCCATGACTCAGAATCCAGAAACGTCAGTGCAGCACTGGATGAAAGACGCAAGGGTCTGTCAGGAGTCCAGAAACTCATTGACCTTTTATACACACACACTAATTACAAGCAAACAGATCACAGGTGAGGATGGTTACCTTTATAAGCCATTCAAACCCCTTTGTGTCACCTTGTGTGCATGTTATCAGGCCAAAATCACCGGGGTATGTAAACTTTTGATCAGGGTCATTTGGGTAGTTCCTGTTGTCATTATGATTTAAAAAGTTGATTGATAATAAATGGCTTCAGCCAAACACGAACCATGAGTGAAAGAAACGTTTTTTTGTGTTATCATTCATATTCTCTGAAAAATGAACAAGAAATCATAAATTCTGCCAGGGTATGTAAACTTATGAGCACAGCTGTACCTGGCTGATGCCTCTGTAAGCTGGAAGTCACTGAAATAGACACTGCTACTACACCGCTACTACACCTGTGCGATCTCCACTTACTTCCGGGTCCCGTGCTGAGTGTCTTGCCCGCTGCATTCTGAACACAGGCGGTCGGTAACTCGGCACAGTTGCCATTCAAGCAATGCTTTGCATTTTCAGAATGAAAGCAAATCGTTCTGATTGGAGGAGGTGGAGAGTGCGACGTCTACTTTGTCCAATTAGAGAGGGTTTCATTGGTTTCCAGCTTCCAGGAGCACAGGCAAGGTATTGTATATACACACAGTTACTTTGGCTCAAACTGTAACTATGAATAAAACTTCGGACTCGGCAGTCACTATATCTGCTCTCCCACGGTACACAGAACATGGAAATGCAATTATTTCAGTAAATATAAACTGCTAAATATCTTTTCTCATCAGCAGTATATAGCAGCCTAGGGACTTCTATCAGTGTTCAGCAGAGCACAGGTCAAAGCTTGAGGGAGGAGTTTTCATTCTCCCCTGATTGGCCTATGAGGCTGCAGGACCCCTGACCCTCTGTCTGGACAGTGCTGATTGGCCCTGTGTCCCGATCACATGCACCCTCCCAAGAAAAGGAAAAAACCCTCTAGCAATACACACCAAACTGAGCATGTGCAGAGTGCCCCCATAGCTCTAATATACCAGAGTATGGTTTGGGGACTGTGGAAGAAGGGGAGGATTAGAGAAGACAGGATCAAACAGCCATTTTTTACACAATGTGCAGGATTAACCCCTTAGGTTCCACAGTGATTATAATATATAGAACAAGTATGCTTTACTGCATATACAGACTGATTTTTACTGTTGTGGGTCTATTAATACTTTAACAGCTTCCTGACCGCCTCCTGCACATATACGTCGGCAGAATGGCACGGCTAGGCAAAACCACGTACAGGTACGTGGCCCTTTAATTGCCTAGCCGTGGGTCGGGGGCGCGCTCGCGACCCGGTCGGGAGCTCCGTGACCACGGCCGCGGGACCAGCGGACCCGATCGCCGCTGGTGTCCCGCGATCGGGTCACAGAGCTGAAGAACGGGGAGAGGTCTGTGTAAACAAACCTCTCCCCGCGCTTCCTACTCTGCCTGTCATTGATTGGCTGTTCCCTGTCATCGAGAAAGCCGATCAATGACGTCAGATGCCAGCCCCGCCCCCTAATGTTAAAAAAAAACACAACACGTCACAGCCCATAACCCCTCCCCTCCCCCTAGTGGTTAACTCTTTCACTGCCAGTGTCATTTACATAGGAATCAGTGCATTTAAATAGCACTGATTTCTGTATAAAATGACAATGGTCCCAAAAATGTGTCAAAAATGTTCGATGTGTCCGCCATAATGTCGCAGTCACAATAAAAATCGCTGATCGCCACCATTACTAGTAAAAAAAAAAAAAAATATTAATAAAAATGCTATAAAACTATCCCCTATTTTGTAAACGCTATAAATTTTGCGCAAACCAATCAATAAATCGCTAATTGTGATTTTTTTTTACCAAAAAATATGTAGAAGAATACGTATCGGCCTAAACTGAGGGAAAAAAAATGGCTTTTTTTATATATTTTTTGGGGATATTTATTATAGCAAAAAATATAGAATTTTTTTCAAAATTGTGGCTCTATTTTTTTTTATAGCGCAAAAAAAAAAAACCGCAGGGGCGATCAAATACCACCAAAAGAAAGCTCTATTTGTGGGAAAAAAAAGGACGCCAATTTTGTTTGGGAGCCACGGCGCACGACCGCGCAATTGTCAGTTAAAGCGACGCAGTGCCGAATCGCAAAAAGGGGCCTGGTCCTTTGGCTGCCAATTGGTCCGGGGCTGAAGTGGTTAAGTGATTGATCCATATAAGTTTACAGACTTGGGAGGTTCTAACCTGGACTGTGGCTTCTCCTCCTCGGTTGGTCAGCCGGCTGAGAATACTGCGCTCGGACATCTGTAGACGGGCCGCCACTGGGGGTATCCGGGACAGCATGGAGGGCAAACGGGTCACATCGGCCTTCATGTCACTCAGCAGCTCTTCCAGCTGGTTCAGCACTGTCCACCAAAAAACAAAAATTACTTGATGGTCTGTATCCATTATCCTGTTTTGCTGCAGATCAAAAACTTTAAGCCAATCAAGGTGATCTTTCATGCCCCCCCCCCCCCCCCCCAATTCTCGACTGTAGGGAAACAGGGCCACTAGCTGCAATGTCACTTGCACCGCCACGGGGTCCCGTCACTGAATTCACAAACATAATGCAGACAAAAGGAGGGAGGCGTATCAATATTAATATTAGTCACTGTAATGACTGTCATAGATCTAAAGTATTGCTGGATTAGGTGCTTTTTTTAACCATGCATTGCTGGGTGGGGGGGGGATCTAGGATGGAGAAGGACCTGGGGGTCCTAGTAGATGATGGGCTCAGCAATGCCAAGCTTCTGCTAACAAAGCAAACAGAATATTGGCATTAAAAAGGGGATCAACTCCAGAGATAAAAGGATAATTCTCCCGCTCTACAAGACTCTGGTCCGGCCGCACCTGGAGTATGCCGTCCAGTTCTGGGCACCAGTCCTCAGGAAGGATGTACTGGAAATGGAGCGAGTACAAAGAAGGACAACAAAGCTAATAAAGGGTCTGGAGGATATTAGTTATGAGGAAAGGTTGTGAGCACTGAACTTATTCTCTCTGGAGAAGAGATGCTTGAGAGGGGATATGATTTCAATGTACAAATACCGGACTGGTGACCCCACAATAGGGAGAAAACTTTTTCGCAGAAGGGAGTTTAACAAGACACGTGGCCACAAATTAGAAGAAAAGATGTTTAACCTTAAACTATGTAGAGGGTTCTTTACTGTAAGAGCAGCAAGGATGTGGAATTCCCTTCCACAGGCGGTGGTCTCAGCGCATCGATAGTTTCAAGAAACTATTAGATAATCACCTGAATGACCACAACATACAGGGATATACAATGTAATACTGACATATAATCACACACATAGGTTGGACTTGATGGACTTGTGTCTTTTTTCACCCTCACCTACTATGAATCTAGCAGAGGGATGTTAAGTGTCGCTGACCTTTGTGTAGGACGGCATTAGCAGGCTTGTTCCCTGCCAGAGACTCTTTGGAGAGATGCTGATGGCTCTCAGCAAGGCACTCCACTTCGGCCAGTCGGGCGTTCAGCGCCATGGCTGGGTGGTTGGGGTCCTGGGTCATATTGAGATAGGCGGCTCTTCTCAGCTGTTCTTCAATTACAAGCGCTTGTTCCAGAAGCTACAAGAAAACACAACATGTTCCATTAGAACCGGCTTTCTCAGCACCCTTCTCAGCACAGAGGAACCCTTAAAATGACTTTCCAGTCTCAGGGAACCCCCTGCTAAATAATGACTAGATCTACAACCCATAATATATCAGTGTGATGGTCGGTGGGAAGAACGCTCCTTACACTTGTGGTCATTGGGAAGAGCTTCCCCTGTACAGAGAACTATAAAGATAATTGGAAACTTATCTGAGAGGCAAAAAATTGGTCATTGCTCAAGGAACCCCTAGCAAATATATATATATATATATAGAATAGCTCAATTCTAGTGGGGAATTGGAGAAATAACCCACACCTAGGGCTGCAACTAACGATTATTTTCATAATCGATTAGTTGGCCGATTATTGTTTCGATTAATCGGTTAATAACCTTAAAAAAAGTGTGGTGTATAAATGTAGTTAATATGTAAAAGTTTTAAAAAAAGGAAATGTATTCTTAAATATCTCTATGCAGTGGTAAATTTATATATATATATATATATATATATATATACACACACACACATATACATATACACACACACACATATATATATATTGTATATACTATTAGAAGAGATACATACTGTATATACTATTAGAGGAGAGATATACTGTTTATACTATGAGGAGCTATACTGTATATACTATTAAAGGAGAGATATACTGTATATACTATTAAAGGAGAGATATACTGTATATACTATTAAAGGAGAGATATATTGTATATACTATTAGAAGAGATATACTGTATAAACTATTAGAAGAGATATATTGTATATACTATTAGAAGAGATATACTGTATATATATGAAAGGGACCCAATATAATGAAAGGGACCCAATATAATGAAAGGGACCTAGTGATGTAGCAGCCAATAAAAAAAGTGTTCTCACACCAGACAATAATAGAAGGTAAAAAATGGTAATGTAGCGCTTACTCAAATGGCATTGCAACTATTTTAAACTAATTGGAAAAATATATATATATATATATATAACATAAATCCTTTGGAGACTCCAAAAAGGATATATCCAAAGAAATATAGCGTCCTTATGTGGATTTCTTCATCAAAATTGTATAGCCAGACATTAGCAAACCAATGCTATAACAATTCTTGAATAACCGTCCTTCAACCAAATGTACGATGATCGCTCAGGCAACAAATAAGTAACTAAAATCCTCAAATATGATAAAAATCCAAAGTGCAATATAGACAATCTGTGCAAATAAGCAAAGAATATGTGCAAAATTCCACAATGTGTGCAAAATAACAATGTGTGCAAAATACGGATATGGATACCTTTGAGAAAGTCACGTGAACAGTGACGCAACGCGTCAGGGAAGAGAGTCAGGTGACATTCGTTTCTGATCACGGCCAGGATCGGTAACATTATTCATTGCATGCTGTTATATCGTCAAATTGTAAGTGTTTTACCATATATTAAACTGTCAGATTTTTAATACTACACTATGGAGTCCGCCCTCTCCTTTCTTTAATACTTGGCTGAGTGTTTGGAACGCCCTGGATAGACTTGACGGAGGATAGAGACACACAGGATCTGTGCTATCAGGGGGAGCCTGTGAACGGATCGGCCAGTGTATTGACTTGTAATGCCGCGTACACACGATCAGAATTCTCGTGGGAAAAAGCTCTGCCAGTTTTCCCAACAGAATTCCGCTCAAGCGGTCTTGCCTACACACGGTCACACCAAATTCCAACTGTCAAGAATGCAGTGACGTACAACACTACAACGAGCCGAGAAAAAATCAAGTTCAATGCTTCCGAGCATGCGTAGGAATTTTGCGTGACGTAATTGCATACACACGGTCGGACTTTCCGATAGAAAGTTTTTCCGTCGGAAAAATTGAGAACCTGCTCTCAAATTTTTGCTGACGGGAATTCGGCCAGGAAAATTCCGATGGAGCATACACACGGTCACATTTTCCGATGAAAAGCTCTCATTTGTCTTTTGCTGGCCCGAAATTCCGATCGTGTGTACGTGGCATAAGGCTGCTTTTATTTCACATTGAGGTGAGAGGCTGGGGGGGAAACACTATTCATTATATTCACTGGAGAGTGCTTGAACGGGGTCACTCGAGTAGTTGATGAACTGTATCGCATATTGAAGAGAGATTGTCACAATTGGATTGCATCGCACTGTGTATGAGACCCTGATTTTTCACTAACTTTTGGATTTCCATATTTTTCTTTTCATTGCTTCTCTTGAGCACCTTTTTGGATCACTTTGGACATCACTGATTATAATAATTTTTTTGCTGTAGCTCTGTGTTCAATGTTCGTTTTTTGCGCAGTGTTAGGTGCAATTTATCTTTGCTAATATTTGCACCATTCCAATATTGCCATTTTGCACACATTATTTTGCACAGATTGTGGAATTTTGCACATATTCTTTGCTTATTAGGAAAAAATTTGACTCGTAGAATTTGGTGTGTGAATTGCCATCATCCCTAGAACATATGTTTGAAGGAAAAAAAACTAAATTATGGGATTTTAAAGGCAATTATTGAAAAAAAAATTGTATATAAAGTAATGTTATAAACAAGAAAAATATTTATTGATAACAATATATAGAAATTTGAAGCCAACCCAATTATATCAATATTTATATATCTATATGCAGTGAAATTGTACCACAACTTGTCACTTTTATATTTATACAATTGTGTTGGCTTCAAATTTTTATATATTGTTATCAATAAATATTTTTCTCGTTTATAACATTATTTTATATACTATTTTTTTCAATAATTGCCTTTGAAGGAAAAAAAACTCAATTATGGGATCTTAAAGGCAATTGTTGAAAAAAAAAATAGTATATAAAATAATGTTATAAACGAGAAAAATATTTATTGATAACAATATATAAAATTTGAAGCCAACACAATTATATAAATATAAAAGTGACAAGTTGTGGTACAATTTCACTGCATAAAGATATATAAATATTTATATAATTGTGTTGGCTTCAAATTTTTATATATTGTTATCAAAAAATATTTTTCTCGTTTATAACATTATTTTATATACTATTTTTTTTCAATAATTGCCTTTGAAGGAAAAAAAACTCAATTATGGGGTTCTAAAGGAAATTATTGAAAAAAAAAATAGTATATAAAATAATGTTATAAACAAGAAAAATATTTATTGATAACAATATATAAAAATTTGAAGCCAACGCAATTATATAAATATTTATATATCTTTATGCAGTGAAATTGTACCACAACTTGTCACTTTTATATTTATATAATTGTGTTGGCTTCAAATTTTTATATATTGTTATCAATAAATATTTTTCTTGTTTATAACATTATTTTATATGCTATTTTTTTTCAATAATTGCCTTTAAAATCCCATAATTGATTTTTTTCCTTCAAACATATTCTTTGCTTATTTGCACTTATTTGCACAGATTGTCTATTTTGCACTTTGGATTTTTATCGTATTTGAGGATTTTAGTTACTTATTTGTTGCCTGAGCCATCATCATACATTTGGTTGAAGGACGGTTATTCAAGAATTGTTATGTATATGGTAAAACACTTACAATTTGACGATATAACAACAGCATGCAATGAATAATGTTAACGATTCCGGCCATGATCGGAAACGAGCGTCACTTGACTCTCTTCCCTGACGCGTTGCGTCACTGTTCACGTGACTTTCTCAAAAGGTATCCATATCCGTATTTTGCACACATTGTTATTTTGCACAGATTGTCTATTTTTCACTTTGGATTTTTATCATATTTGAGGATTTTATTTACTTATTTGTTGCCTGAGCGATCATCATACATTTGGTTGAAGGACGGTTATTCAAGAATTGTTAAATATATGGTAAAACAATTTGACGATATAACATGCAATGAATAATGTTATCGATTCCGGCCATGATCGGAAACGAGCGTCACCCGACTCTCTTCGCTGACGAGTTGCGTCACTGTTCACGTGACTTTCTCAAAAAGGTATCCATATCCGTATTTTGCACACATTGTTATTTTGCACAGATTGTCTATTTTGCACTTTGGATTTTTATCATATTTGAGGATTTTAGTTACTTATTTGTTGCCTGAGCTATCATCATACAGTTGGTTGAAGGACGGTTATTCAAGAATTGTTATAGCATCGGTTTGCTAATCTCTGGCTATACAATTTTGATAAAGAAATCCACATAAGGACGCTATATTTCTTTGGATATATCCTTTTTGGAGTCGCCAAAGGATTTATGTTAATATATATATATATATATATATATATATATATATATATATTTATATATATATATATATATATATATATATATATATATATATATATTATATTTATTTATTTATATTATTTTTTTTTTTTTTTTTTTTTTCCAATTAGTTTAAAATAGTTGTAATGCCATTTGAGTAAGCGCCACATTACCATTTTTTTTACCTTCTAATATTTACAGTAGCGATTATTTGCTCTTTTTTACGTCTACTTTGCCACTTGCACAACTCAAGATAAAATCCCCATTACCTTAAATCTTCGAGCCAGAAATTTATTCTTCATTTCCAGGTAGTTTCCTTTGTGTATCTCGGATTTAAAAGGCTCATTTAATATTAAGTAGCAAGGGTCGTTCTGTATATCCTGCCAGCGGGCGTAGCCGTGTCTGTAGGGGATAAGCAGTGAAGGATGACAACTGCTGGACGGACAATTATGAGTGACGATACCCTGCTTGTGCCAAAGTCAACAATTAATCTGCAAACAAAGGAGGGATTATCTGGAGAGAAGGCCAATGCGATAATAAATACATCTCCTCCCCGGGGTGAGTTAACCTTTAATTACCAATAAATAAAGAGCAAGGAGCGGGACCCCGCTGGGTTACACTAGTCCTGGGGAAACACAGAGGAGCCTCCCGCTGACAGTAATGAAAAGGTCATTAAGGCTAAAAGTGATTTCAGGGGTTATTATTGTGTGGATGGTGCAGCGGGAATCCCTATGAGCCAAAATAATTAAAATGCTTTAGGCATTTAAAGAAAAGCTCCAATCAAAACAAAAAACACACACAAGATGACAGTTGGCAGATCATTGAGATTTAATTTTAACAATTTGTACCTAAAAGTTTTTTTAGTTGACGGAGGGGTGTCTGGTTTTCTGTGCTCATCAGATGTATAATAATACTTTATATAATGATAATAATAAAAAAAAATATTATAAATAAAAACACACATATATATATATATATATATATATATATATATATATATATATATAATAAAATTATTATTATATTGATTGGATTAAAAAAAAAAAAACGATATTAATAAAAACTTATGTTTTTATTAAAAAGGTTTAACCCTTTCATGACTACGCCTATTTCTGACATTTGGTGTTTACAAGTTAAAATCGGTATTTTTTGCTATAAAATTACTTAGAACCCCCAAACATATATATATATATATATATATATTTTTAGCAAAGAATCTAGAGAATAAAATGGCGATTGTCGCAATATTTTATGTCACACGGTATTTGTGCGGCGGTGTTTTAACCACTACAATACCGGGCACTTTCGCCCGCCCCCCCCCCCCCCCTTCCTTCCCAGACCAATTTTCAGCTTTCAGCGCTCTCGCACTTTCAGTGACAATTGCGCGGTCATGCAATGCTGTACCCAAATGACATTATTATCATTTTGTTCGCACAAATAGAGCTTTAGTTTGGTGGTATTTATTCACGACTCCGTTTTTTATTTTTTGCGATATAAGCAAAAAAATTGCGGAAATTTAAAAAAAAAATAAAAAATTCTCCTTTCTTTTTTAAATGAAATCCAATAAAATCAAATTTTGTCATACATTTAAGCCAAAATGTATTCTGCTACATGTTTTTAGTAAAAAAAATTCCGTTAAGTGTATAATAATTGGTTCGCGTGATCACGGACATATGTACGCAAATGATCATGTACAGATGTGCGCAGGTGATCACGGACATATGTGTGCAGATAATCATTGGGACATGTTATTTTACTGGGACATATGTGAGGGACATGTGTTTTTATTATTTGGGGACATGTGTTTTTATTTGGGGACATGTATGTTTTGGGGACATGTGTGTTTTGGGGACATGTGTTTTTATTTGGGGACATGCGTGTTTACTGGTGTTTACTGGTGATCAGTGAGTAAAAAAACAGCTCATACTCACTGATCACCAGCTGGCTGCAGCGATCCGCTCTCCTCTCCTCACCGACGACTTCCGTGTGAGGAGAGGAGAGCCGATTGCCTAGCAACTGGCTGTTTGCTTACATCACATGACGGCTGTGATTGGACACGGGCGTCATGTGATCAGGAGGGCCAATCACAGAGCCCTCCTGCCGATCCGAGATGCGCCGTGTCCGGGTGACACGAGCGCATCGGGATTGCACCGCTGCACGGGTACGTGCACGCGCGCGATCCCGCTACTTCTGAAGGATGTTCGGGAACGTCCGATCAGAAGTAGGCAGCTCCCACCCGGCCGTTTATATACAGTGGCCGGGTGGGAATTAGTTAAACTTTTTGGGAAAAAGACACTTTCATGAATTAAAAAAAAAAAAAAAAACGAAACATTAAAGTTAGCCCAAATTTTTTTGTAGAATGTGAAAGATGATGTTACGCCGAGTAAATAGA
This sequence comes from Lithobates sylvaticus, assembly GCA_028564925.1. Lineage (NCBI taxonomy): Eukaryota > Metazoa > Chordata > Amphibia > Anura > Ranidae > Lithobates > Lithobates sylvaticus. The sequence continues at coordinate 211,330,472 of CM053035.1, read as the reverse complement.
TACCAAACATGTCACGCTTTATAGTTGCACGCACTTGTGGAATGGCGACAAACTATGGTCCCTAAAAATCTCCATAGGGGACGCTTAAAAAAAGTTTTACGGTTACCAGGTTACAGTTATAGAGGAGGTCTAATGCTAGAATTATTGCTCTCGCTCGGACGATCGCGGTGATACCTCACATGTGTAATTTGAACACCGTTTACATATGCGGGCGCAACTTCCGTATGCGTTTTCTTTGCTGTGCGAGCTCGCGGTGTAAACATCCCTTGTCACAGTAATAGGTGGTGACAGGTACTCTTTATGGAGGGATCGGGGGGGGGGGGGGGGGTCTAAAAGACCTCCAATCCCTCCTTTGCACTTCAAAGTATTTAGATCACTGAAAACGGTGCATCTGAATACTGTATTATTTTTTTAAAAACCGGAGCCATTGACAGCCGAGTAAACCGGAAGTGTCGTCGTGACGTCTCATTGTTGCTCCCATAGAGCCCCATCATTGGTGTCAGTGGGTGGAATAGTGCCCCATCATTGGTGTCAGTGGGAGGAATAGTGCCCCATCATTGGTGTCAGTGGGTGGAATAGTGCCCCATCATTGGTGTCAGTGGGAGGAATAGTGCCCCATCATTGTTGTCAGTGGGTGGAATAGTGCCCCATCATTGGTGTCAGTGGGACAAATAATGCTCCATCTTTGGTGTCAGTGGGAGGAAATAGTGCCCCATCATTGGTGTCAGTGGGAGGAATAGTGCCCCATCATTGGTGTCAGTGGGAGGAATAGTGCCCCATCATTTGTGTCAGTGGGAGGAATAGTGCCCCATCATTGGTGTCAGTGGGAGGAATAGTGCCCCATCATTGGTGTCAGTGGGACAAATAATGCTCCATCATTGGTGTCAGTGGGAGGAATAGTTTTAGCATCATTGGTGTCAGTGGGACAAATAGTTTTCCCATCATTGCTGTCAGTGTTACGTATAGTGCCCCATCGTGGATGTCAGTACAGGAATTATTACCTTATTGTTGGTATCAGTGGGAGGAATAGTGTCCCATCATTGGTGTCAGTGGGAGGAATAGTGCCCCATCATTGGTGTCAGTGGGAGGAATAGTGCCCCCTCATTGGTGTCAGTGGGAGGAATAGTGCCCCCTCATTGGTGTCAGTGGGAGGAATAGTGCCCCCTTATTGGTGTCAGTGGGAGGAATAGTGCCCCCTCATTGGTGTCAGTGGGAGGAATAGTGCCCCATCATTGGTGTCAGTGGGAGGAATAGTGCCCCATCATTGGTGTCAGTGGGAGGAATAGTGCCCCATCATTGGTGTCAGTGGGAGGAATAGTGCCCCATCATTGGTGTCAGTGGGAGGAATAGTTTAGCATCATTGGTGTCAGTGGGAGGAATAGTGCCCCATCATTGGTGTCAGTGTTAGGAATAGTGCCCCATCATTGGTGTCAGTGGGAGGAATAGTGTCCCATCATTGGTATCAGTGGGAGGAATAGTGCCCCATCATTGGTGTCAGTGGGAGGAATAGTGCCCCATCATTGGTGTCAGTGGGAGGAATAGTGCCCCATCATTGGTGTCAGTGGGAGGAATAGTGCCCCCTCATTGGTGTCAGTGGGAGGAATAGTGCCCCATCATTGGTGTCAGTGGGGAGGAATAGTGCCCCCATTTGGTGTCAGTGGGAGGAATAGTGCCCCCTCATTGGTGTCAGTGGGAGGAATAGTGCCCCATCATTGGTGTCAGTGGGAGGAATAGTGCCCCCTCATTGGTGTCAGTGGGAGGAATAGTGCCCCATCATTGGTGTCAGTGGGAGGAATAGTGCCCCCTCATTGGTGTCAGTGGGAGGAATAGTGCCCCATCATTGGTGTCAGTGGGAGGAATAGTGCCCCATCATTGGTATCAGTGGGAGGAATAGTGCCCCATCATTGGTATCAGTGGGAGGAATAGTGCCCCATCATTGGTATCAGTGGGAGGAATAGTGTCCCATCATTGGTGTCAGTGGGAGGAATAGTGCCCCATCATTGGTATCAGTGGGAGGAATAGTGCCCCATCATTGGTGACAGTGGGAGGAATAGTGTCCCATCATTGGTGTCAGTGGGAGGAATAGTGTCCCATCATTGGTGTCAGTGGGAGGAATAGTGCCCCATCATTGGTGTCAGTGGGAGGAATAGTGCCCCCTCATTGGTGTCAGTGGGAGGAATAGTGCCCCATCATTGGTGTCAGTGGGAGGAATAGTGTCCCTCATTGGTGTCAGTGGGAGGAATAGTGCCCCCTCATTGGTGTCAGTGGGAGGAATAGTGTCCCATCATTGGTGTCAGTGGGAGGAATAGTGCCCCATCATTGGTGTCAGTGGGAGGAATAGTGCCCATCATTGGTGTCAGTGGGAGGAATAGTGCCCCATCATTGGTGTCAGTGGGAGGAATAGTGTCCCCTCATTGGTGTCAGTGGGAGGAATAGTGCCCCATCATTGGTGTCAGTGGGAGGAATAGTGCCCCCTCATTGGTGTCAGTGGGAGGAATAGTGCCCCATCATTGGTGTCAGTGGGAGGAATAGTGCCCCCTCATTGGTGTCAGTGGGAGGAATAGTGCCCCATCATTGGTGTCAGTGGGAGGAATAGTGCCCCATCATTGGTATCAGTGGGAGGAATAGTGCCCATCATTGGTATCAGTGGGAGGAATAGTGCCCCATCATTGGTGTCAGTGGGAGGAATAGTGTCCCATCATTGGTGTCAGTGGGAGGAATAGTGCCCCATCATTGGTATCAGTGGGAGGAATAGTGCCCCATCATTGGTGTCAGTGGGAGGAATAGTGTCCCATCATTGGTGTCAGTGGGAGGAATAGTGTCCCATCATTGGTATCAGTGGGAGGAATAGTGTCCCATCATTGGTATCAGTGGGAGGAATAGTGCCCCATCATTGGTATCAGTGGGAGGAATAGTGCCCCATCATTGGTGTCAGTGGGAGGAATAGTGTCCCATCATTGGTATCAGTGGGGAGGAATAGTGTCCCATCATTGGTGTCAGCGGGAGGAATAGTGCCCCCTCATTGGTGTCAGCGGGAGGAATAGTGCCCCCTCATTGGTGTCAGTGGGAGGAATAGTGCCCCATCATTGGTGTCAGTGGGAGGAATAGTGTCCCATCATTGGTGTCAGTGGGAGGAATAGTGCCCCCTCATTGGTGTCAGTGGGAGGAATAGTGTCCCATCATTTGTGTCAGTGGGAGGAATAGTGCCCCATCATTGGTGTCAGTGGGAGGAATAGTGCCCCATCATTGGTGTCAGTGGGAGGAAATAATGCCCCATCATTGGTGTCAGTGGGAGGAATAGTGTCCCCTCATTGGTGTCAGTGGGAGGAATAGTGCCCCCTCATTGGTGTCAGTGGGAGGAATAGTGCCCCATCATTGGTGTCAGCGGGAGGAATAGTGCCCCCTTATTGGTGTCAGTGGGAGGAATAGTGCCCCCTCATTGGTGTCAGTGGGAGGAATAGTGCCCCATCATTGGTGTCAGTGGGAGGAATAGTGCCCCCTCATTGGTGTCAGTGGGAGGAATAGTGCCCATCATTGGTGTCAGTGGGAGGAATAGTGCCCCATCATTGGTGTCAGTGGGAGGAATAGTTTTAGCATCATTGGTGTCAGTGGGAGATGTAGTGCCCCATCATTGCTGTCAGTGGGACGAATAGTGCCCCATCGTTGATGTCAGTACAGGAATTATTACCTTATTGTTGGTATCAGTGGGAGGGAATAGTGCCCCATCATTGGTATCAGTGGGAGGAATAGTGCCCCATCATTGGTGTCAGTGGGAGGAATAGTGCCCCATCATTGGTGTCAGTGGGAGGAATAGTGCCCCCTCATTGGTGTCAGTGGGAGGAATAGTGCCCCCTCATTGGTGTCAGTGGGAGGAATAGTGCCCCCTTCATTGGTGTCAGTGGGAGGAATAGTGCCCCCTCATTGGTGTCAGTGGGAGGAATAGTGCCCCATCATTGGTGTCAGTGGGAGGAATAGTGCCCCCTCATTGGTGTCAGTGGGAGGAATAGTGCCCCATCATTGGTGTCAGTGGGAGGAATAGTGCCCCCTCATTGGTGTCAGTGGGAGGAATAGTGCCCCATCATTGGTGTCAGTGGGAGGAATAGTGCCCCATCATTGGTATCAGTGGGAGGAATAGTGCCCCATCATTGGTATCAGTGGGAGGAATAGTGCCCCATCATTGGTGTCAGTGGGAGGAATAGTGTCCCATCATTGGTGTCAGTGGGAGGAATAGTGCCCCATCATTGGTATCAGTGGGAGGAATAGTGCCCCATCATTGGTGTCAGTGGGAGGAATAGTGTCCCATCATTGGCGTCAGTGGGAGGAATAGTGCCCCATCATTGGTATCAGTGGGAGGAATAGTGCCCCATCATTGGTATCAGTGGGAGGAATAGTGTCCCATCATTGGTATCAGTGGGAGGAATAGTGCCCCATCATTGGTATCAGTGGGAGGAATAGTGCCCCATCATTGGTGTCAGTGGGAGGAATAGTGTCCCATCATTGGTATCAGTGGGAGGAATAGTGTCCCATCATTGGTGTCAGCGGGAGGAATAGTGCCCCCTCATTGGTGTCAGCGGGAGGAATAGTGCCCCCTCATTGGTGTCAGTGGGAGGAATAGTGCCCCATCATTGGTGTCAGTGGGAGGAATAGTGTCCCATCATTGGTGTCAGTGGGAGGAATAGTGCCCCCTCATTGGTGTCAGCGGGAGGAATAGTGCCCACTCATTGGTGTCAGTGGGAGGAATAGTGCCCCATCATTGGTGTCAGTGGGAGGAATAGTGTCCCATCATTGGTGTCAGTGGGAGGAATAGTGCCCCCTCATTGGTGTCAGTGGGAGGAATAGTGTCCCATCATTTGTGTCAGTGGGAGGAATAGTGCCCCATCATTGGTGTCAGTGGGAGGAATAGTGCCCCATCATTGGTGTCAGTGGGACAAATAATGCTCCATCATTGGTGTCAGTGGGAGGAATAGTTTTCCCATCATTGCTGTCAGTGTTACGTATAGTGCCCCATCGTGGATGTCAGTACAGGAATTATTGCCTTATTGTTGGTATCAGTGGGAGGAATAGTGCCCCCTCATTGGTGTCAGTGGGAGGAATAGTGCCCCCTCATTGGTGTCAGCGGGAGGAATAGTGTCCCATCATTTGTGTCAGTGGGAGGAATAGTGCCCCATCATTGGCGTCAGTGGGAGGAATAGTGCCCCATCATTGGTGTCAGTGGGAGGAATAGTGCCCCATCATTGGTGTCAGTGGGAGGAATAGTGTCCCCTCATTGGTGTCAGTGGGAGGAATAGTGCCCCCTTATTGGTGTCAGTGGGAGGAATAGTGCCCCATCATTGGTGTCAGGGAGGAATAGTGCCCCCTTCATTGGTGTCAGTGGGAGGAATAGTGCCCCATCATTGGTGTCAGTGGGAGGAATAGTGCCCCATCATTGGTGTCAGTGGGAGGAATAGTGCCCCCTCATTGGTGTCAGTGGGAGGAATAGTGCCCCATCATTGGTGTCAGTGGGAGGAATAGTGCCCCCTCATTGGTGTCAGCGGGAGGAATAGTGCTCCATCATTGGTGTCAGTGGGAGGAATAGTTTTAGCATCATTGGTGTCAGTGGGAGGAATAGTGCCCCATCATTGCTGTCAGTGTTACGTATAGTGCCCCATCGTTGATGTCAGTACAGGAATTATTACCTTATTGTTGGTATCAGTGGGAGGAATAGTGCCCCATCATTGGTATCAGTGGGAGGAATAGTGCCCATCATTGGTATCAGTGGGAGGAATAGTGCCCCATCATTGGTGTCAGTGGGAGGAATAGTGTCCCATCATTGGTGTCAGTGGGAGGAATAGTGCCCCATCATTGGTATCAGTGGGAGGAATAGTGCCCCATCATTGGTGTCAGTGGGAGGAATAGTGTCCCATCATTGGTGTCAGTGGGAGGAATAGTGCCCCATCATTGGTATCAGTGGGAGGAATAGTGCCCCATCATTGGTATCAGTGGGAGGAATAGTGTCCCATCATTGGTATCAGTGGGAGGAATAGTGCCCCATCATTGGTGTCAGTGGGAGGAATAGTGCCCCATCATTGGTATCAGTGGGAGGAATAGTGTCCCATCATTGGTATCAGTGGGAGGAATAGTGCCCCATCATTGGTATCAGTGGGAGGAATAGTGTCCCATCATTGGTATCAGTGGGAGGAATAGTGCCCCATCATTGGTATCAGTGGGAGGAATAGTGTCCCATCATTGGTATCAGTGGGAGGAATAGTGCCCCATCATTGGTGTCAGTGGGAGGAATAGTGCCCCATCATTGGTATCAGTGGGAGGAATAGTGTCCCATCATTGGTATCAGTGGGAGGAATAGTGCCCCCTCATTGGTGTCAGCGGGAGGAATAGTGCCCCATCATTGGTGTCAGCGGGAGGAATAGTGCCCCCTCATTGGTGTCAGTGGGAGGAATAGTGCCCCCTCATTGGTGTCAGTGGGAGGAATAGTGCCCCCTCATTGGTGTCAGTGGGAGGAATCCCTGAGGGCCAAATAAAGGCAATGAAAGGGCCGCATTCGGCCCCCGGGCCTCAGTTCGGAGAACACTGCATTGCAACGAAGGAACTACATTCGGCACCCTCAAAGGATACGTGACGATTCCAGCGAGCAGCCAATAATCGTGCCTCCTGTGCCATATGTCATAGATTTTGCCAGAAGAGACGGCGGCTCTTTCTTCGTTCTGCCACAACGTGTGGAGTTCTGAAACACAGAAACAAATACAGATCACACAAGGATGGCAGATGGGGGGTAAAAAACCTCAATTCACAACATGCAACTGTATACCATGAGGTTTGTGGCCACCTGACCATCACACCTACCTGTATGTCACTTCATACAAAGTAGACAGTTGTGTTCTTCCAACCTTGTGGTGAAGACCCCCCCCCCTCCCCCCCCCCCGGGACAAAGCCAGCTCCATAGACATGGTGTGACCAGTTGGGTGTGGAGGAACTGGAGTGTCCTGCACAGAGCCCTGGCCTCATCCCTACTGAACACCTTTGGGGTGAACGTGAACACCGATTGTGAGCCGGGTCTTCTCATCCAACATCAGTACCCGACCTCACAAATAGGCATCAATTTCCACAGATACCCTCCAAAATCTCGTGGAAAGCCCTCCATATTCATATTAGTGACCATGAGGGGGGGGGGGGGGGGGGACTCCATAATAATGGCCATGAGGGGGGGGGGAGACTCCATAATAATGCCCATGGCTTTCTAATGAGATGATCATCTCCATAAAGAAATGGTGTGACCAGTTTGGTGTTAAAGGAACTCGAGTGTCCTGCACAGAGCCCTGACCTCAACCCTACTGAACACCTTTGGGATGAACTGGAGTGCCTATTGTGAGTCAGGTCTTCTCATCCAACATCAGTACATGACCTCACACATGTTCTTTTGGCTCGTGGGATACAAAATTCCTACAAACACTCAAAGGTCTTGTAGAAATCCTTCTAATGCCCTGTACACACGGTCGGATTTTCCGACGGAAAAATGTCCTATCGGACCATGTTCATTGAACATCCCCATTGATAATGTCTTGTATGACGAAAAGCTTCTGGGAAGGCGTGCAGTGACGTCATCGCGTTCAGCGTCTCTGGAAGGAGGAAGGGTTCGTTTTTGTATATGCCGGCCGGCGTCCTGTGTTCACTCCATAGGAGTTTCTTTATGCGCTTTTAACTTTATTCAAATGTGAGTACTTTTTATCAATAAACTACTCATTATATGTTTTAAAACTTTATTATGCTATGGTCTGCCTTTTTTCTCCTCTGGCCACATTTGAATGCACCGCTGAGTGCTACTCCCCGGATTTGATTGCCACACTGGGTCTGGTCTGAGGTCTTGTGTCCGTTGTGAGTGGCAGACTCTGGGAGATCGTTTGTTTGATGTCCGTCCCCTCTTGGAAGTCGGGATTCCTATATGGGCTCAGTTTGAGTGGCCTTATTTTGCCTACCATCTGGTAAGGAGATTTTATACTGGTGGCGGCACTTTCGTGTGGTGTGGAGCACAGCGGTGTGATAAGAAATTTAACCCGGAGTGCCTGGTCCCTAGGAATAGGAAGCCATATCCTAGGATGGCATTCAACTCTTGAACTGTTTTATATATATTTTTTTACATGTTAATTCACATATGTTCCAGTGTGTGATTACATTATATGACTTTCTTGTCACATGTTGCCATTGCTAACCACTCAGTTATTCATTATTATTACCTCCAGATATTATTGTTTTTATTAGAATTTGTGTGCATATACATCTTCATATTATTTTACCTACTGGTCATGTACCAGTAGTTCCTAATTGGATTGTTTTGATTACCTTATAGGCATTTAGCTAATTTACCTGGCGCAGTTTTTTCTTTTCTATATCGGACAATGTTGTCGGAAATTCCGACCGTGTGTGGGCTCCATCGGACTTTTTCCGTCGGAATTTCCAACAGAAAAAGTTTTATCTCCTGCTCTCAAATTTTCCGACAACAAAGTCCTATCGGACTTTTTCCGATCGTGTGAAGCGAATTCCGACGGACAAAGTGCCACGCATGCTCAGATCACATTACAAGACCAAAGCTATTGGCTACTGGCCTCTACGTAGTCCCGTCGTACGCAACAAACGTCACCACGTTCAGAATGATCGGATTTTCCGACAACTTTGTCCGACCGTGTGTATGCAACACCAGTGTCGGACTAAATCCGACGGAAAAAATCCGATGGATTTTGTGGTCGGAATTTCCGACCGTGTGTACGGGGCATAAGACTGCGAGAGTATCTGCTACACGATTTACCCAGCTTGCATTAAAAGGAAAACATGCTGTACATAGGCAGCATAACGTAATCATTTAACCACTTGACCCCCCCCCCCCCCCCCCCCCCCCCCCCCCCCCCCCCCCCCCCCCCCCCCCCAGGGCTTTTCTGGCACTCTTTGTTTACATGTAACAATCAGTATTTTTTGTTATAAAATGTCTTAGGCCCCTTTCACACATGCGGACCGTACATTAGATCAGTTCAGTCAAGTTTTTTTTATCATCAGTTGTTGTCAGTAAACATCAGTTTTCATCCATTTTCATTTCCGTTTTTCATCCGATTACGTCCGTTTTTCATCCGATTACGTCCGTTTTTCATCAGTTTTTTATCCGTTTATGTCCGTTTTTTTTATCCGTTTATGTCCGTTTTTTATCCGTTTTTTTTTTTAAAACTGTTTTACATGAATTATGGGAATTTTTTTTGATGAAAAACGGATGTCAGCGGATCGGATGTGAACGGATCGTCCGCTAACGTCCGTTTTTCGTCCGTTCCGTTTTTTTACGGAAGACAAAATAGGGTCTTCTTCCGTTCAGAAAAACGGACCTTAACGGAGACGGATGTTAACGGACGTTAGCGGATGATCATCCGCTAACGTCCGCTATCCCATAGACCAGCATTAATGTCCGTTTTCATCCGTAAACGGACGTATGAAAAAACGGACGAACGGTCCGCATGTGTGAAAGGGGCCTTAGGCACCCAAACATTATTTTTTCTAAATAGATCCATCTATCTATATATATATATATATATTTTGTAAACGCAACTTTGTTTGGAAAAAATTTACTTTTTTTCATTTTAATGCAAAAAAAAAAAAACACAATACATAACTCAATTTTTGGGTAAGGCCCCTTTCACACGGACGCAGTCAGTTTAGGCATGTCAAAAACGTATCAGTTCTTATCCGTTGTCTCATCCGTTTTCATCCGTCATCCGTTCCGTTAATGTCCGTTTTCATCCGTTTTTTGTCCGCTTACATCCGTAAATGCACACGGTTACGTCCGTTTTTTCATCCGTTTTTGTATACGTTTTGTTCCGTTTATATGTGTGCCTTTAAGAGGTTGAGTTCACAGATAAACACAAAACGGATCTTAACGGATCTTAACGGATCGGACGTTGACGGACGATGTCTGTCAACGTCAGTTAATATCCGTTTTGACGGATCTGGACGTAGCCTTGTACGTTTAAAAAAACGGATAAAAACGGAAGCGGAGGTTTACTGATGGTGACGGATGTTCATCCGTCTGCCCATAGGAATGCATTGTCTCCGTCGACGGATGGAAGAAAAACGGATAGACAGTCCGTCCGCGTGAAAGGGGCCTTAAACATAAAGAATGATGTTACACAGATAATGATTAAATAGATACCAAACATGTCATGCTTTAAAATGGCGCACAAACAACGTAAATGTTGCTATCCATTGGTGAAGAATTTAAAAGCCTTTACAGGTTACCACTTTAAATTTACAGAGGAGGTCTGGGGCTAGAATTACTGCCCACGCTCTGATGTTCAAAGTGATACCTCACATGTGTGGAACGATCGTTGTTTAAAATATATTTTCTTTTTAGATTTAGAAAAAAAAAGAAAAGAAGGAGAACCAACTTGATGGACTATACCGGTACCTGAACACAATGTGCAAACCAAAAATATATATAAAATAGTTTATTTAGTACAAAATATATAATAATCTACAATCTCATTAAACACATATACATAAATACAGAAAATATTAATTAATGTCATATGATATGTCATAAATGCTAGTTGACGCGTTTCGCCCGAAGGCTTCCTCAGAACCAGGTGGACATAATCATGACACTAAAGGCCCGTACACACGATCGGACTTTTTGACAACCAACATGCAAATTAGCTGTTATGGACCAACATCCGAACGTGTGTACGCTCCATCGGACCAACTTTTTCGGTTATCGGACTTTTTGTGCGAACGGATCAACTTTCTGCCAACAAAAGTCCTATGGACCGAAGTCCGACTGTGTGTACACAAAACCAACGGACTTTTGTACAAAGTAGAAACACGCATGCTCAGAACCAATGCAAAAGATCAGACAACAATACAGAAGTTGACCAAAGGTGGCGCTGGAGTATTCGAACGTCCTCTTTTGAAGTGTCATCAGTACGTTGAAGCGTCACTACGTTCGTGTTTGTTGCCTAAAAAGTCAGATCGTGTGTATGCAATACCAACTTGGGGCCAACGCCCTTTGTACAAAAATCCACGGGATTGGTCCAAGGTCCAATCGTGTGTATGAGGCTTTAGAGGGATCATAAAAGCCTTGAGATTATGTAAATCTAACATGGCCACCATCATAAGTGGCTCAAAACAAACAAAGAAAAATATGGAGGCGGCGTTACACCCATAGGTAAAGGTATAAGGAAATGATGTCCATGTATACAAGGGACCTAAGTGGAACCTCTGGTGAATATATGTACATCCTATGTAGTTTCCCCAAGACAAAGCTCAGATATTAGATATGGCCTAGGTCAGTAGGCTGTAACCAGATTTCAGGAAGGATTTAAATGTTACCATTCCTGAGTTTAAGTATTTCAGGGATTAGCCCATCTCAAGCTAATAATGGAAATAGGCGATTAGAATGGCCCATATGTAGAGTTAGATATACGAGGAGGAACTGAAGTATATCCATGTACACTTACATCATCTCCAGGATACGCCGCTCCAGGGCCGGTGCTACCACTAGGCAAACTAGGCAGCCGCCTAGGGCGCCCTGCTGCCTGGGGGGCGCCTGGACACTGGTGTTCCTACTCTCTTCTCTCTGCAGCAAGCAACTAAGTCTCAGCATCAGCAGGCAGCCGCCGTTCCATTCGCAGATTGTGCCAGAGGCGCAGCGGCGGTGGAGGACTGTGTCTGTCTCCCGTCTCCCAAATGAATTGAAGCAAGCAAACATTCATTGATGGGCACCGGTAGGCTGCATTGATGGGTGCTGGTGAGGCTGTATTAATTGGCGCTGGTAGGTTGCATTTGATGGGCGCTGGTGAGGCTGCATTAATGGGCGCTGGTGAGGCTGCATTAATCGGCGCTGGTGAGGCTGCATTAATGGGCGCTGGTAAGCTGCATTGATGGGCGCTGGTGAGGCTGCATTAATGGGCACTGGTGAAGCTGCATTAATGGGCATTGGGGAGGCTGTATTGATGGGCACTGGTAGGCTGCAATAATGGGTGCTGGTGAGGCTGCAATAATGGGCGCTGGTGAGGCTGAATTGATGGGCGCTGGTGAGGCTGCATTAATGGGCACTGGTGAAGCTGCATTAATGGGCATTGGGGAGGCTGTATTGATGGGCACTGGTAGGCTGCATTAATGGGTGCTGGTGAGGCTGCAATAATGAGCGCTGGTGAGGCTGAATTGATGGAAGCTGGTAGGCTGCATTTGATGGGCACTTCATTAGAAAGGTGGAGTATACAAGGGCATGGCAAAGGGGGTGGGGCAAGGGGTGGAGCCAGGGGGGCGGCAAAATTAGGTTTTGCCTAGGGTGTCAAAAATCCTTGCACCAGCCCTGCGCCGCTCACGCTGTGAGTGGCGTATCCTGGAGATGATGTTTGTGTAAGTGGTTGGCAATGCTCTGATGGTCTGTATATTCCCTACTTCAGTTCCTCCTTGTATATCTACATATGGGTCATTCTAATCGCATATTTCCATTATTGGCTTGAGATGGGCTAATCCCTGAAATACTTAAACTCAGGAATGGTAACATTTAAATCCTTCCTGAAATCTGGTTACAGTCTACTGGCCATATCTAATATCTGAGCTTTGTCTTGAGGAAACTACATAGGACTACAACTACATAGGATGTACATATATTCACCAGAGGTTCCACTTGGGTCCCTTGTATACATTAACATCATTTCCTTATACCTTTACCTATCGGTGTAACGCCGCCTCCATATTTTTGTTTGTTTGTTTTGGGCCACTTATGATGGTGGTCATGTTAGATTTACATAATCTCAAGGCTTTTATGAGCCCTCTAAGTGTCATGATTATGTCCACCTGGTTCTGAGGAAGTCTTCGGGGCGAAACGCGTCAACTAGCATTTATGACATATCATATGGCATTAATTAATTAATCTTTTCTGTATTCATGTATATGTTTAATGAGATTGTAGATTATTATAAATTTTGTACTAAATAAACTATTTTATATATATATTTTTGGTTTTCACATTGTGCTCAGGTACCGGTATAGTCCGTCAAGTTGGTTCTCCTTCTTTTCTTTTTTTTCTAATGTTATAGGATGAGGTACCGCCCATAAGCGTCTTTATACAATTTTTTCTTATTCTTTTTAGATTTGTTATTACACGGTCACTTAAAATTTTTTATTTATTTTTTGTTATTGTAAACATCCCTTGTAACAGCAATAGGCATGTAATAGGTACTCGTTATGGAGAGATCTGGGGTCTACAAGACACCAGTTTCCTCCTCTGTCCTTAGGCCCCTTTCACACTGGGGCGGTTTTCAGGCGGTACGGCGCTAAAAATAGCGCCTGTGTACCGCCTGAAAAAACCGGCCCCATTCACTCCAGTGTGAAAGCCGGCGGGCTTTCACACTGGAGCGGTGCGCTAGCAGGACCGCAACAAAAGTCCTGCTAGCAGCATCTTTGGAGCGGTGAAGGAGCGGTGTATTCACCGCTCCTATACCGCTCCTTCCCATTGAAATCAATGGGAAACCGCGGGGATACCGCCCGCAAACCGCCGCTGCAGCGGCGCTTTGCGGAGGTTTTTAACCCTTTTGCGGCCGCTAGCGGGGGTTAAAACCATCCCGCTAGCGGCCGCATACCGCGGGTAAAACGATGGTAAAGCAGCGCTAAATATAGCGCTGCTTTACCGTCGCCGCCCCGCACCGCCCCAGTGTGAAGCCAGCCTTAAAGCGGTTCGGCACACATTTCATTTAGTAAATCTCTTTGCCTTCCAAATCAGGCAAAGAGTACTAAATGAAATGTGTTTTTTTTTTTCACTTACCTTGTAATCGCTGACTTCCTGTCCTCTGTCTCTGCGGCGGTGGGCGGGGTCTCTGCGTCGATCGTCGTCACGCCGCACTGTCTCCTGGGATCTGGTGTCATTGATCCCAGGAGACAGTGCGGACATCTTCCGAAATCTCGCGAGATTTCAGTCACATCTTCCGAAATCTCACGAGATTTCGGTCACTTCTTCCGAAATCTCGCGAGATTTCGGTCACATTGCAAATACAGAGGTGCATTGTGGGCCAGCAACCCGGAAGAAAGGGGCCTGTGTGGTTTCAGGTGCCCACAGGGAAGATGGAAGCCGGCATGATCTCGTTTTATAACTTCATATTGCGGAAGAAAAACGGCAGCATTTAGATTCAAGAGTCAAACAAGTGAGTGATGAATATTCAAATCGCATTACTGCACATTAGACAAAAAAAAAAAAAAAACATCATTGACAGTGTAGAACCGCTTTAAAAGCATTTGATCACTCCAAAATTTTTTTTTAAATCTCGCTGTTTACATCCGGGGGACACTGGAAGTGATGTAAGGCCATAGCTTCCGGGTTACTATATCATAGAGCTGAACAAAGCTGACCTGGTCTTTGTTTGGCTCTATGACCAGCCTGAGGAAGCACTGCCGGCTGGTCGATCGGGTGTCCCGGTGGGAAGGGGGATCCTGATAAAATCGTGGAAGGTGGTGGGGCATCCCCTACCTGTAAAAGCAATCCAGCAGCTAGTTGGCCGGTCATCGTTTTCCTAAGAAGTATCATCCCGGTAAAACCAATTGAGGTCAAGTGACGTAACCGGTACGTTGCTATTCGGCAAGTGGTTAAAGAGGAAGAAAAGAGAGAGAGAGAGAGCAGCGCCGCTCTGAGTGGTTAAAGAGGAAGAAAACGTTGTATTGCCTGACAGGCAGGGTATTTATGACAGAAGAGACCCTATTGGTCTCTTCTGTCATAAATGCATCCTTCTGCCTGGCAGCTGTCATGTTCATTGAGCCACGCATTTGCGATGTGACTCCCGTGCGCATGCGCGGCGTCATCGCGGCCTAGCAAGTGGCTGAAGGCACAGGACCCAGAAGGAAGACCGGGCGAAGATGGAAACGCCGGGGGCCTGCTGGATCGGTCCCAACGCTGTGCTGGGAGGACACCAAATGACAGGTAAGTCTGCCATAATGTACTGTGCATACTAGTACATTATAGCATAACCCACCTGGGGGGCCGTGAAGAAAAAATAAATAAAAAAAATACAGCAGACGTTACTTCCGCTAGATAATGATACAAACAAATACAAGAGATTTGTACCCAGGTGAAGTAATAAGAAGCGATAAGCGAGCCAGACCCTGACAATTAGACATGTGCACAATAGAAAAGTTTGTTTATTTTCGTTTCGTTTCTTTCGTATTCGTAACGATTCGTATCGTTTCGTAACGATTCGTATTTTCGTAGTTATTTTTTCGTTGATTCGTTTTTCTGTTAGTTTAATTTTCGTTTATTCGAAATTCGGACGCATTCGTATTTTCGTAGATTTAGTTACATTCGTACTGTCGTTAGATTGATTTATTCGTACTTTCGTAACATTGTTTTCGTAGATTCGTAATCGGAGCATAATTCATAATTTTATGTAATGTGTATGCTATTATTACATTGTAAGAGACACGGAAAATTACGAATCGAAAAAAAAAAAGTTACGAATGTACGAATTTTTTTCGTTCAATCCATTCGAAGCACGTTAAGCAGCGCCATTGTAAGAGACACGGAAAATTACGAATCGCAAAAAAATTAATAAAAAAAGTTACGAATGTACGAATTTTTTCTTTCAATCTATTCGAAGCACGTTAAGCAGCGCCATTGTAAGGCCCCTTTCACACTGGGGCGGGAGCCGCGGTGACGGTAAAGCAGCGCTATATTTAGCGCTGCTTTACCGTCGTTTTAACCGCGGTATTCGGCCGCTCGCAGTGCGGTTTTACCCCCCCGCGAGCGCCCGAAAAATGGTTAAAGACCCCCGCAGAGCGCCGCCGTAGCGGCGCTTTGCAGCGGTATTGCCGCGGTTTTACCGCGGTTTCCCATTCAAATCAATGGGAAGGAGCGGTATAGGAGCGGTGAACACACGGCTCCTATACCGCTCCAAAGATGCTGCTAGCAGGACTTTTTTTGCCGTCCTGCTAGCGCACCGCCCCAGTGTGAAAGCCCGCCGGCTTTCACACTGGAGTTAAAGGGGCCGGATTTTTTCAGGCGGTGAACAGGTGCTATTTTTAGCGCTGTACCGCCTGAAAAAACGCCCCGGTGTGAAAGGGGCCTAAAGGGACACGGAAAATTACCAATTCAACAAAAAAAAAAAAAAAAGTTACGAATGTACGAATTTTTTCGTTCATTTTGATTTTCGTTGTTCCTGTTTTCGTTTTTCGGATTTTCTTCTTTCGTAGTTTCGTTGTTTCTAATTTGGTTATTTTGGATTTTCGGTGTTTTTCGTATTCGTTCGATTCGAACATTCGTTAAAATTTTTTGCGAATCGTTTGTTCCTTCGTACGATAACGAATCAACGAATATAACGAATTTTAACGAAAAAAAAAAAAAAAAACGAAACGAATTGCACATGTCTACTGACAATTAAAAGAGGGGGAGAACCCGTTTTAGGGGTAAGAAAACGCCCCTTCTTAAGGGCCTTCTAGACCTGACCCACTCTCAGCAGCAGCACACAAAGGGGGTCAACTCTGCCCAATCCTAATATTGAAGTTTTGAGGTGGGCACCGACGTATAGAATTTCCAAACAGCTTTTCCCTGCGCTAGTCCATCTTTGCCCCCCCCCCCCCTACCAGGGGGCCATAAAACAACATGTCGCTCTCCTTCTCTCCGGCTACCTGTTTATTCTATATTATGGGGACGTGTGACACCATCACTTGGCTGTGTTATGGCCGTGGCCAGGGAAAAAATAACGTGGAATTCCGGTGGGCATATCACACAACCAGAGTCTCCAGGATATAACAGAATCTGACTCATGGCTCAAGGTAACCCACAATTACTGAAAAGAAGCACCGCCAGATAAAATGCATTACCTGTGAACCCGCCATCTGCAATGTTAAACATAAATTTAAATTTTCCGCCATCTTCTTGTTTCCCGCTTTCATCTTCTTGTTTTATACAGTTTTCTCCATTTTGTTGCTTCGCGCATTCTTCTTTTTCCTCAGGTTTGTTTTCCTCTTCTGTAACAAAAAAATACTTGAAGTGATTGTAGCAAAAAATAAAATTGTAATTAGTGATTGTAACAAAAAATAAAATAACAATAAAATATCAGACACAATTTTGTAATTTAAAGTGATTGTACAGTCTCCTTTAAAAACAAAACAAAAACAAAACATGTTTTTTTTCGTTATTTTTTTTCGTTCGTTCGTTTTCGTACGAATGAACGAATCATTCGAATCGTACGAATCCGAATAATGAATCGTAACGAATCGTTCGAATCCGATTAACGAATCATTTGAATCGTACGAATCCGAATAACGAATCGTAACGAACAGTTCGAATCGTACGAATCCGATTAACGAATCATTCGAATCGAACGAATCCGAAAAACAACGAAAATCCGAAAAAAAACTAAATTAGAAACAACGAATGTACTAATGAAGAAAAATCCGAAAAACGAAAACGAACGAAAAAATTCGTACATTCGTAACTTTTTTTTTTTTCGATTTGTAATTTTCCGTGTTTCTATTGAACCAAAAAATTCGTACATTCGTAACTTTTTTTTTCGATTCGTAACTTTTTTTTTTTTCGATTCGTAACTTTTATTCCGAATTCGTAACTTTTTTTTTTTTTTTTTTCGATTTGTAATTTTCCGTGTTTCTATTGAACAAAAAAATTCGTACATTCGTAACTTTTTTTTCGATTCGTAACTTTTTTTTTTCGATTCGTAAATTATTAAAATGTAATAATAGCATACACATTACATAAAATTATGACTTATGCTCCGATTACGAATCTACGAATGTTACGAATAAATACGAATGCGTCCGAAAATTAAACGAATGAAAAAAACGAATCAACGAAAAAATAAATTAACGAAAAAACGAATAAACGAAAAAATAACTCTTACGAATGTACGAATCGTTACGAATACGAACACCGACGACTTACGAATCGTTACGAATCGACGGAAACGAAAAGAAAAAGGAAACGAAAAAAAACTAATTTTTTTGTTGTGCACATGTCTAGTTCTTACCTGATAATTATTTATAATTAGTGCAGCGCTGCTAGTCTCACGTGAAGAAATATTGATATCAAAAATGCAAAATATTATAGACCAATCATATTAAAAAATTAATAAATACAATTACATATAATAAATCATTCTCCTAATAAATATAGTTCATATGAAAATAAACTTCTGTGAATCCTTGACTGTTGATCTACTGAGGAAGCCCAATCAGAGGGGGGTGATACGCGTATAGAGGGGAGGGGCCGAGCCCGTGACGTCACGCAGCCAACGCGGTGAGCGAGCGCACGCATTAGAACTGTGTTAAGCGAGCTTTTATTGAATATCCTTGCAAGTGTGTTTTTATTGGGGCATTTTTAATAAATATTGCAACGGAGAGCACTATGTATCCTCTATTTGAAAAAAAGGAAAGGTATGTGGCGCTAACTCAGCTCAATAATAAAATGTAGATAACAACTACATAAATGTGCAAACAATCCTATAGTAAATAGCACTAAAGTGACCGCGCTAGACTAACAATGAATAAAATAATTCAATAAGCATAACAATAATACATTGCAATCATACTCTTCACAGTGCAAATATTGCAAAAATGCTTGTAAGGTGCTTCAAAGTGATATACTGTATATACTCGAGTATAAGACGACCCGAATATAAGCCGAGGCACCTAATTTTACCACAAAAAACTGGGAAAACGTATTGACTCGAGTATAAGCCTAGGGTGAGAAATGCGCAGCTAATGTAAGTGGAAAAGAGGGTCAACAATGCCCATTTGCAGCCTCACTGTGCCCATTTGCAGCCTCACTGTGCCCATTTGCAGCCCCACTGTGCCCATTTGCAGCCATAGGTCCCCCGAAATTCAAACTCGGTAGTTAAGGGTTCCTAGATGCCCCCTAGCGGCAGCCAAAATTTGGGGTCTCTGAACCTAAAGGGTCTCAAAATGACATTGCTGCAGATGGACACAGTTGACCGAATTTGGGGCCCCGTACTTCAGGGCCACTTAGAACTCATGTTTGGCAAATTTGGTGTGCAAACCCAGTGGAACTACCACTACAACATATCCAAAGCTGGGGTTCCTAGCACTAAGTGGCCCCGAGATACGGGGGCCCCAAAGTCGGTTCGGAAAATGTCAAGCACTTTTCTGCAGCAGAGAATAACATTTTCCGAACCGACTTTGGGGCCCCGTATCTCGGGGCCACTTAGTGCTAGGAACCCCAGCTTTGGATATGTTGTAGTGCTAGTTCCTCTGGGTTTGCACACCAAATTTGGGGTTCTTAGCACCAAGTGGCCCCGAGATACGGGGCCCCAAATTCGGGTCGGAAAATGTCATTCTCTGCTGCAGAAAAATATATACGGTAAGTGCACAACATATATTACAATGGAAGGGTGAAAAACTGCGCTTGGAGCGAAGGGAAAAAAAATATATATAGATTCTAAATAAAAAAACATATAATAATAATAACCCTGAAAAAAGGGGAGGGGAGAAGCTGCAACTTATTGTGAGATATACACATGTTCCCATTGAAAACGTCAACCTATGACGAAACGCGCCTGGGACGTACATGCCGACGTCACCACGCCGTCGATGAGGACGGGAGTTTTATGCAGCCGGCCGGCGTCTATTTCTATGCTTCTGTAATCTGCATTCCTGTAAGTGCATATTAATTTTTATACGAATCAAACTGTTAGACGGTACCCCACTATGGTCTGTCACTTTTTCTCTTTTGGGTGGATATGAGCTGCTGTATATAAAGAGAAAGGGGACCGATCGCTGTTGCGGACTGGGATTAAACAGCTTCCATCTCTATTGTCTATCGTCTGGTTTGTCCAGACGTACCGGAAAACTAGACATGTGCAATTCGTTTCTTTTTCGTTTTTCGTTTAATTTCGTTATTTTCGTTCGTTCGTTTTCGTACGAATGAACGAATCGTTCGAATCGTACGAATACGAATAACGAATCATTCGAATCCGAAAAACAACGAAAATCCGAAAAAACAAACAACGAATGTACTAATGAAGAAAATCCGAAAAACCAAAGCGAACGAAAACGAACGAAAAAATTTGTAACTTTTTTTTTTTGTTGAATTAGTCATTTTCCGTGTCCCTTACAATGGTGCTGCTAAACATGCTTCGAATGGATTGAACGAAAAAATTAGTACATTCGTAACTTTTTTTTTCGATTCGTAACTTTTTTTTTGATTCGTAACTTTTTTTTTTTTTTTTTTTTCGATTTGTAATTTTCCGTGTCTCTATTGAACCAAAACATTCGTACATTCGTAACTTTTTTTTTCGATTCGTAACTTTTTTTTTTTCGATTCGCAACTTTTTTTTCGATTCGTAACTTTTTTTTTTTCGATTCGTAACTTTTTTTTTCGATTCGTAACTTTTTTTTTTTTTTTTCGATTTGTAATTTTCCGTGTCTCTATTGAACCAAAAAATTCGTACATTCGTAACTTTTTTTTTCGATTCGTAACTTTTTTTTTTTTTTTCGATTTGTAATTTTAGGTGTCTCTATTGAACAAAAAAATTCGTACATTCGTAACTTTTTTTTCGATTCGTAACTTTTTTTTTTCGATTCGTAACTTTTTTTTTCGATTCGTAACTTTTTTTTTTTTTTTTCGATTTGTAATTTTCCGTGTCTCTATTGAACCAAAAAATTCGTACATTCGTAACTTTTTTTTCGATTCGTAACTTTTTTTTTTTTCAATTCGTAACTTTTTTTTTTCCGATTCGTAAATTATTAAAATGTAATAATAGCATACACATTACATCAAATTATGAATTATGCTCCGATTACGAATCTA
This sequence comes from Lithobates sylvaticus, assembly GCA_028564925.1. Lineage (NCBI taxonomy): Eukaryota > Metazoa > Chordata > Amphibia > Anura > Ranidae > Lithobates > Lithobates sylvaticus. The sequence goes on along the minus strand of CM053035.1, from coordinate 211,309,672 downwards.
CGAATGTTACGAATAAATACGAATGTGTCCGAAAATTAAACTAACGAAAAAACGAAATCACCGAAAAAATAACTTACGAATGTACGAATCGTTACGAATCCGAACGACGACGACTTACGAATGTACGAATCGTTACGAATCCGAACGACGACGACTTACGAATGTACGAATCGACGGAAACGAAAAAAAACGAAACGAAAAAAAAAGAATTTTTTTCGGAAACGAAAAAAACGAAACGCAAATAAACAAATTTTTTGGTTGTGCACATGTCTACGGAAAACCCAGGCTGGGTTAAGGCCAATTGTTTAATTTGGCTCTTTTTCTGGTAAGCCTATTACCTGGAAGGTGGAGGTGTCTCTCGCTGGGTCACACTGTAGCCGTTTATTTGGTTCACTGGGTGCTTTTACTTTTTCTTTTTTTCACTTTTGTAAGTGTTAATTTTTGATTTTATTTAAAAATGTAATCTTTTGACAATATTACGCTATGTCCCTGATTTTCTTTTTGCAACACATGCTTGCTGTGACCGAATATTCATAAAGCTGCTGCATCCTGGTTCATCAAAAGGCCCAGGCTGGGTATAAGCGGCACATTCTTGCTTATTATGTGGTAAGCACATCATTTGGAAGGTAGAGGTGTCTTCTTTATATGCAAGTCGGAAACCATTGATTTCTACTGCTTTAGACCCCTTTGGATGAAATGTGGCTTTTGCAATTTTTTCTGAAGGCTTGAGTTGTGGACTTCTAATTGGGACTTGTTTGTTTTGTTTATATAGTCCCTCGGAAATCACATTGGGATTATTATATTCACCATTTAACCACTTTCAGCCCCGGACCAATTGGCAGCCAAAGGACCAGGCCCCTTTTTGCGATTCGGCACTGCGTCGCTTTAACTGACAATTGCGCGGTTGTGCGACGTGGCTCCCAAACAAAATTGGCGTCCTTTTTTTCCCACAAACAGAGCTTTCTTTTGGTGGTATTTGATCGCCCCTGCGGTTTTTATTTTTTGCGCTATTTGCGCTATAAACAAAAATAGAGCGACAATTTTGAAAAAAATGCAATATTTTTTACTTTTTGCTATAATAAATATCCCCAAAAAATATATAAAAAAACATTTTTTTTCCTCAGTTTAGGCCGATACGTATTCTTCTACATATTTTTGGTAAAAAAAAAATCGCAATTAGCGATTATTGATTAGTTTGCGCAAAAGTTATAGCGTTTACAAAATAGGGGATAGTTTTATAGCATTTTTATTAATATTTTTTTTTTTATTAGTAATGGCGGCGATCAGCGATTTTTATTGTGACTGCGACATTTTGGCGGACACATCGGACATTTTTGACACATTTTTGGGACATTTGTTATTTATACAGAAATCAATGCTATTTAAATAGCACTGATTCCTATGTAAATGACAGTTGTAGTTAGGGGGTTAACCACTAGAGGGCGGGGAGGAGTCAGTGTGACGTGTTGTGTTTTTTTTTTACAGTAGGGGGGCGTGGCTGTACGTCTGACGTCATTGATCGGCGTTCCCGATGACAGGGAACCGCCGATCACTGACAGTCAGTGTAGGAAGCGCGGGGAGAGGTTTGTTTACACAGACCTCTCCCCGTTCTTCAGCTCCGTAACCCGATCGCGGGATACCAGCGGCGATCGGGTCCGCTGGTCCCGCGGCCGTGGTCACGGAGCTCCCGACCGGGCAGGCAAATTAAAGGGGACGTACAGGTACGTGCTTTTGCCTGCCCGTGCCATTCTGTTGACGTATATCTGGTCGGGAAGCGGTTAAAGCGGTTCTGCACTGTGTTTATTTTTTATTTTTTTCGGGGGGGGGGGGGGGGGGGGGGGGGGTATACAAAGGATGTTTACCTAAATTGGGGGACTCACCTGTTCCATCTCGATCGCCCTCCGTTTTCCTCCAATAAGATTCTTTATATTCTTCTTCTCTGCTGGGGGCCATCTTGCCTGTGGGCATGTGAAACCCCACAGGCACTTTAGATGGCCCAGCATGCACCGCCGTTATTGCGCCAAGCTCGCGCGTGCGCAGTAACGGCAAAGTGCAGCTCACGTTCTCCGAAATCTCGCGAGATTTCGGCACATCTGCCGACATCTCGCGAGATTTCGGAAGATGTGTCCGAAATCTCACGAGATTTCCGAAGATGTGTCCGAAATCTCGCGAGATTTCCGAAGATGTGTCCGAAATCTCGCGAGATTTCCGAAGATGGCCGCACTGTCTCCTGGGATCAATGACACCAGATCCCAGGAGACAGTGCGGCGTGACGAGGATCCCCGCACAGACCCCGCCCACCCCCGCAGAGACAGAGGACAGGAAGTCATTGATTACAAGGTAAGTGAAAAAAAAAAAAAAAAATACACACTTCATTTAGTACTCTTTGCCTGATTTGGAAGGCAAAGAGATTTACTAAATGAAATGTGTGCAGAACCGCTTTAATTCTACTCAATCAATTTCCTTTTTTGTATGTCACTTTTGAACTAATACCTAGTTTTTCACTTGAAAGATAAAACTACTGGGTAATAGCACTAAAGCCCCATACACACGGTCGGATTTTCCGATGGATTCTGTCCTATCGGACAATGTTGTCGGAAATTCCGACCGTGTGTAGGCACCATCGGACAGTTTCCATCGGATTGTCCGACGGACAAAGTTGTATCTCCTGCTCTAAAAACTTTCCGACAACAAAGTCCGATCACACCAATTCCGATCGTGTGTAGGGAATTCCGACGGACAAAGTACCACGCATGCTCAGATCACATTACAAGACCAAAGCTATTGGCTAGTAGCCTCTACGTAGTCCCGTCGTACGCAACGAACGTCACCACGCTCAGAATGATCGGATTTTCCGACAACAAAGTCCAACCGTGTGTACGCAACACCAGTGTCGGACAAAATCCGTCGGACCAAATCCTATGGATTTGGTGGTCGGATTTTCCGACCGTGTGTATGGGGCTTTAGTTTATATTAGCGCAACTTCTCATATATTACAATGGCAGGGACCTTCCCTAGTGACAGTTTTATATGAACTGTCACTGGGGAAGGTTCCCGCCATTGGAATACATGTTGTGCACTTATATCACTTTGAAGCACCTTACAAGCATTTTTTGAAATATTTGCACTGTGAAGAGTACGATTGCAATGTATTATTGTTATGCTTATTGAATTATTTTATTCATTGTTAGTCTCGCACGGTCACTTTAGTGCCATTTACTTTAGGATTGTTTGCACATTTATGTAGTTAGCGCCACATACCGTTTCCTTTTTTCATATTTCTTTGTGTGTGAACACTTTGCATGTTGGCAGCGAATCCATCATTCTTTAGTGTAGTAGAGGTTTGTGCATTAGTCATTTCCTTTTTTTTTTTTTATGTATCCTCTATTGGTTATTGCATCATTTTGGAACCATAACCTAAGAGGAAATATCGAGCGGTATTGCTGGAGTGGAGGAAGGAGAGAAGGATTTGTATATGGGAGATCATTATCACGATTCTCCAGGGAGGAGGCTTATATGAGAGTGGACACAGAGTAGCAAATCGGATGTGGAGAAGTGAGATCATAGTGGAGCGAGAGTAAAGAAATTGTATCCGAGTCCACCGGACTCATTGTTGAGGGGAGCGGCGGGTGTAACGGCTGGGGATGGTTTTGCACATTTTAGCATTGTCTGCAGAGAACGTGAGGGGCACAGTGAGGGGCACAGTGAGGAGGACAGTGAGGAGGACAGTGAGGAGGACAGTGAGAAGGAAAGTGAGGGGCACAGTGAGGGGCACAGTGAGGAGGACAGTGAGGGGCACAGTGAGGAGGGCACAGTGAGGAGGGCACAGTGAGGGGCACAGTGAGGAGGACAGTGAGGGGCACAGTGAGGACAGTGAGGGGCACAGTGAGGAGGACAGTGAGGGGCACAGTGAGGAGGACAGTGAGGAGGACAGTGAGGAGGACAGTGAGGGGCACAGTGAGGAGGACAGTGAGGGGCACAGTGAGGAGGACAGTGAGGGGCACAGTGAGGAGGACAGTGAGGAGGACAGTGAGGAGCACAGTGAGGGGCACAGTGAGGAGGACAGTGAGGGGCACAGTGAGGAGGACAGTGAGGGGCACAGTGAGGAGGACAGTGAGGGGCACAGTGAGGAGGACAGTGAGGGGCACAGTGAGGGGCACAGTGCTGGAGGACAGTGAGGAGCACAGTGAGGGGCACAGTGAGGAGGACAGTGAGAAGGACAGTGAGGGGCACAGTGAGGAGGACAGTGAGGAGGACAGTGAGGAGGACAGTGAGGAGGACAGTGAGGAGGACAGTGAGGAGCACAGTGAGGGGCACAGTGAGGGGCACAGTGAGGGGCACAGTGAGGAGGACAGTGAGGGGCACAGTGAGGAGGACAGTGAGGGGCACAGTGAGAAGGACAGTGAGGGGCACAGTGAGGGGCACAGTGAGGAGGACAGTGAGGGGCACAGTGAGGGGCACAGTGAGGAGGACAGTGAGGAGGACAGTGAGGGGCACAGTGAGGAGGACAGTGAGGGGCACAGTGAGGGGCACAGTGAGGAGGACAGTGAGGGGCACAGTGAGGGGCACAGTGAGGAGGACAGTGAGGAGGACAGTGAGGGGGACAGTGAGGAGCACAGTGAGGAGGACAGTGAGGGGCACAGTGAGGAGGACAGTGAGGGGCACAGTGAGGAGGACAGTGAGGAGGACAGTGAGGAGGACAGTGAGGAGGACAGTGAGGGGCACAGTGAGGAGGACAGTGAGAAGGAAAGTGAGGGGCACAGTGAGGGGCACAGTGAGGAGGACAGTGAGGAGGACAGTGAGGAGGACAGTGAGAAGGACAGTGAGGGGCACAGTGAGGGGCACAGTGAGGAGGACAGTGAGGAGGACAGTGAGGAGCACAGTGAGGAGGACAGTGAGGACAGTGAGGGGCACAGGGAGGGGCACAGTGAGGAGGACAGTGAGGGGCACAGTGAGGAGGGCACAGTGAGGAGGGCACAGTGAGGGGCACAGTGAGGAGGACAGTGAGGGGCACAGTGAGGACAGTGAGGGGCACAGTGAGGAGGACAGTGAGGGGCACAGTGAGGAGGACAGTGAGGAGGACAGTGAGGAGGACAGTGAGGGGGCACAGTGAGGAGGACAGTGAGGGGCACAGGGAGGAGGACAGTGAGGACAGTGAGGAGGACAGTGAGGAGGACAGTGAGGAGGACAGTGAGGAGCACAGTGAGGGGCACAGTGAGGAGCACAGTGAGGAGGACAGTGAGGAGCACAGTGAGGAGCACAGTGAGGAGGACAGTGAGGGGCACAGTGAGGAGGACAGTGAGGGGCACAGTGAGGAGGACAGTGAGGGGCACAGTGAGGAGGACAGTGAGGAGCACAGTGAGGGGCACAGTGAGGAGGACAGTGAGGGGCACAGTGAGGAGGACAGTGAGGGGCACAGTGAGGAGGACAGTGAGGGGCACAGTGAGGAGGACAGTGAGGGGCACAGTGAGGGGCACAGTGAGGGGCACAGTGCTGGAGGACAGTGAGGAGGACAGTGAGAAGGACAGTGAGGGGCACAGTGAGGAGGACAGTGAGGAGGACAGTGAGGAGGACAGTGAGGAGGACAGTGAGGAGGACAGTGAGGAGCACAGTGAGGAGCACAGTGAGGAGCACAGTGAGGGGCACAGTGAGGGGCACAGTGAGGGGCACAGTGAGGAGGACAGTGAGGGGCACAGTGAGGAGGACAGTGAGGGGCACAGTGAGGAGGACAGTGAGGGGCACAGTGAGAAGGACAGTGAGGGGCACAGTGAGGGGCACAGTGAGGAGGACAGTGAGGGGCACAGTGAGGAGGACAGTGAGGAGGACAGTGAGGGGCACAGTGAGGAGGACAGTGAGGGGCACAGTGAGGGGCACAGTGAGGAGGACAGTGAGGGGCACAGTGAGGGGCACAGTGAGGAGGACAGTGAGGAGGACAGTGAGGGGCACAGTGAGGAGGACAGTGAGGGGCACAGTGAGGGGCACAGTGAGGAGGACAGTGAGGGGCACAGTGAGGGGCACAGTGAGGAGGACAGTGAGGAGGACAGTGAGGGGGACAGTGAGGAGCACAGTGAGGAGGACAGTGAGGGGCACAGTGAGGAGGACAGTGAGGGGCACAGTGAGGAGGACAGTGAGGAGGACAGTGAGGAGGACAGTGAGGGGGACAGTGAGGAGCACAGTGAGGAGCACAGTGAGGAGGACAGTGAGGAGGACAGTGAGGAGGACAGTGAGGAGGACAGTGAGGAGCACAGTGAGGAGGACAGTGAGGAGCACAGTGAGGAGGACAGTGAGGAGGACAGTGAGGAGGACAGTGAGGAGGACAGTGAGGGGGACAGTGAGGAGCACAGTGAGGAGGACAGTGAGGAGCACAGTGAGGAGCACAGTGAGGAGGACAGTGAGGAGCACAGTGAGGGGCACAGTGAGGGGCACAGTGAGGAGGACAGTGAGGAGGACAGTGAGGAGGACAGTGAGGGGGACAGTGAGGAGGACAGTGAGGAGCACAGTGAGGAGCACAGTGAGGAGCACAGTGAGGAGGACAGTGAGGAGGACAGTGAGGGGGACAGTGAGGGGGACAGTGAGGAGCACAGTGAGGAGGACAGTGAGGAGGACAGTGAGGAGGACAGTGAGGAGCACAGTGAGGAGGACAGTGAGGAGCACAGTGAGGTGGACAGTGAGGAGCACAGTGAGGAGCACAGTGAGGAGCACAGTGAGGGGCACAGTGAGGAGGACAGTGAGGAGGACAGTGAGAGACAGTGAGGGGCACAGTGAGGGGCACAGTGAGGGGCACAGTGAGGAGGACAGTGAGGAGGACAGTGAGGAGCACAGTGAGGGGCACAGTGAGGAGGACAGTGAGGAGGACAGTGAGGAGCACAGTGAGGAGGACAGTGAGGACAGTGAGGACAGTGAGGACAGTGAGGGGGACAGTGAGGACAGTGAGGAGGACAGTGAGGAGGACAGTGAGGGGGACAGTGAGGGGGACAGTGAGGACAGTGAGGAGGACAGTGAGGAGGACAGTGAGGGGGACAGTGAGGACAGTGAGGAGGACAGTGAGGGGGACAGTGAGGGGGACAGTGAGGAGGACAGTGAGGAGGACAGTGAGGAGGACAGTGAGGAGGACAGTGAGGGGGACAGTGAGGAGCACAGTGAGGAGGACAGTGAGGAGCACAGTGAGGAGGACAGTGAGGAGCACAGTGAGGAGGACAGTGAGGGGCACAGTGAGGGGCACAGTGAGGAGCACAGTGAGGAGCACAGTGAGGAGGACAGTGAGGGGCACAGTGAGGCGCACAGTGAGGAGCACAGTGAGGAGCACAGTGAGAGGACAGTGAGGACAGTGAGGAGGACAGTGAGGAGGACAGTGAGGAGGACAGTGAGGGGCACAGTGAGGGGGACAGTGAGGAGGACAGTGAGGAGGACAGTGAGGAGCACAGTGAGGGGCACAGTGAGGAGGACAGTGAGGAGGACAGTGAGAAGGACAGTGAGGGGCACAGTGAGGGGCACAGTGAGGACAGTGAGGGGCACAGTGAGGGGCACAGTGAGGGGGACAGTGAGGAGGACAGTGAGGAGGACAGTGAGGGGCACAGTGAGGAGGACAGTGAGGGGCACAGTGAGGAGGACAGTGAGGAGGACAGTGAGGAGGAGAGTGAGGAGGACAGTGAGGAGGACAGTGAGGAGGACAGTGAGGAGGACAGTGAGGAGGACAGTGAGGAGCACAGTGAGGAGGACAGTGAGGGGCACAGTGAGGAGGACAGTGAGGGGCACAGTGAGGAGGACAGTGAGGGGGACAGTGAGGAGGACAGTGAGGAGCACAGTGAGGAGGACAGTGAGGGGCACAGTGAGGAGGACAGTGAGGAGCACAGTGAGGAGGACAGTGAGGAGGACAGTGAGGGGACAGTGAGAGTGGGACAGTGAGGAGCACAGTGAGGAGGACAGTGAGGAGCACAGTGAGGAGCACAGTGAGGAGGACAGTGAGGAGCACAGTGAGGAGCACAGTGAGGGGCACAGTGAGGAGCACAGTGAGGAGCACAGTGAGGAGGACAGTGAGGAGGACAGTGAGGGGGACAGTGAGGACAGAGAGGGGCACAGGGAGGAGGACAGTGAGGAGGACAGTGAGGAGGACAGTGAGGACAGTGAGGAGAGAGACAGTGGAGACAGAGAGACAGTGAGGGGGACAGTGAGGGGGACAGTGAGGAGCACAGTGAGGAGGACAGTGAGGGGCACAGTGAGGGGCACAGTGAGGGGGACAGTGAGGGGCACAGTGAGGAGGACAGTGAGGGGCACAGTGAGGAGGACAGTGAGGGGCACAGTGAGGAGGACAGTGAGGGGCACAGTGAGGAGGACAGTGAGGGGCACAGTGAGGAGGACAGTGAGGAGGACAGTGAGGAGGACAGTGAGGAGCACAGTGAGGAGGACAGTGAGGAGGACAGTGAGGAGCACAGTGAGGGGCACAGTGAGGGGCACAGTGAGGGGCACAGTGAGGGGCACAGTGAGGAGGACAGTGAGGAGGACAGTGAGGAGCACAGTGAGGGGCACAGTGAGGAGGACAGTGAGGAGGACAGTGAGGAGCACAGTGAGGAGGACAGTGAGGAGGACAGTGAGGAGCACAGTGAGGACAGTGAGGGGGACAGTGAGGACAGTGAGGAGGACAGTGAGGAGGACAGTGAGGGGGACAGTGAGGGGGACAGTGAGGGGGACAGTGAGGACAGTGAGGAGGACAGTGAGGAGGACAGTGAGGGGGACAGTGAGGGGGACAGTGAGGACAGTGAGGGGGACAGTGAGGACAGTGAGGAGGACAGTGAGGAGGACAGTGAGGAGGACAGTGAGGAGGACAGTGAGGAGGACAGTGAGGAGGACAGTGAGGGGGACAGTGAGGAGCACAGTGAGGAGGACAGTGAGGAGCACAGTGAGGAGCACAGTGAGGAGGACAGTGAGGGGCACAGTGAGGGGCACAGTGAGGAGGACAGTGAGGAGCACAGTGAGGAGGACAGTGAGGGGCACAGTGAGGGGCACAGTGAGGAGCACAGTGAGGAGCACAGTGAGGAGGACAGTGAGGAGGACAGTGAGGGGGACAGTGAGGAGGACAGTGAGGAGCACAGTGAGGAGGACAGTGACGAGCACAGTGAGGAGCACAGTGAGGAGGACAGTGAGGGGCACAGTGAGGGGCACAGTGAGGGGCACAGTGAGGAGGACAGTGAGGAGCACAGTGAGGAGGACAGTGAGGGGCACAGTGAGGGGCACAGTGAGGGGCACAGTGAGGAGCACAGTGAGGAGGACAGTGAGGAGGACAGTGAGGGGCACAGTGAGGGGCACAGTGAGGAGGACAGTGAGGAGGACAGTGAGGAGCACAGTGAGGAGCACAGTGAGGAGGACAGTGAGGGGCACAGTGAGGAGCACAGTGAGGAGGACAGTGAGGGGCACAGTGAGGAGCACAGTGAGGAGCACAGTGAGGAGGACAGTGAGGAGCACAGTGAGGGGGACAGTGAGGAGGACAGTGAGGGGCACAGTGAGGAGGACAGTGAGGAGCACAGTGAGGGGGACAGTGAGGAGGACAGTGAGGGGGACAGTGAGGAGGACAGTGAGGAGCACAGTGAGGAGGACAGTGAGGAGCACAGTGAGGGGCACAGTGAGGGGCACAGTGAGGAGCACAGTGAGGAGCACAGTGAGGAGCACAGTGAGGAGGACAGTGAGGAGGACAGTGAGGAGGACAGTGAGGGGCACAGTGAGGGGCACAGTGAGGGGCACAGCGAGGGGCACAGCGAGGGGCACAGCGAGGAGCACAGCGAGGAGCACAGCGAGGAGGACAGCGAGGAGCACAGCGAGGAGCACAGCGAGGAGCACAGTGAGGAGCACAGTGAGGAGGACAGTGAGGAGCACAGTGAGGAGGACATGGATTAGAATTCACAACAATCAAGGATTCACAGAAGTTTCATTTTCACTTATTTTACATATGAATTTTATTTAACAGTTTAATGATTAATTAAATATGTACCGTAATTGTATTTATCAATTACCGTATATACTCGAGTATAAGCCGAGTTTTTCAGCACATTTTTTTGTCGGCTTATACTGGAGTCAAGCACTTTCTGCAGCAGAAAATGTCATTTTTCAACCTGACTTTGGGGCCCCGTATCTCGGGGCCACTTGGTGCTAGGAACCCCCAAATTTAGTATTCAAACCCAGTGGAACCAGCACTACAAAATATCCATAACCATAGTTCCACTGGGTTTGCACACCAAATTTGGGGTTCCTAGCACCAAGTGGCCCAGAGATACGGGGGCCCCAAAGTCGGTTCGGAAAATGTCCTTCTCTGCTGCAGAAAAGTGCTTGACATTTTCCGAACTGACTTTGGGGCCCTGTATCTCGGGGGCCACTTGGAGCTAGGAACCCCATCTTTGGATATGTTGTAGTGCTGGTTCCACTGGGTTTGCGCACCAAATTTGCACACATTTTCTGGGGTTCCTAGCACCAAGTGGGCCCGACATACGGGGCCCCAAATTTGGTCAACTGTGTCCATCTGCAGCAATGTCATTTCGGGACCCTTTGGGTCCACAGACCCGAAATTTTGGCTGCAGCTAGGGGGGCATCTAAGACCCTATAAAGTGGAGGGCAACCCTGAAAAAAAAAAAAAACTTGATAAAAATGTTAATAAAAATTTAAAATGAAAAAAAAAAAAAATTTTTTTTTTTTACTTACCAGAAATGGCTGTTGCTAGGCAGATCGTCCTAATCTGCCTCTTCCTGTTCCGCGGAGCTGTTCCGTCTTCTGCTCCTAGCGCCATCTTCTAGTGAATGGGGGCGCGGTGTGTTATGGGAACTGTGTGTCCCACAACACAACGCGTTCCCCATTCACAAAGCGCTGCGCAGTAGGCCGCGCGACGACTCGCGCATGCGCAGTAGGAAACGGGCAGTGATCGCTGTCCGTTTCCCTTACCGAGGATGGCGGCGCTGGGACCGGAGCGCAGAGGGACATCTCGGCCTCCACGACCGACATCGCGGGCGCCCTGGGAGGGTAAGTGTACTTATTAAAAGTCAGCAGCTACTTTTTTTTTTAGCTGCTGACTTTTAAAAAAATATTTTTTTTTAGCTGAAACACCCCTTTAACTACCAAATTTCAAGGACCTATGGGTGCAAATGGGCACAGTGAGGGTGCAAATGGGCACAGTGAGGCATGCAAATGGGCACAGTGAGGCATGCAAATGGGCACAGTGAGGCATGCAAATGGGCACAGTGAGGCTGTAAATGGGCATTGTTGACCCTCTTTTCCACTTACAGTAGCTGCGCATTTCTCACCCTAGGCTTATACTCGAGTCAATACCAGTGGCGGCTGGTGCTCAAAATTTTTTGGGGGGCGCAAATAAACTGAAAAATTCTGAAAAAAAAGCCAATCAAATGCAGCCACTGTACCAAACGCAGCCACTGTGCCCATTAAAACGCAGCCACTGTGCCCATCAAAACGCAGCCACTGTGCCCATCAAAACGCAGCCACTGTGCCCATCAAAACGCAGCCACTGTGCCCATTAAAACGCAGCCTCTGTGCCCATCAAAACGCAGCCACTGTGCCCATTAAAACGCAGCCACTGTGCCCATCAAAACGCAGCCACTGTGCCCATCAAAACGCAGCCACTGTGCCCATCAAAACGCAGCCACTGTGCCCATTAAAACGCAGCCACTGTGCCCATCAAAACGCAGCCACTGTGCCCATTAAAACGCAGCCACTGTGCCCATCAAAACGCAGCCACTGTGCCCATCAAAACGCAGCCACTGTGCCCATCAAAACGCAGCCACTTTGCCCCTTTAAAACACAGCCACATTGCCCCTTTAAAAAACACAGCCACATTGCCCCTTTAAAAAACACAGCCACATTGCCCCTTTAAAACACAGCCACATTGCCCCTTTAAAAAACACAGCCACATTGCCCCTTTAAAACACAGCCACATTGCCCCTTTAAAACACAGCCACATTGCCCCTTTAAAACACAGCCACATTGCCCATCTAAAACACAGCCACATTGCCCATCTAAAACACAGCCACTTTGCCATCAAAGCTGTCCCTGCAAAGAAGCTGCCACTGTGCCCCCCCCCTCGCCCTGCACTTACCTTGTGTTGGGTGACGGCGGCATCGTGTCCTCCATTCCCTCTCCTGCCCGCTCCTCCTCTCATCCTCTGCTATGATTGGACGCCTGATAGGCGCCCAATCACAGCGCCTGTCGTTTCAGCCAATCAGGGCACAGGTAACACAGACCTGTGCTCCTGATTGGCTAAGGGGCCGTACAATGTTAGCAAACCGAATTCCTTCGGTTTGTTAACGCTGCTGCTGAGTGACAAGGAACGCACAGCGTTGCGCCCGCTTGTCACCTTTTTGGACGCCTATTAGCGCCTACGGCGCTAATCAGGTGTTTACAAAAAACACCCCCACCGCTGTTATTCAGGCGCCCGGTGACCGAAAAGGGGCCGGACACCTGAATAGGGGGTGTCAGCAGCGACCATAGATAGATTCATGCAATGCATGAACCTATCTATGGAGTATCGAGAGTGACAGGAGAGGGGGGGCGGCGCTCCTGCGCCCTTTATGGACGCACCGCCCCTGGTCAATACGTTTTCAATTTTTTTTTGTGGTAAAATTAGGTGCCTCGGCTTATATTTGGGTCGGCTTATACTCGAGTATATACGGTAGTTAATATTTTGTATTTTTGATATCAATATTTATTCACGTGAGAGATTAGCAGCGCTGCCCTAATTATAAATAATGATGGCGAGGCGGATTCACCAGAAGTGTACAGCAGCTGCGGACCATTGGTTGTATTTTTGCAGAGGTCTGCACTTTGGTAGGGTGGCGCCGATTGTTTCTTATACATGTTATACTCACCTGCTCTGTTGCATTTGGTTTTGCACAGAGCAGCCTGGATTCGCCTCTTCGCTGCTCCTGGCCCCTCCCTCCTGTTCAGCACCCCCACAGCAAGCGGCTTGCTATGGGGGCACCCGAGGCCGAGCCACTGCTTTGTGTATGCATTCAGAGCAATTTAAAGCGGAGTTCCCACAAAAAAAAAAAAAAGTCAGCAGCTACAAATACTGCAGCTGCTGACATTTCTCTCCTACATGTAAAATTCATAATATTTTTGCTCGAAAATTACATAGAACCCCCAAACATTATATATGTTTTTTTAGCAAAGACCCTAGAGAATACAATGACGCTCGTTGCAACTTTTTATCTCGCACGGTATTTGCGCAGCAATTTTTCGAACACGTTTTTTTCAGAAAAAAAACAATTTCATGCTTAAAAAAAAACAAAACAGTAAAGTTAGCCCAATTTTTTTTGCATAAATACCTCACATGTGTGGTTTGAACACCGTTTTCATATGTGGGTGGGGCTTACGTATGCGTTCACTTCTGCGTACGAGCTCACGGGGACAGGGGCGCTTTAAAACTTTTTTTTTTTTATTATTGTTAATTTGACTATTATTTTTTGAGTTTGACAGTTTAAAAAAAAAAAAAAATTTGATTACTTTTATTCCTATTACAAGGAATGTAAACATCCCTTGTAATAGGAATATGACACGATCGGACCTATTTACAGTGAGATATGGGGGGTCAATAAGACCCCACATCTCACCTCTAGGCCAGGAAGCCTAAAATAAAAAATAAAAAAAAACGATCACCACTTCCCAGCGGAGGCGGCGCCATTATTTGAATGCAGAGGCCGGGCGTGACGTCATAACATCGCACCCAGCCTCCGAACGATCATAGAGACTCCGGAGACCATCTGGTCCGCCGGAAATCTCTATGATCATCATCCGGGGGGGCGGCGGATCCTGTGTCCGACTCACCTATGGAAGCGGTGAGTCGGTAGAAGCACCGGAGGGCGGCGGGAGGGGGGGCGTCCCCTCCCGCCGCCCGTAAGAACGATCAATCGGCGGAACAGCCGCTATGATCGTTCTTATGGTGCAGGGAATCGCCGGCTGAAAACGGCAATATCTGAATGATGTCTGTAGCTACACCCATCATTCAGATATACCCCTGAGAAGTCAAGGACGTCATATGACGTCCTACGGATGCGAAGTGGTTAATAAATTGGACACTTACCTGTCCCAGGGTCCAGCGATGCGGGGGGGGATCGAAGCCCCGCTCGTCTCCCCGTCCTCTCTGCGGCACCGGCATTTTAACTGTGGGCGCCAGGCTGTGGCTTTAGACGGGCACCCACTGCGCATGCGCGAGCCGTGACTGGCCGCACAATCAGCTGGGACCGGTCACGTGTCCCAGATGATTGCCTAGAGGGAGGGGGGAGAGCAGATCTCCCTTCCTGCGCCGAGGGAAGTGACATCAGGAGCCCAGGCGCCGAAGGAGGCAGATTATGAGGGACACCCTAGCAACAGGCATTAAAGAGGTGAGTAAAAAAAAAAAAAATAATTGTCTCCAAATGTTTTTTTTATTTTTTTTTTCATGCATGATTTATTTTATTTTTTTTGGGTGGAACTCCAGTTTAAGAAAACATTGATTGATGTATTATTGATTATAGAGCTGCACAAACTCTCGTGTCTTGTATATCTGCCTAGAGTTTTGTCTTTAACCACTTCAATACCTGCCCATGTACATATGATGCCCACAAGGTGGATCTCCCATCCTGGGTGGGCGTCATATGACGTCCTCCCATTCCCGGCCGCCTAGGGGGCGCGCGGCGTCGCTCGGGACCCCGGTGCGCGTGCCCGGCGGCCGCGATGTCCGCCGGGCACCCGCGATTGCCCGTTAAAAAACAGCGGGACCGTGGAGCTGTGTGTGTAATGATGGGGTGTAAACACACAGCTCCACGTCCTGTAACTGGAGAGGAGACCGATCATGTGATCCCAGTACGGAGGAACACATGATCGGTCTCCTCCCCTTGTGAGTCCCCTCCCCCCACAGTTAGAATCACTCACATAGGGAACATATTAACCCCTGCAGCGCCCCCTAGTGTTAACCCCTTCCCTGCCATTAACATTTACACAGTAATCAGTGCAATTTTATAGCAACGATCGCTGTGTAAATGTGCATGGTCCCAAAAATGTGTCAAAAGTGTCCGAAGTGTCCGCCGCAATGTCGCAGTCACGAAAAAAAAAAAAAAAAAAAAAAATCGCAGATCGCCGCCATTACTAATAAAAAAAAAAATGCAATAAATCTATCCCCTATTTTGTAGACGCTATAACTTTTGTGCAAACTGATCAATATATACGCTTATTGCGATTTTTTTTTACCAAAAATATGTAGAAGAATACGTATCGGCCTAAACTGAGGAAAAAAAATCGTTTTTTTTTTTTTTTTAAAGTGGGATATTTATTATAGCAAAAAGTAAAAAATATTGTGTTTTTTTTTTCAAAATTGTCGCTCTTCTTTTGTTTATAGCGCAAAAAATAAAAAACGCAGGGGCGATCAAATACCACCAAAAGAAAGCTCTATTTGTGGGAAAAAAGGACATCAATTTTGTTTGGGTGTAACATCGCACGACCGCGCAATTGTCAGTTAAAGCGACGCAGTGCCGAATCGCAAAAAGGGGCCTGGTCCTTTGGCTGCCAATTGGTCCGGGGCTGAAGTGGTTAAAGCGGTTCTGCACTGTGTTTTTTTTTTTTTGGGGGGAATATGCAAAGGATTAATAGCTAAATTGGGGGACTCACCTGTTCCATCTTCCATCTCGATCGCAGCCGGTTTTCCTCCGATAAAATTCTTTATATTCTGCTTTTCTGCTGGGGGCCATCTTGCCTGTGGGCATGCGAAACCCCACAGGCACTTTAGATGGCCCAGCATGCACCGCCGTTACTGCGCCGAGCTCGCGCGTGCGCAGTAACGGCAAAGTGCAGCTCACGTTCTCCGAAATCTCGCGAGATTTCGGAAGATGTGGCCGAAATCTCGCGAGATTTCGGAAGATGCCCGCACGGACTCCTGGGATCAATGACACCAGATCCCAGGAGACAGTGCGGCGTGACGAGGATCCCCGCACAGACCCCGCCCACCGCCGCAGAGACAAAAGACAGGAAGTCATTGATTACAAGGTAAGTGAAAAAAAAAAAAAACATTTCATTTAGTACTCTTTGCCTGATTTGGAAGGCAAAGAGATTTACTAAATGAAATGTGTGCAGAACCGCTTTAAAAAGGAAACTGCTGATTCTTTCACTGAAAATGCTAGCTGCCTGACCTCAATACTCGGAGCCACTAAGGTGGAATAAGCATACAGCTACTAAGGTTAATATTTCAATACTCCAGATAGGCATGCTCCATCAAGGTCAGCGACAAGCTATAAACCCTTTCATCAACATCAAAGCTTGGTGACAAGCATTTTTAGAGAGCTCAGCAAGGGCAGTCTACATATACAGTGGTACCTCGGATTACGAGTGTAATTCGTTCCAGACGAATGCTTGTAATCCAAAGCACTCGTCTATCAAGGCGAGTTTCCCCACAGAAGTCAATAGAAACTCAGATAATTTGTTCTACAGTGACTGCTATTGTATGCAGTACCGCATGTGGCCAGCGGTGGGGGTGCCGGGGACACTTGGAGCCGCTCAGATACACTCGGGAACTGAGTGTTTTCACGTGGCTCAGTGTCACTAGCGCCCCCGCACCTCTGGCCAAATGCGGTACTGCACACCCCATTGGCTTGAATCCCGCTCGTCTTACGAGACAACTCTCGCAAACCGAGTCAGGATTAAAAAAAAATTAAAAATAATGGCTCGTATTGCGAAACGCTTGCAAACTGCGTTACTTGCAATACGAGGTATTACTGTAGTCCCAGTAGCGCTTTGCTGTACTAAAAACGGAAGCAGAAGGTGTCAACATTGATGTAAAGACAGCTGGGCATACCTGACTTAGGTTCCTTGTCCTCTGTTTTGGTCTGAGTGTTGTTCAGTCCTGATTTTTCCAAGGATTTCTCTTCTTGAAGTGCTTCAGCTGCAAAAAAAAAGTATCAGTGTGAACGTTACATGGTAGAACTGATTGGCCATGATAAAAAACAATAAAAAAACAAAAAAAAAAAATAACAATATGCTACAATTTATTTCAATGATCCATAATGAAGGTGTCTGTTAGACATGTGCACAACAAAAAAATTATTTTCGTTTCGTTTTTTTTTTTTTTCCGTTGATTCGTAACGATTCGTAATTTCGTAAGTCGTCGGTGTTCGTATTCGTAACGATTCGTATTTTCGTAAGAGTTATTTTTTCGTTGATTCGTTTTTTTCTGTTAGTTTAATTTTCGTTTATTCGAAATTCGGACGCATTCGTATTTTTTGTAGATTTAGTTACATTCGTACTTTCGTTAGATTGATTTATTCGTACTTTCGTAAAACATTGTTTTCGTAGATTCGTAATCGGAGCATAATTCATAATTTTATGTAATGTGTATGCTATTATTAAATTTTAAGAGACACGGAAAATTACGAATCGAAAAATAAAGTTACGAATGTACAATTTTTTCGTTCAATCCATTCGAAGCACGTTAAGCAGCGCCATTGTAAGAGACAACGAAAATAACGAATCGAAAAAAAAAAAAAAAAGTTACGAATGTACGAATTTTTTTGTTCAATCCAGTCGAAGCGCGTTAAGCAGCGCCATTGTGAGAGACACGGAAAACTACGAATCGAAAAAAAAGTTACGAATGTACAAATTTTTTCTTTCAATCCATTCGAAGCACGTTAAGCAGCGCCATTGTAAGAGACGGAAAATTACGAATCGAAAAAATAAAATAAAAAAAGTTACGAATTTTTTGGTTCAATCCATTCGAAGCACGGTAAGAGACAACGAAAATTACGAATCGAAAAAAAAAAAAAAAAAGTTACGAATTACACATTTTTTCGTTCAATCCAGTCGAAGCACGTTAAGCAGCGCCATCAGAAGAGACACGGAAAATTACGAATCGAAAAAAAAAAAAAAGTTACGAATGTACGAAGCACGTTAAGCAGCGCCATTGTAAGAGACACGGAAAATTACCAATTCAAAAAAAAAAAAAAAGTTACGAATGTACAAATTTTTTCGTTCATTTTGATTTTCGTTGTTCCCGTTTTCGTTTTTTCGGATTTTCTTCTTTCGTAGTTTCGTTGTTTCTTATTTGGTTATTTCGGATTTTCGTTGTTTTCGTATTCGAACGATTCGTTAAATTTTTTTAGCGAATCGTTCGTTCATTCGTACGATAACGAATGAACGAATATAACGAAAAAAAAAAAAACTAAACGAATTGCACGTGTCTAGTGTCTGTCCATGTTCATACGTGCCTTTAGGAGTCTGCTCAGTAGAGTCCTTCTCCTCTTCTTCTTCATCACCATCTTTTACTTGCTTCTCTTTTCCTTCTACATTTTCACTTTTTTCTTCAGGTTCTTCCTTTTCCTGTTTGGTTGGCGGCTTAAAAAAAAGGCATATTACATTAAAACAACTGTCACTAGGTTAACAAAAAATATATATATATAAATGCTGAGCCAGACAGGCGTTGTGAACAAGCACGGATCTTTTCGCGTGAAACGCGTCAACTGATCATCATTGCAATTTTGTTTGGCTCATGACAATAAAGAAATTTCTACAGCATCTTTTGGATCCAATCAGTGTGAGATCAATCTTTTGTTCTCTTCTCTACTACATACATGGTGGACCTGCCCATCTATTCAACCCTATTGGTCCACATCATCATATCCAATGTCACTACCGATACTCTAGATTTTACCCCGGCTCAATTTTTTCTTCGCCACTCGTTCATCCCCAGAAATTTGCATTTTAAGTCATTAGCCATGGGTTGAGGGAACGCAGGCCAAGCATAGAATGCATTAAGGTAAAAAAAAAAAACACAATACTTTACAACTCCTTTAATGTTTTTGAGTGTATTTACCCCAGTTACTAGTGTAGAGAAGATTAAATATCCAAATTCTAAGTCGCTGGACATTCAGGCAGGACCATGAAGCAGTGCCGGGACAAGGTCATCCAGTGCCCAGGGCAAAGATGCCAAACTGCACCCCCCTTTCCCTTAGGGTTAGGCTCAGGGTGCCCCCTACCCCTGCAATATACCATTGCGCCAGGGGCAGCCGCCCCTCCTGCCCACCCCTTGTCCCGGCCCTGCCATGAAGCATGTTCCTCCTGCCCGCACCCTCTGAAATAAAAAGGGCAAGGCATGGGGGTAGATTTTAGCCAGCCTTGCCAGAACGAGATACCAAAACGGGACAACACTTTGTAATTCGCCTCCACCAAGGAAGTATTAAAAATTCCCCCCCTGTGCACCATGGTCAGGGGCGGACTGACAACTCATGGGGCCCCCGGGCAATAGGAGATTATGGGGCCCCCAGGCAATCAGAGATTATGGGGCCACACAGAATACAATCACACAGTATACACATACATGTACACACAGTATACACAGACAGTATACAATCACACAGTATACACATACATGTACACACAGTATACACAGACATGTTTCTATTGGCTGAGAAGGTACTGGAGAGGTGGGGCAGCTATAATCTCTGGATTTTTAGACCAAAAGGATGTCGGTAAGGGACATTTCAGAAACAGATGTAAAAAAAAAACACAGATTTTTACATACTGTCCCTGGTTTTACTGAGGCTGGCAACCCTGATGGGGCCCCCTAGTGGCCCGGGGCCCTCGGGAAGTGCCCCAGTGGCCGAATGGTCAGTCCACCCCTGACCATGGTCAACCACTGGGTCCACTCATCCTCCTTTATAACCTCACCCATCTCTGACTCCCAGGCTGTTTGGTAGGAAAGTTTGCTGCCTTGGCATGAAAATAGAGCGTACAACTCTGAGATACTCTGTGTCCCAAGGCCATGTAGGCACTAATTCTCGTAGATATATCCACCTGGTTCTTAGAATAAAGATCACGTTGTAATGTCATCGTTCACAATTATACAAAAAAAAATAAAAAAAACTGGGCTAACTACTGTTTATTTTTTTATTTATTTTTAATTAAAGTGTATTTTTTTCCCAAAAAATTGCGTTTGAAAGACCGCTGCGCAAATACAGTGTAACATTAAATATTGCAACGACCGCCATTTTAGTCTCTACCCAACCAGGAAAGATCACTGCTATTCTATCCAACCAGGAAAGATCACCGCTATTCTATCCAACCAGGAAAGATCACCGCTATTCTACCCAACCAGGAAAGATCACCGCTATTCTACCCAACCAGGAAAGATCACCGCTATTCTATCCAACCAGGAAAGATCACCGCTATTCTATCCAACCAGGAAAGATCACCGCTATTCTATCCAACCAGGAAAGATTGCCGCTATTCTACCCAACCAGGAAAGATCACCGCTATTCTATCCAACCAGGAAAGATCACCGCTATTCTACCCAACCAGGAAAGATCACCGCTATTCTATCCAACCAGGAAAGATCACCGCTATTCTATCCAACCAGGAAAGATCACCGCT
The DNA here is from genome assembly GCA_028564925.1 of Lithobates sylvaticus. Lineage (NCBI taxonomy): Eukaryota > Metazoa > Chordata > Amphibia > Anura > Ranidae > Lithobates > Lithobates sylvaticus. Next base: position 211,289,293 of record CM053035.1, on the reverse strand, counting down.
ATTCTACCCAACCAGGAAAGATCACCGCTATTCTATCCAACCAGGAAAGATTGCCGCTATTCTACCCAACCAGGAAAGATCACCGCTATTCTATCCAACCAGGAAAGATCACCGCTATTCTACCCAACCAGGAAAGATCACCGCTATTCTATCCAACCAGGAAAGATCACCGCTATTCTACCCAACCAAGAAAGATCCAACCAGGAAAGATCACCGCTATTCTACCCAACCAGGAAAGATCACCGCTATTCTATCCAACCAGGAAAGATCACCGCTATTCTATCCAACCAGGAAAGATCACCGCTATTCTACCCAACCAGGAAAGATCACCGCTATTCTACTCAACCAGGAAAGATCATCGCTATTCTACTCAACCAAGAAAGATCGCCGCTATTCTACCCAACCAAGAAAGATCACCGCTATTCTATCCAACCAGGAAAGATCTCCGCTATTCTACCCAACCAGGAAAGATCACAGCTATTCTATCCAACCAGGAAAGATCACAGCTAACCCAACCAGGAAAGATCACTGCTATTCTACCCAACCAGGAAAGATCATCGCTATTCTACCCAACCAAGAAAGAACTTGCTATTCTACCCAACCAGGAAAGATCACCGCTATTCTACCGAACCAGGAAAGATCACCGCTATTCTATCCAACCAGGAAAGATCACCGCTATTCTACCCAACCAGGAAAGATCACCGCTATTCTACCCAACCAGAAAAGATTGACGCTATTCTACCCAACCAGGAAAGATCACCGCTATTCTACCCAACCAGGAAAGATCACCGCTATTCTACCCAACCAGGAAAGATCACCGCTATTCTACCCAACCAGGAAAGATCACCGCTATTCTATCCAACCAGGAAAGATCACCGCTATTCTACCCAACCAGGAAAGATCACCGCTATTCTACCCAACCAGGAAAGATCACCGCTATTCTACCCAACCAGGAAAGATCACCGCTATTCTACCCAACCAGGAAAGATCACCGCTATTCTACCCAACCAGGAAAGATCACCGCTATTCTACCCAACCAGGAAAGATCAACGCTATTCTACCCAACCAGGAAAGATCACCGCTATTCTACCCAACCAGGAAAGATCACCGCTATTCTACCCAACCAGGAAAGATCGCCGCTATTCTACCCAACCAGGAAAGATCGCCGCTATTCTATCCAACCAGGAAAGATCACCGCTATTCTACCCAACCAGGAAAGATCGCCGCTATTCTACCCAACCAGGAAAGATCACCGCTATTTTACCCAACCAGGAAAGATCACCGCTATTCTACGCAACCAGGAAAGATCACCGCTATTCTACCCAACCAGGAAATATCGCCGCTATTCTACCCAACCAGGAAAGATCGCCGCTATTCTACCCAACCAGGAAAGATCGCCGCTATTCTATCCAACCAGGAAAGATCACCGCTATAAGATCACTGCTATTCTACCCAACCAGGAAAGATCACCGCTATTCTACCCAACCAGGAAAGATCGCTTCTATTATACCCAACCAGGAAAGATCGCCTCTATTCTACCCAACCAGGAAAGATCGCCGCTATTCTACCCAACCAGGAAAGATCACCGCTATTCTACCCAACCAGGAAAGAACACCGCTATTCTACCCAACCAGAAAAGATTGCCGCTATTCTACCCAACCAATTTTTGTGTGAACCTCCGCTTTTCGGAACCCCCCCCCCCCCCTTCGGTGTCACATTTGGCACCTTTCAGGGGGGAGGGGGGTGCAGATACCTGTCTAAGACAGGTATTTGAACCCACTTCCAGGCATAGACTCCCACGGGAATCTACGCCTCTTCCCGTCCCGCCGCGCCGTCTGCTGGGACACACACGGGTCCCAGAGACAGCAGGGACCATTCTGATTGCACTGCGCGACTCGCGCATGCGCAGTAGGGAACCGGGAAGTGAAGCCGCAAGGCTTCATTCCCTGATTCCCATACCGAAGATGGCGGCGGCAGCATCCGAGGACTGAGGGACAGTTCGGGCCTCGGGTGCCGATATCGCTGGACCCTGGGACAGGTAAGTGTCCTTATTTTAAAAGTCAGCAGCTGCAGTGCGGCACTCCCTCTTTAAGGACTTTCCCCCCCGCTTTATTTTCACCTGGTGGTCCTGCCAGTAGCACACTTTTTGTCCTAGAGTGACATATGCTCATTCATTGTACTCTACCAATGGAGGAGCAGCGTTGTGACCCTAAGGACCCTTTCACACCGGGGCGTTTTTCAGGCGGTACAGCGCTAAAAATAGCGCCTGTACACCGCCTGAAAAAATCCGGCCCCATTCACTACAGTGTGAAAGCCGGCGGGCTTTCACACTGCAGCGGTGCGCTAGCAGGACGGTAAAAAAAGTCCTGCTAGCAGCATCTTTGGAGCGGTGTATTCACTGCTCCTATATACTGCTCCTTCCCATTGATTTGAATGGGATACCGCGGTAATACCGCCGCAAAGCGCCGCTACGGCGGCGCTCTGCGGGGAATTTTAACCCTTTTTCGGCCGCTCGTGGGGGGGTAAAACCGCACCGCGAGCGGCCGAATACCGCGGCTAAAACGACGGTAAAGCAGGCTAAATATAGCGCTGCTTTACCGTCACCGCGGCTCCCCGCCCCAGTGTGAAAGGGGCCTAAAGGGAAGGAAATGATTTAGGACCGAAAAAACACCTCTCCTCTTCGTCATATCATAGAAGGGACTGTCCAGAGAGAGCTGGGCACCACTCTAACTGATAACAGGTGGTACAGGACAATATCAGCTCACAAGAGTGTTGACAGATCAAAGGGAATTGATTTGCACTTACAGAACAGAAATAACAAAACACGTGGGATGGTATATTTAACAGACTGAAAAGGAGCAAATAAAAGAAACTCGTTGTTAGTGTTTACATGCACTTTAAAATGATCGATCAAAGAAAATATGCAAGCGTGTTCCTATATAATACATTATCATGTGAAAAATAGAATTTGAAAAGACGCAAAGAAGCAAAATGTGGACATCAGCTAATCTGCCGCTGTACAAAAAAAATGGAATTTATTTACACGCTATTACATTATAAAATCATTACCACTAAATGGACTAGGTCAGGTAAATGGATGGCTTTTATCCCGGGAATTACTTCACAAGGTTGTTTTTACATCCAACATGATGTCTAAATGGCTTCAAATTACAATTTAGTCTAAAAGGAATGGACACTAAGTGCGTTCTACAGATGAGACGGGTTTTATAGAGTTTGAATTGTCATCACTTCTATCAGAAATTGTTTTTCTTTATTTAATTATTCTATAATGGCTTTAACATTAAAACGTAAATATACAGATAGGCCATCAGGTATGTCAGTATGCAGGTACCACCATATGCTGGCAAAGAGATTTGTTATTAGCCAAACCCTCTTATGTGCTCCATCCAAAATCTGAACAAGTTCTGACCAACTGTCACTTCTCTGTGCAAGAAAAAACAAAGGCTTCTTTCACATTAGTGTGTCTTTGATGTTGCATCAAAAGTTGCACCAAAGTAGCGCAGGCATCTTTTCAAAGTTGCTGCGGCTTTAACCACAAACATTTGGTCATAAAGTGTATGTAGCGGCCATAACCCCCTAGGGGGCGGCCTTGACTTTTCTGGGCTTACCAATTACCTCCTCGTAGCTAGTCTTCTGTTGTCTAGGGGTTCCCAGGGTTTGTACCCAGTAACTTCAGAAGCTGACACACAAAAGTCCTTTTTGAGGTCTTTTATTCTGCAGGGGTAACATCCAACAGTAACACAGTCTCAGGTGGGAACAGTGGTGTAACTAGAACCTTCAGGGCCCCGATGCAAGAACCATGAAGGGCCCCCCTGAACCCCAGCCGAGGCCCTTCCCTCCGAGTCCGGTGGTGGAACTCCAGGGCTCGCTCACAGGTACGACTTTTGTGAGCCCTGTAGTTCCACCACTGGTATCAGCAGTTTTTTTTATTATTTTTTACAATTTTTTAGGAGTCCCGTTGGGGGACTTTGGTGAGATATCAGAGGTCTAAACAGACCTATGATGTTACACCTTTGAGACAAAGAGGAAGAAGGGAAAGGGAAATTGGGACCCTGTCCTCTGGGGAGAAGTGGGCCCTGTCCCCAGGAGAGATTGGGTCCTTGTCCTTAGGGGAGATGGGGTCCCTGTCCCCAGGTAAATAGGAGTCCCTGTCCCTAATGGAAATGGGTTCCCTGTCCTCTGGGGAGAAGTGGACCCTGTTCCCAGGGGAGATGGTGTCCCCATTGGAAATGGGGTCCCTGTCCCCAGGGGAGAGATGGGGTCCCTGACCTTAGGGGAGATGGGGTCCTTGTCCTCAGGTCAGAAGGGGTCCTTGTCCCCAAGAGAAATGGGGCCCCTGTTCTCTGGGAAGAAGTGGGTCCTGTACCCATGTGAGATGGGGTCCCTGTCCTTATGTGAGATGGGGTCCCTGTCCTCAGGGGAGATGGGGTCCCTGTCCTCTGGGGAGATGGGGTCCCTGTCCTCAGGGGAGAAGGGGTCCCTGTCCTCTGGGGAGAAGGGGTCCCTGTCCTCTGGGGAGAAGGGGTCCCTGTCCTCTGGGGAGAAGTGGGCCCTGTTCCCAGGGGAGAGGGGCTCCCCAGGTGAGAAGGGGTCCCTGTCCTCAGGTGAGAAGGGGTCCCTGTCCTCAGGTGAGAAGGGGTCCCTGTCCTCAGGTGAGAAGGGGTCCCTGTCCTCAGGTGAGAAGGGGTCCCTGTCCTCAGGTGAGAAGGGGTCCCTGTCCTCAGGTGAGAAGGGGTCCCTGTCCTCAGGTGAGAAGGGGTCCCTGTCCTCAGGTAAGAAGGGGTCCCTGTCCTCAGGTGAGAAGGGGTCCCTGTCCTCAGGTGAGAAGGGGTCCCTGTCCTCAGGTGAGAAGGGGTTCCTGTCCTCAGGTGAGAAGGGGTCCCTGTCCCCAGGTGAGAAGGGGTCCCTGTCCTCAGGTAAGAAGGGGTCCCTGTCCTCAGGTAAGAAGGGGTCCCTGTCCTCAGGTAAGATGGGGTCCCTGTCCCCTTGGAAAATGGGGTCCCTGTCCTCACGGGAAAGGAGGTCCCTGTCCTCTGGGGAGAAGGCAACTCTGTCCCCAGAGGAGATGGGGTCCTTGTCCCCAAGGGTAATGGGGTCCCTGTCCTTTAGGGAGAACTGGGCCCTGTCCCCAGGGGAGATGGGGTCCCTGTCCTTAGGGGACATATCTCCCAGAAGATCTGTCAACATCTGTGTATGACGGGGAGGAGGGGGGGTGCTGGCAGACAAGCCTGCGGTGTCCTTTGGGGAGCGGCTCTCATAGGGCTGCACTGCATCTGTGTGCTTAAAGTTTGTTTGCCCGGGAGAAGCATGCAGTGCAGTGTGAGCCGGACTCAGGGGGCGGGACTCTGGCTGGGGAGGACAGACACCGGACTGAGCAGCACTGCATGGAGCTGGAGAGGGGGACCCGGAGGAGCGGCAGAGGACACAGGTTGTGTGGGGAATGCACAACTAAAGAGCAGCCAGTGCGGTAGTCGAGCATGGAGCTCTGCTAGTCACCCCCCACCTCCAGCCACCCGTGCGCCTGGTGCCTAACCACCTATGCTGCCACCGGCCATATGTAGAGGGGGCGGCATGGGCCCCTTGCAGCACAGGGCCCGGTTGCGCTCGCGACTGCTGCACCCCCTATAGTTACGCCCCTGGGTGGGAATAGAGGGCACGGGTGATGAAACTCAGGCACTTTGAACTGCTGACATCCACTGAATGTCTCTTAGTTAACCCAGAGAGTAGCCACTCGCAACTGGGTGCTTCACTGCTGGATAAACCTCTAACCAGAGATTTAGCAGCCAACATGTGATCCATAAACTTAGCAAAGTCTCTGCCACAGACTAGATTGTAACGAAGATAAGTAGGAACCTTTCTCACAGTTCCTGTATCTCTCAGCCTTCTTGGCGATACTGTGTGAAGTGTGGATTCTCTAGTGTCCATACATCTCAGCTCCCAGGCTCTTACCGAGCAGCCAGCTTCTTGGCCCTCCTCCGAAGAGTCCTCCCCCGGTCACTTGTACGAGTTGCCATGTCTCTCCAATACAGAGAGCACACCGGGACACCTCCGAATCCTCCTTCAGTTACTGAGCCTCGGACTAGCCAGTTCCGAGGCTCGGGAACGGACAGATCCCCACCCCAGACCATGAGGGCCTCTGGGGCTGGTCAGGGTGACCATGCTTGCGGGGACGGCAGACACTCCTGGGTCCGGGACCCCTCACGGGGTTGGTCCGGACCGGAACCAGGAATCAAAGCAGCAGCCGAACCCTAAACACGTGACTTCAGCACCTTAAATACCCCTTCCCAGACTACACAGCGGGGCCAGACATGCCCACTGATTGGCTCCGGGAAAGATTGGTACCTAACAGGTCCAACCAGGCTTGGTTCTCCAGCCTGTCACAGGTGCCTCACTGCACCTATCACCAGGCAGAACTCCAGTACAGCCCAGACAGACTGACGCCAAAGTAAAACCTGTACAATTAACCCCCAGAACTAAATAAAGTGTGGGCGCTACATGTACATTTGATAAATGATGGAGTGTTTTGAAGGGAACAATGGATATCTCACCGGAGGCTCTGACTGCTGTATGGACTTCTGATCTGTGCTCTCCACTTCCTCAGATAACAAAGATGGCGTCTCACTTTTTTCTAGAAAAAAAAAAAAAATAATACAATTCAGATGTAACTTTCACACAGCAAACTATAGAAACAGTTCTGTTTAAATAATTTTTGCCCTAAAGTTTTCCTGCTGACTATACATTTGAGGTCACTTTGAAAGCCTAGGGGTAGACATAAGAAACTGCAGCCGTATAACCCACTCTTGTCCCTGGCACGAGGCTCCCTGTAACATTCATGGACCACCCATAACACAATGACCACTGGCAGGTAAAGTGAATAACATTGATTATCTGAAAGTGGGTGGAATATATTAGGCAGCAAGTGAACATGTTGTTCCTGAAGTTGATGTGATGAAAGAAGAAGAAATGGACAAGCAGAAAGCTTCGCACATAACACACTCCTGGTAGTTATTGCTCCTTTAAGATCCTCTCACTGTTAGTGCAATTTGGCCACACCCACCGTTTGATGCGGTTCAGCGTGGGGGCGAGGTCAAGTTCCTGCACCTATCCTTTCAGGAAAAAAAGCCCTGGATAAATGTATATAGTCTTACAGAAACAACCGGAACTATTATGGGAACCCTAATGCTGATGCGGCCCACAATGAAATTGAATTTGACTCCCTTGACCTATGGGCTGCCTAACTGCTCAGCTACCGGCAACACTTATTTCCAGAACATAGCTGACCCACTTAGCCTATCAAATGTCTTGAAAGGCAAAAAGAGGAGTGTCTACCTGAAAAAGCCACAGCACCTGGCTGTATGGGAGCGGGACTGGCTGGAACCGGCGTGGTAGGATCTGAAGAACCCGTGTCAAAACATTTCCTGTTCTCTGCCCCCTCTGGAATCATATCCGGGGTGCTGTACTTGCCATTGACCTGTTCGAATTCCTGGACCTTAGAGCAAAAAAAAATAATGAGAACACAATTTAATCTATAACCTCTTTTCTGTAAATTTTCTGCGACAACAGGTAACACAGCCACAGCTTTCTGTCGATTAATTTGTACACATTGGTGACGTCACATAAAGGGATTGTACATTAGCTTGGTGACGTCACATAAAGGGATTGTACATTAGCTTGGTGACGTCACACAAAGGGATTGTACATTAGCTTGGTGACGTCACATGAAGGGATTGTACATTAGCTTGGTGACGTCACATGAAGGGATTGTACATTAGCTTGGTGACGTCACATGAAGGGATTGTACATTAGCTTGGTGACGTCACATGAAGGGATTGTACATTAGCTTGGTGACGTCACAAAGGGATTGTACATTAGCTTGGTGACGTTACATAAAGGGATTGTACATTAGCTTGGTGAGGTCACATGAAGGGATTGTACATTAGCTTGGTGACGTCACACAAAGGGATTGTACATTAGCTTGGTGACATCACATAAAGGGATTGTACATTAGCTTGGTGACATCACATAAAGGGATTGTACATTAGCTTGGTGACGTTACATAAAGGGATTGTACATTAGCTTGGTGACGTTACATAAAGGGATTGCGCATTAGTTTTTATTTTTATTTTTTAATGTCTTAAAGGGACTTAATTAACATTATATGGAGAATGTGTGCAAATGATTTTAAAGCCTTTGTTTTCAGTATAGTTTGTGATTACCGTGTACACTCGAGTATAAGCCGAGTTTTTCAGCACATTTTTTTTTGTGCTGAAAATGCCCCCCTCGGCTTATACTGGAGTCAATCACTTTTCTGCAGCAGAGAATGACATTTCCGACCCAACTTTGGGGCCCTGTATCTCGGGCCACTTGGTGCTAGGAACCCCAAATTTGGTGTGCAAACTCGGTGGAGCCACCACTACAACATATCCAAATTCGGTCAACTGTGTCTATCTTAAGCAATGCCATTTCGGGACCCTTTGGGTCCAGAGACCCAAATTTTGGCTGCAGCTAGGGGGCATCTAGGAACCCTTAACTGCCAAGTTTGAAGTTCGGGGGACCTATGGGTGCAAATGGACACAGTGAGGCTGCAAATGGGCACAGTGAGGCTGCAAATGGGAACAGTGAGGCTGCAAATGGGAACAGTGAGGCTGCAAATGGGAACAGTGAGGCTGCAAATGGCACAGTGAGGCTGCAAATGGGCATTGTTGTCCCTCTTTCTTTACAGTAGCTGTGCATTTCTCACCTTAGGCTTATACTTGAGTTAATACGTTTTCCCAGTTTTTTGTGGTAAAATTAGGTGCCTCGGCTTATATTCAAGTCGGCTTATACTTGAGTATATACGGTATACAGTATATGGGCATGGAGGTGGTCATGTTTTGCTCACTATATAAAGAGGTGATGCTTCCTTATTTGCAGTGCTACACAATGGCTGTGCATTTATTGCTCCGTCTCACAAAAGGAAGCCTACGAGCCTGTCGATCCCGGGGAGAGCTCGGTTTGTGTATCTGTTTTGCATATATTATTATTTTGGGTATAAATTATTGAGTATTTTTGTACTGAATACAATGCACTACCAGATATCGTATCTCAACAGCTGGGATATTGGAGTGTAACACACAGCTCCCTCTAGTGGCTAATCTACAGATTTCTACATTTAATACAATAAATGGAAGGGCAAGCATATAAAAGAACAGCAAAAAGTCACATTACAAATTACTTTAAAGTGGTTGTAAACCCTTCCATATACCTAGTGCAGTGACTGGCCTGTGATACACAGAGAGGAAACAAATCCTCCTACATAAGTTGTATCTGTGTCTATCTGCAGTCTTCTCTTCTCTACATCCATTCAAAGCCCATAACTCATAAAGCTTCTCTGAGAGTTCAGAAAAAAAGGGAGCGGAGAGCTGAAGTTACACTCGGTGAGGGGAGCTCCGAGAGCCGATTGGAGGGAAGGGACACATCCACTTTCACACAGGAACAGAGCTGAGGCTGTCAATCAGCTGGGGGTCCCTCCCCTGTCACCATTTATCTCTTGGTGTCAGGAAAAATTGTCAGAAGTGATTCATGCAGATAGCAGGAGGAAGGAGGCAGCAGACAGAAATTACACTGAGGGGTTGATTTACTAAAGCAGGAGAGTGAAAAATCTGGTGCAGCTGTGCATGGTAGCCAATCAGCGTCTAACTTCAGCTTGTTCAATTAAGCTTTGCACTCTCCAGTTTTAGTAAATCAACCTCTTAGTACTCCTAATTGAGACACACTATAGAGGGATATGCTTTGTTCATATTTAATGTCTGAGGTTTACAACCACTTTAACCGCTTAAGCCGAACCTCTTTTTGAGATTTGTTGTTTACACGTTAAAAACATTTTTTTGTTCTAGAAAATTACTAGGAACCCCCAAACATTACACATTTTTTTCTAACACCCTAGAGAATAAAATGGCGGCTGTTGCAATACTTTCTGTCACACCGTATTTGCGCAGCGGTCTTACAAGCGCACTTTTTAAAAAAAAAATGACACTTTTTTAAATTAAAAAATAAGACAACAGTAAAGTTAGCCCAATTTTTTTTATATTGTGAAAGATAATGTTACGCCGAGTAAATTGATACCCAACATGTCACGCTTCAAAATTGCGCCCGCTCGTGGAATGGCCACCTCCAGATTTTCCCTAAACTGGCACGTCACATGCCCAATAGGCTGAAACTGTGTTGTTCATGATTTGGTTCCCTGGATCAGCCAAGGCCATGTGATGGTTTACAGGCCTTCAATATAATTCTGTTATTTATCCAAGAAGACAATTTTCATATATATATGTATATATTTTTTTATTTATGGGATTTTTGACTTCACGTAAAATCCATTTCTCAGAGTTCATTGACAGACACAGCGCTCCATTATTCAGAACCATAGGGTTATATCGCCCCCTACAGGAGTAGGATACTAGGCAGAAAAAAAGACCTGGCTACGCCTATGGGCAGTCCTAGGTGGTATACACCCCCCTCTCTACTATAGACCTTCAGTTTAGTAACAAGCAGTGTCAGAAGTATGAAAACTCCTTAGACGGGTGGGTGCTGTGTCTGTCAATGAACCTTAGAAAAATAGATTTTTACGGTCAAAAGTCCTATTTTCTCATTTGTTCATTGACAGACACAGAGCTGCATTATTCAGAACCATAGGGACGTCCCAAAGCAGTGCCAACTACGAGGGGTGGGGCAACGAAAAATCCCAAGGCTAACACAAGAGCCAACCAGGTAACAGGAGCGCAACCTGAACAATACACCCTCAAGAGGTAAGAGACCCTCTAAACAGTGGCCTGCAAAACCTTGCGGCCAAAAGAAGCCTCCTCAGATGCCAGCAGATCCACTTTGTAGAATTTTTGGAAAGTGTACACCAACGACCAAGTGGCCGCCTTACAAACTAGCGCGGCCAAGTAGAATACGCTGTAACAGGGAAAGGAGGAACCCAACCCCTGATAGAATAGGCCAGAGTCATCGTCTGTCTGATCCATCTAGAAAAAGGTCACAGAAGAAGCAGACAGCCCCTTTTTTGTCCCGTCTGTGATCACAAACAGTGAGTCTGATCTCTGAAAAGACCCTGTGGCTGCCAAATACACCCGAATCGCCCGAACACATCCAGGGCATGTAAGGTAAATCCCTTAGGATAGTTTGACCTGGGACACAATGTTCTTAGTCAAACGGAAATCAGAGGAGGGAACCACAGACAAGGATGAAGAACCACATCTTTGTGGATCACCAGGTAAGATGTACAATGACAAGATAACGCCTACAGTTCCGACACTCTGCGAGCAGAGGTGATAGCCACCAAAAAAGCCACCTTCTGAGACAGAGTAAGCAAAGGAATCTCCCGAACATTTTCAAGGGAGGCTTCTGTAGAACCGAACGCACCAAGAGCAGATCCCACGGCGGTAGAAGAGACCGCACCGCTGGAGGCAGGTGTTGAACCCCTTGATTAAGAGTACGGACCAGGGAGTGCGAGGCCAGGGGACGCCGAATGAAAACCGCCAAGGCCGACACCTGGCCCTTGATGGTACTCAAGGCCAAGTTCTGCTCAACCTCCCCGTGAAGGAAGGTCGAAATCAGAGCCACTGAGAAAGAACTAGGGTAAATGGCAAACGCCTTACACCAGGATATGTGATCCACGCCCAATGGTAAATCTTCCTAGAGGACGACAGCCTACCGCTTAGCAGTGTCGTAAATTCAGCACCTGTATCATAACAGCCAGGCCTTCAAAACCAGTGACTAAAGCAGGATGGAAGATCGGCCCTTGGTACAGTAGATCCTCCCTGAGAGGCAGTCGCAAAGGGACGTTGGTGACCAAGCACACCAGGTCAGCATACCAAGACCGACAAAGCCATCCAGGCCCACTAGAATGACCGGAATCCCTTCAGCCTCGATCCTGCGCAAAAGCCGTGGCAGAAGCTTGAGAGGATGTGAGGCGTAGATCTGACTATACTGGCCCCACCAGAGTGTCTGTGGTGTCCACCAGAGGATCCATGAACTTGCCAGAAACCTCAGTACTGTTCGGTTATCTGTTCTGTTCGTGGACCAACACTAGCCGGCTGTCAGTTTTCCACTCCTAGAATGTATATGGCAGGGAGGACCGAAACAAGGCGTTCTGCTCACCGGAGGTTGCTGGCTACTGTCAGGACTGCCAACACACTTTGTTCCGCCCTGGTTATTGACATAGGCCACCGCCGTGACATTGTCTGACTGGATCCATACCAGGAGCTCCTGAAGTCGACCCGTCCATGACCCATACATAGTCTGATCGCTCGAAGTCCCAGGATATTGATCGGCAGTCCGGATTCCTCCGGCGTCCAACGACCCTGAGCAGAACCCAGACCCAGGACACATCCCCACCCAGACAGACTGACATTGGTGGTGACCACTGTCCAATGTAAGGGGAGAAAGGATGTGCCCTGTCGAAATACTGGAGAGCAAAGCCACCAGACCAGGGACCCCCTGGTTTGCTGGCTCAGCCGAATCTGATAGACCAGAGACCTTGGACACTTGTCCCATTACGCCAGGGTCTCCCTTGAAGGAAGCTCATATGGAACTGTGCAAATGGAACCTCCTCGAAGGTAGATACCATCAGGCTCAACACCCACATGCAGGACCACAGGGAGGCCCTCCCACGTAACAACAGTAGCTGAAGCGCAGCATGCAACTTCTGGAGTTTGCTAGAGTCAGGACCACATAATCCAATTTTCTGGAAAGAGCCGGAGCAGACTTCAGGTAGTATAAAAGCCAATTGAAATCTGTGGTCTGTATATCGAGCTACGTCGTCCCTTAGGGTAGCCGAGGACTCTGCTCGCAGAAGGTCCTCCAGGCAGCCCAGGATCGCAATCCCCCGCTGGCGTAAACGCGCCAGAACCGGAGCCAACACCTTTGTGAATACACGAGGAGTGGAGGCGAGATCAAAGGTCAACACCGCCAGCTGATAATGCTCTTCTCCCACAGTAATACGGAGGAAGTATTGGTGTCAGGCAAATATTGAAGTGTGTAAATAAGCATCTGTGATGTTGACAGAAGCAGGAAAGTCCCCATGATGAAGGGACGTCACCACCATGCGGATGGACTCTATTCTTACCTTCTGTAAGCACACAAAGCAGTTCAGGGCCTTGAGGTTCAGAAATGGATGTACTATATGGACTATTTGGTCCTTTCGGACTGTGAACAGGTTTGAATTAAAACCCCTGAAACCGTTCCAGCACTGGAACCGGGACAAGCACATCCTGAGTATACCAAAAGAAAACAGCGCTAGCAAATGGTGATATTGATAATAAATATGCTAATATAGCTAAACACATGTGCCAAAACCTAAGACCGCAGCAAAAACTATAACTCTCGTTACAAAATTGCCCAACGGATGTAATTCAACAATATCATAAATTGAAAAAATCTGATCAGTGTCCAACATAATACTGTGATATATGATGAAAAAAGTCCAGCATAAAAGTTAAATAAGATTATAAACAAAGTCCCCTTCTTGGGCTGAACTCACCAAAGCAAAAAGAGCAAGCACAGCTGTTGAAACAAACAAGCGTGCTAAATGAAATCCAAAGGACCCAGGATACAAGCGCAGCTGTTGAAGCAGACAGGTATGCTGAAGGACATCCAAATGGCCCCGGATAAACTTTCACTGGTGTAAGCTCCAAAATCCATATAGATTTTACCCAAAAAAGAAGAGAAAACACTGGATGGTGAAGTACTGTGGGGTGAGAATAAAAACTGCGTTCCACGGAGGCAGGAAATGACGTCGGTAGTATCCTAGGCTGGAAATTACGTCAACGCGTTTGCGCCCCTTCTTCAGGGCATCATCAATGGACAAGCACATCCTGAAGCAACAGGACTTGCACAGACCCAAGGAGGACTGCAAACAGTCCGGTGGCAGATGCCTATTGGAAGGAAAACACCCTTTTCGGGGTTCAAGGTGGGAACACTGGGACATAGGTGCGGGCATGCCATCATGCTGAAGGGGCCTTGTCTGTGGGTCTAGGGAGCCACGCTCTCAGCTTGCCAGACCAGGTCCGTTGCGTGCCGAGAAGGACCGCATCCGCTACGAGGCCCTTTACCCCATTCCAGACTGTGGAAGGGATGTACACTTCTCTCCTGTGAGACTAATGATGTCATCCAGGCTAGCCCCAAAACAGACAATTGCCTTGAAATGGTAAACCATTTTTAGAAACCTTTTCAGAAGCCCAATCCGCAGACCAACACTTAAGCCACAATACATGTCTAAGCACCACTGCAGAAACAGAGCTTAGCAACCAGGGGAACTGCGTCCAAGAGGCATCGCAGACAAACTGCATCCCCCCAAGACCAACTGGTCCGCCAATTCAGCGAAAGCAGAGGGATTCTGCTCCCCCTCCAGGTATGTCAGCTGGATTTTAACCACTTTCAGCCCCGGACCAATGTGCAGCCAAAGGACCAGGCCCCTTTTTGCGATTCGGCACTGCGTCGCTTTAACTGACAATTGCGCGGTCGTGCAATGTGTTTTCCAAACAAAATTGACGTCCTTTTTTTCCCACAAATAGAGCTTTCTTTTGGTGGTATTTGATCGCCCCTGCGGTTTTTATTTTTTGCGCTATAAACAAAAAAGAGCGACAATTTTGAAAAAAAAACGCATTCTTTTTTATTTTTTGCTATAATAAATATCCCCCAAAAATATATAAAAAAAACATTTTTTCTCCTCAGTTTAGGCCGATACGTATTCTTCTACATATTTTTGGTAAAAAAAAAAAATCGCAATAAGCGATTATTGATTGGTTTGCGCAGAAGTTATAGCGTTTACAAGATAGGGGATAGTTTTATAGCATTTTTATTAACAATTTTTTTTTTTTATTGGCAATGGCGGCGATCAGCGATTTGTATTGTGACTGCGACATTATGGCGGACACAGCGGACATTTTTGACACATTTTTGGGACCATTGTCATTTATACAGCAATCAATGCTATTTAAATGCATTGATTCCTGTGTAAATGACACTGGCAGTGAAGGGGTTAACCACTAGGTGGCAGTGTAGGGGTTAAGTATGCCTAGAGATGTGTTTCTTACTGTGGGGGGGCGTGGCTGTCAGCTAGTGAATGCTGATCTCTGCTCCAATCACAGGGAGCAGAGATCGGCGTCACTAGTTGCTAGGCAGAACGGGGAGATGCTGTTTATTTCCGCATCTCCCCGTTCAGCCTTCCCGTGAGACGATCGAGTCCGCGGGACCCGCGACCGGCTTCACGGGGGTCCCGAGCGGCGCGCGCCCGATGGCACGGCGGCATCTTAAAGGGGACGTATTTATACGCCCTTATGCTTGTCCGTGCCATTCTGCCGACGTATATCGTCGTGCGCCGGTCGGGAATCGGTTAAAAAAAAACAGAGATTCCTCTTCTAGAATCATGGTCTTCTTGCGCAACTACTGGTGGGACAGTCCACTCTTTAAGGAGGGACCCCACAAAGAGGTACCTTGCAGCAAAACATCTTTGGAACCACAAAGGGGAGCTTTGGACACTCCCAATCTTTACGGACAAATATTTCAAAATAGGAGGGAGAAGGGAACGCTTTTGCCGTGCGAGTCAGTTTATGGGTGCCAAGGGGACCGGCACCTCCACCTCATCCACAGCCAGACCAGATATAGGAGCAGTCGAGACCGATGAGGCAGATGAGGGCAGGGGGCGCCATTTACTAGGCTATATGCCTAAGTGCCACCTGTGAACACACAAAGAACTCAGAGAGGGCCACCAACTGAGACCTCCGCCGCCTTAGGCCCCACACAGGGGCATCGCCGAGGTCCCACACAGGGGGCGTCGATTGCGGCTCCTCACAGGGTGCACCGGCCGAGACCCCGCACAGTGGGCACCATTGGACCCCTAACAGGGGCACTGGCTGAGCCCCAGCACAGGGGGCGCCTATGGATACCCCGCAGAGGGGGCACCACTGGACCCCTCACAGGGGGCACTGGCTTATACCCCGCACAGGGGAGCATCCACTAAGGCCCCGCAAAGGGGTTGCCCAGGTCGCCCTCAGAGCACCCACAACGCCGTCTGACGTGGCCGCAGGGACTAGCAGGCCATTGCTCAGTTCTCGGTGTAGAGGCAGTAGGGGACAGCTGGAGAATTGCATCAATGCTGCATCCACCTAGGTGGGAATGTATGATTTTTTTTTTAATCCCGCACTTCTCTTTTAAATGTACACTGAGCTGTGCATGCCAACAGTACCAGTGTGCGCATGCATAGGGGGTCACATCATCCACGCTGGCCAATCAAGAGGCCAAAAAACCTGGCACAGATATCAGCTGCCAGCGTGGGCTCCAACTGTTGCATCACTGGAACAGAGGTAAGTATTCTGCAGACTGTCGTTCTGCTGTAACTACACAGAACCTCATAAATAAAACCTTTACTATCTGTCTTTTTGTCTGTGTTGACCAATCAGTTTCTAGTGATTAATAAAAAATAAAAAAAAAGACAAACTAATCGATTGACAAAACACACTTTCGGTTCTCCTGTCCTTCAGGATGGTGGAAAATAGACATAAGATGAATAAGGTATGATGACATTCACATACCTGGCCTGTGAACACCTACTCACCCACCTTCTTTCGGACCAGTGACATGACTCCGATTCTGGTGAGGACATGCTGGCGAGAAAGTCCTTCTCTTGGGACGCCGTCGGCAAAGGTTTCTGCCCCGTCAGCCCCCGGTTCACAGAGGTGTCTCATAAACAAAGACACGTACGCCCTGTAATAATTTATCCACATGAAAAACTCCAGGAAAAATACATGAAACATTCTAAAGTTCTTTTATGTATTTTGGAAGTCAACCAATCTTTTTTTTCCAGTTCAGTCGGTGCATTTGCCCGTCTTTTAGGCCCCTTTCACACCGGGGCGTTTTTCATGCGGTGCAGCGCTAAAAAATAGCGCCTGTTCACCGCATGAAAAAATCCGGCCCCTTTAACTCCAGTGTGAAAGCCGGCGGGCTTTCACACTGGAGCGGTGCGCTAGCAGGATGACAAAAAAAGTCCTGCTAGCATCTTTGGAGCGGGATAGGAGCGGTGTGTTCACCGCTCCTATACCGCTCCTTCCCATTGATTAGAATGGGAGACTGCGGTAAAACCGCGGCAATACCGTGGCAAAGCGCCGATACGGCGGCGCTCTGCGGGGGGTGTTTAACCCTTTTTTCGGCCGCTCGCGGGGGGTAAAACCGCACCGCGAGCGGCCGAAAACTGCGGTGAAAACGACGGTAAAGCAGCGCTAAATATAGCGCTGCTTTACCATCACCGCGGCTCACCGCCCCAGTGTGAAAGGGGCCTTAAAGTAATTAAAAAAAAAATGTTTTACAAACAATAACAAACATGTTATACTTACCTGCTCTGTAATGGTTTTGCACAAAGCAGCCCCCACCCCTCTTTTCTGGGTTCCCCCGCCGGTGCTTCTGGCTCCTCCCACCTGTTGAGTGCCCCCTATAGCAAGCCACTTGTGTTGGCTCAATCCCGAGATCCACTCTGTATGCCCATTGACACTTGCTCTCCGGCTACGAGTGACAGCAGCAGGAGCCAATGGCTCCTGCTGCTGCCTCCATGGCCAGTGAGGTGAGAGAGCGGAGAGAGCCGCTGTCGTCGTACACAGTGCTGGATCGAGATCCGGCTCAGGTGCGTATAAGGGGGGCTGGGGGTGCATACAGAAGGGTTTTTACCTGAATGCAGAGAATGTATTAGGATAAAAAAAAAAAAACCTTTTGCCTTTAGAACCACTTTAAAAGGTAATTTTGTAAAGTTTATTTAAAATAACAAAACATCTCTATACTTATCTGTTCTGTGCAATTAAATTGCACAGAGCGTCCGCAAACCTCTTCTTTCCAAGTCCCCCGCAGTCGCTCCAGGCCCCTCCCCTCTGTCCAGTGTGTGCGCATTCATTGACACAGATAGCAGGACTCCGTCCCGCCCCCCCCCCCCGTTCCCTCGTCACTGGCTTTAATTAATTGACAGCACTGGAAGCCAACAGCTCCCAGTGCCCCAGCAAAACCAGCAAGACCTGGAAGTGAGGGGAGAAAAGATCTGCAGATGTGCACAGCGCTGGATCGAACAGGGCTCAGGTAAGTATACAGGGGGTGAGGGGGATGCTGACACCTAAACATTTTTTATGCAAGGATAGCATTAAAGTAAAAAATGTTTAGGTTGTACAACCCCCTTAAAGTGATGTTCCAGCTGCAAACATTTTATTTTTATAAATATTTTTTAAAGTCAGCCGCTACAAACACTGTATCTGCTGACTTTTAATAAGGACACTTACCTGTCCAGCGATCCCGCGATGTCGGTCCCCCGAGGCCAATCCGTCCAATCGGATCTGGTGCAGTCGCCGCCATTTCAACTAGGGGAAACCAGCAGCGGAGCCTTGCGGCTTCACTGCCTGTGCATGCGTGAGTCACAGGGCACTTTGTGAATGTCCAGCTTGTCTTCTGGGGGACACACAGGTCCCAGAAGACTGTGGGGGGGGGGGGGGGGCTCGCCGCACAAGAGGACATGACGTGCTGCGCCGCGGCCTGGCTGGATCATCTCACACTCCCCTTTGGGGATGCACTCACCAGAATTACGATCAATATAAGCATTTCAATCAAATTCCCTGTTCATCGCTATCTCCTCAGCACGTCCACCTTTCCACCGCCTGTAGGTACCAGAGCAGATCCACTCCAACCCAGCATATGTAGAAACAAATAGTGCGGATAGCGTAGTACAGTTTGACAAAAGAGCTTTATTGAACATCCAATATTCCCCCAATAAATATATGCGTACCACAAATAAAATTGATAAACGCCTTGAAAATATAAAACCAAGTGCACTCTGCCTGTATAGTCCTCCGTCCGCCGGAAACTAAGCGCCAAAACGATGTGTAGAAAAGGTTATCTCCACTTCCTGGTCCGTTTGGCTTGGCTGGAGCGCACTGTGGAGCGCATACGTCACTTCCTGCGAGGTCACGACCCTGACGTGCTGCGCCGCGGCCTGGCTGGATCGTAAGTACACTTAGTACTTAAAGCGGAGCTCCACCCGCACCAAAAATATTAAAAGTCAGCAGCTACAAATACTGCACCTGCTGACTTTTAATAAATGGACACTAACCTGTTCCAGCGGTGTAGGCAGAAGATGATGAGCGACCGCTCGTCTCTCGGCTGTCCCGCCGCCATCCTCTGTCAGGGAATCAGAAAGTGAAGACGCAACGTCTTCACTGCCCGGTTCCCTACTGCGCATGCGCGAGTCGCGCTGCGCGCCTCTATTGGTCCCCGTTGTGTCCTGGGAACTGTGTTTCCCAAGACACAACGGGGCATCCTCGGATATGGGCGGGGCAGCTCCGGATAGGGGCGGGGCAGCTCCGGATATCTCGTCCCGGAAGTGGGTGCAGATACCTGTATTATACAGGTATCTGCACCCCCCTCCCCCCTGAAAGGTGCCAATTGTGGCACCGGAGGGGGAGGGGGGGGGAGGAATCCGATAAGCGGAAGTTCCACTTTAGGGTGGAGCTCCGCTTTAAAAAAAAAAAAAGTACCAAATCATTTTTTTTTAAATATCCAAAAACGAGGGGTGGTCTTTCGTTTAAGACTACCTCTCAAAAGTGGGTGGATCTCCGCTTTAAGTTGCTGCATTCCTGCTAAAAAGTGAAATTGGGCTTACAGTGGGGGGGGGGGGGGGGGGACAAGAGGAAGAGATCCTGACAAAATGTTGCAACAGGTGCAGAACGGCAGGGGCTGGAAAGTGTTGTCCCAATTCTCAGAATACCTAGAAATGTAACCGCACAGAGGTGGTAAGATGCTGAGAGTAGAAGGCCCCTTTCTCACTGGGGCGGTTTGCAGGCGTTATTGCGCTAAAAATAGCGCCTGCAAACGGACCCGAAACAGCTGTTGCTGTGTCTTCAGTGTGAAAGCCTGAGGGCTTTCACACTGAAGCGGTGCGCATGCAGAACGCTGGAAAATGTCCTGCAAGCCGCATCTTTGGCTCGCTATAGGAGCGGTATATTTACCCCTCCTATAGCGCCCGTTCCCATTGAAAACAATGGGGCAACGCTCCGAACCCGCCCGCAAAACGCCGCTGCAGCGGCGGTTTGCGGGCGGTATTGACCCTTTTTCGGACGCTCGCGGGGGGTAAAACCACCCCGCTAGCGGCCGAAATGTGCTGCTAAAACGCTGGTAAAGCGGCGCTAAATATAGCGCCGCTTTACCGCCAGCGCCCCCCACCGCTCCAGTGTGAAAGTAGCCTAAGACTTCCTTTATAAATCTTTTGGCAGGTAGGCCGGGTTCCCACACGTGTGTTGTAAAATCAGACATCTGGACTTTTTGGACTGCAAAGACCAGGCCAACTGTAATGTAAAATGAGCCGTATTATTGGTTTGATTGCTCTTGTTTAAAAGGTCCCACTTGTACCATGATAAACTCCTGTAAGCTGTACGCCTGTAAACCCGGCGACCACACATTACTACGGCGCTTTTCTGTTCAGCAATGCTGATCACTCTCTTTCTCCTTATAGTTCCTGCAAGGGAAGGGAAATCTTCCTTTTGGGACACTGAACAAAAACTGATTGCGGTTTTAACCCATTCTTAGCTTCATCCAAAATGAACACACATCAGGATGAGGTTGGTCACACACAGACCAATAGACGCAAGTGACAGATTTGATCATTCTTTGTGTAAGGTAAGAAGGAAGGAGCCTTTCTTATGCCCACACGGTCGGATTTTCCGACGGAAAAAATGTCCTATCGGACAATGTTGTCGGAAATTCCGACCGTGTGTGGGGCTCCATCAGACTTTTTCCGTCGGATTTTCCGGCGGACAAAGTTTTATCTCCTGCTCTCAAATTTTCCCACAACAAAGGCCTATCGGACTTTTTCCGATCGCGTGTAGCGAATTCCGACGGACAAAGTGCCACGCATGCTCAGATCACATTACAAGACCAAAGCTATTGGCTACTAGCCTCTACGTAGTCCCGTCGTACGCAACGAACGTCACCACGTTCAGAACGATCGGAACGATCGGATTTTCCGACAACTTTGTCCGACCGTGTGTATGCAACACCAGTGTCGGACTAAATCCGTCGGAAAAAATCAGATGGATTTTGTGGTCCGATTTTCCGACCGTGTGTACGGGGCATTAAAGTAGGATTCTGGGCTAAACCTATATAGTAATACTAAGGGCTCACATTTCTAAAAAAAATAAAAATAAAAAAGGGGTTTATACTGTACCTGCTCTGTGCAAGAGTACTGCACAGGGAGCCCCCTTATCTCTTCTTCTGGGGTCACATGCTGGAACTCTGGGGTCACATGTTGGAACTCTGCTCCACTTCTCTGTGTGCCCCCCACAGAAAGCCACTTGCTATGGGGGGCACACATGCAGGTGAGCTCCCCAGCTGGGCTGTATGTGCCCATAGACTCACACAGTGCGGCTTGGCCCCCACCCCCTGCTTACAAGATTTGATTGATAGCAGCAGGAGCCAATGGCCTGCCTGTGAGAGCAAGGAAAGACAAGTGTTGCTGCAGACGGGGCACAGTGCTGGATTGATAGAGGACTCCGGTACGTTTTTAGGGAGGAGGTGGGGGGGGGGGGGACAGATAGTAGAAGGTTTGTTATTGTTTACCTTAATGGAAGTAATGCATTAAAGCGCATGCGCAGTAGGGAACCAGGCTATGAAGCCGTAAGGCTTCACTTCCCGATTCCCTTACTAGCAATGCCGGCGCCTCCACCCGGAGTTGAGGGAAGGGTCGGCTTCGGGTGAGGACATAGTGGGCGCCATGGACAGGTAAGTGTCCATATTTTTTTTTTTTTTAGGCAGAACTCCACTGTAGGAAAGCTTGGTAAACAACCAGTGGTGAACGAATTTACATTCAAATCTTATAAATCAAAAGACTCAAAGTAAATAGTAGCGCTAAAGGTGTATCAAAATATCTATGCAAACAATGAAGTGCAGAAATAAATGAAGATAAACTAAACTATATATGGAAATCAATACCACACCACTATGTGCCCAGTGACAAACATATATCACACAAAATATAAATAATTCACAAATAAATGCAATGTGTGAACAAATTGAACAAATCAAGTTGTAGCGGCTAAATCAAAAGTTCAATTGCCGCAAACCCAAGTGATATTGAATAATAAAGATCAGTGAAAAGTCCCACAAATAATCTTTAACGTGCCCAGATGATGCCTCATTAAGGCGAAACGCGTCGGGAGAAAGATTTGCTGATGCCACTGCTGCCAATTTCTTTTCATACATGCCTAAATAAGCTTTTGTACATGTGAGTACCCATTTTATATGTTCATTAAATTTTAACTTGCTTGACGGTATTACGCTATGGTCTCATTATCTCTTTATTGGTAATACCATTGGGGGATGAGCCACATACTATACCTGCCTACCACTCCTACTTTCCATCAACCACAACGCATAGTCTTGTCGTCGGTTACCAGACATCACAAATTGGAACAACTGCCCACATCGGTGTATTGCAAACACCATACAGCAATTTTGACTCATATGGCGTAAGCCTACCTGAGTCCACGATAGTCGGTAAGCCTTCCATTAATCGGAGTACATCAGACAAGCCGCACAAGTCACTTTATGTTTTACTGTATTCACTTAAGTCACTATTATGGTGTAATATTGATTTTTAAATTTTGAGACACTATACTGTTTATTTGTGATGGTCTCAATTCAGTCACGTTTTGTCTGTAATCAGTAGATTTCACCATTTGTAATTTAATGGATATTCTATATGGAATATAGTTCCACTATTGGTCACTTATATTTATTTATTTTGGTGATATATCATTTTTAAAGAATTTTTTCTATTATATATTATTTCACAGTATATGTTTAATAATCACAATTGAACACTTTGAGCGCCGCACTATATACTTATTCACGCTTTTTAAATCAATTCTTCCACCTCACCGCAGTGATACGTGTCTCCTCCCCCAAAAGAAAGGCACTCACCAAATTTAAATGCCCACGCTTTTGTGACAGGCTGCTGCGCATAAGGGTCCCACCAAGGGGGTCAGCTAAACTTTCAAAACATCAATTATAGTATAAGGCCCCTTTCACACTGGGGCGTTTTTCATGCGGTGCAGCGCTAAAAATAGCGCCTGTTCACTGCATGAAAAAATCCTGCCCCTTTAACTCCAGTGTGAAAGCCGGCGGGCTTTCACACTGGAGCGGTGCGCTAGCAGGATGACAAAAAAAGTCCTGCTAGCAGCATCTTTGGAGCGGGATAGGAGCGGTGTGTTCACCGCTCCTATACCGCTCCTTCCCATTGAATAGAATGGGACACCGCGGTGAAACCGCGGTAATACCGCCGCAAAGCTCTGCGGGGGGGTGTTTAACCCCTTTTCGGCCGCTCGCGGGGGTTAAAACCGCACCGCGAGCGGCCGAATACCGCGGTTAAAACGACGGTAAAGCAGCGCTAAATATAGCGCTGCTTTACCGTCACCGCGGCTCCCCGCCCCAGTGTGAAAGGGGCCTAACTCCTCATGTAAATGAAAAAGGTGCTTCCAATAGTGTAAATCAGTTAAAAACTTTATTTCAAATCACACATAAACTCCAAACAATCCACTCACATTTTCCAAAGTAAAAGCCAGCAAAGAAAGTTGCAATCAGCACTGCACTGCACTGCACTGCACGCTCCACTTTAAAAACCACACTGTTTGTTCTATGGTCACGGCGGACTCGAGGTGTATCACACAGGACCTGTGTATGTCTCACCCTCTCCTCGCTGCCCAGACTTCCAATTCAAAAGATCCCGCTCCTCCTTTGGCTCCCAGCGCTATAATTTCAATGTTGATGATTGCGCTTATCGCTGGGAGCCAAAGGAGGAGCGGGATCTTTTGAATTGGATGTATTTATATTTTGTGTGATATATGTTTGTCACTGGGCACATAGTGGTGTGGTATTGATTTTCATATATAGTTTAGTTTATCTTCATTTATTTCTGCACTTCATTGTTTGCATAGATATATATATATTTTTTTTTAAATCTTTATTTATTTCGTAAAAAAATTTTCCATAACAAATTCATTTCCGTCTTTGCAAAAACATTATACATTTTTCCACCCCTATCCCGCCCCCCCCCCCCACCACCCTCTTGTCCCCACCTTGCAAGATATTCCTACATACGCGCCCAATTCTCGTTTAATCCTGGTCGATTTAGAATTATAGGTCTCGCCTCCCCATCCCTCCTTGTATATAGTGAGGTATAGTCCCCACCCATTATCTAGTTATCTCTTCAAAGTACCTCCATGTTTTTTTGAACTCCTCCCAACTTTGCCATCTTCCCTCTCTTTCCTCTGCATTTACCCCGTCGATCTCTCTGAGATCAACTCCTTCCATGTTTTGTTGCATATTTATTCGGGCGATCCATTCCCCTATCTTCGGGTACTCTGCTTCCATCCAGTTCTTTGGAATTAAATTTTTGGCTTCATTCAGAAGGATAGGAATTAGTGTGCCCCTATACTGCTTCAGGGGGATATATGTGTCCCATGAAACAGCACAGCCCAAGGGTCGTTCGGAACCTCTCTTCCTGTGACAATTTTTTACTATTTCCAGAATTTGTTCCCAGTATCTTTTAATGATGGGGCAGCCCCACCACATGTGTGTCATTGTGCCTGTAGTCCCACAGCCTCTCCAGCACTTTGGAGATATGTCCCTTTGAAATTTGCTTTTTTTAAATGGAGATGTATACCAGCCTGAAAGGCATTTATAAATTTACTTCCATTGCATAGATATTTTGATACACCTTTAGCGCTACTATTCACTTTGAGTCTTTTGATTTATAAGATTTGAATGTAAATTCGTTCAACATTTTCCTTTTTTAAGTTTCAGCTTTAGATAGGACTACCGATTGCACCTGAGCGCAGTGGGAGGCATCTAGATAGTGGCAGTTTTTTTTGGATTCCTACATTATTTGAAACAACCAGTGGTGCCCATAGACCAGTGATGGCAAACCTATGGCACGTGTGCCACAGCTGGCACGCAGAGCCATCTCTTTGGGCACACAAGAGGGTCCAGGACAGAGCTAGAGGTCTCTCTCTCCTCTCAGCCCCCTCCCTCTTTCAGCCCCCCCTCTTTTTCCGTCCCCCCCCTCTTTGTGTCCCCCTCTCTCTGTTCCCCCTCTCTCTGTTCCCCTCTCTCCTCCCCCCCTCGGTCCCCCTCTCTCTCTCTCTCTCCCCCATCTCTCTCTCTCTTCTCTCTCTCTGTTGCCCCCCCCTCTCTCTCGGCTCATCCTTCTCTCAGCATCTCTCTCGCACTCCTCTCTCTCTCTGTCCCCCATCTCTTTCTCTGTTCCCCCTCTCTCTCTGTCCACCCTCTCTCTCTCTGTCCCCCATCTCCATCTCTCTCTCTGTCCCCCATCTCTCTCTCTGTCCCCCATCTCTCTGTTTATCTGTCCCCCATCTCTCTGTTTATCTGTCCCCCATCTCTCTCTCTGTCTCTGTCCCCCATCTCTCTCTCTCTCTCTGTCCCCCCATCTCTCTCTCTCTCTATCTCCCCCATCTCTCTCTCTCTGTCCCCCATCTCTCTCTCTCTGTCTCCCTCCATCTCTCTGTCTCTCTCTGTCCCCCCATCTCTCTGTCCCCCTCTCTCTCTCTCTGTCCCCCATCTCTCTCTCTCTCTGTCCCCCATCTCTCTCTCTCTCTGTCCCCCTCTCTCTCTCTCTCTGTCCCCTCTCTCTCTCTCTCTCTGTCTTCTCTCTCTCTCTCTGTCCCCCATCTCTCTGTCTCTCTGCCCCCCTTCTCTCTGTCTCTCTGCCCCCCTTCTGTTTCTCTGTCCCCCATCTCTCTCTCTCTGTCCCCCTTCTCTCTCTCTCTCTCTCTCTCTGTCCCCCTTCTCTCTCTCTCTCTCTCTCTCTCTGTCCCCCTTCTCTCTCTCTCTCTCTCTGTCCCCCTTCTCTCTCTCTCTCTCTGTCCCCCTCTCTCTCTCTCTCTGTCCCCCTTCTCTCTCTCTCTCTCTCTCTCTGTCCCCCTTCTCTCTCTCTCTGTCCCCCTTCTCTCTCTGTCTCTCTGTCCCCCTTCTCTCTCTCTCTGTCCCCCTCTCTCTCTCTCTCTCTCTCTGTCCCCCTTCTCTCTCTCTGTCCCCCTTCTCTCTGTCCCCCCTCCCTCTCAGTTCACCTCTCTCTCAGCATCTCTCTCACACCCCTCACTCTCGCGGTTCTCTCTCTCTCTCTCTCCCCCTCTCTCTCACACAACCCCTTTCTTTCGCTCAGCCCCCCTCTCTCACGAATTGCCATGTTGGCACTTTGCAACACAAAACCAATGTATTTATTTCAGTTTGGGCACTCGGGCTCAAAAAGGTTCGCCATCACTGCCATAGACACATCACTGTTGTCCAATTCCTCTAAAAGTGGCAAGAATGGGAGACTGATCTCATATGTGTTGCCACCATAACTTAGACAAGTAAAAACCACAGAAGTTTCTGTAGAGAAAGACGGATATTAAAGAAGAACCTACAAAATGTAAGACGTCTCAGACCTGCTTCATCCACCAGGATCCGTCACCCAGGCTCTGAAAAACAATGCTGCCCCCTTGTGGAAACCAACATTTTCACCACAAAACCAGACAACAGTACCTAAATTCTTTCTCACTCTTTCCGCGGAGGTCCCGGACGAGCCAGTGTGAATTGAAGGCATCCTGCGGAGGCATTCCCCATCTCATTATTGCATTTAAGAAGGCCTTACGTTGTCTAGCGTTGAACCCAAGAACCTTAAAAAAAAAAAAAAGGGAACATGTTGCAGTTTTATAATTATTGCCTGTATAGTTTTTGTATAAAGTAATTTGCTTACACCATACATGGGAAGGGCATCTAAATTTACAGACTTTAAAGTGGAGTTGCCCCCCCCCCCCCAAAAAAAAGCATTAATACTCCTAAGGAAAAAAAAAACATTTGGAAAATATTTTATTTTTTTAACTCCCCTCTAAATGGCTGTTGCTAGGGGTTCCCTCGTAGTCTGCCTCCTTCAGTGCCTGGGCTGGTGACATCACTTCCCCCCTCAGCACAGGAAGGGCTCAGCTCTGCCCCCTCCCTCCTGTCAATCATCTGGGACACATGACAGGTCCCAGATGATTGCGCGGCCACTCACGAAGCCACAGCCGGGTGCCCACAGTCACAATGCCGGCGCCGCCGAACGGAGGGGGAGACGAGCGGGGCATCGTTCCCCCGCATCGCTGGACCCTGGAACAGGTAAGTGTCCGATTATTAAAAGTCAGCAGCTGCAGTATTTGTAGCTGCTGACTTAATTATTTTTTTTTTTTAATGGGCACCCCACTTTAACCACTTTAACCACTTTGGCTGCTTTCACACTGGGGCGGTTTTCAGGCGGTACAGCGCTAAAAAAAGCGCCTGTACACCGCCTGAAAAAACCGTCCCCATTCACTCCAGTGTGAAAGCCGGCGGGCTTTCACACCGGAGCGGTGCGCTAGCAGGACGGTAAAAAAAGTCCTGCTAGCAGCATCTTTGGAGCGGTGAAGGAGCCGTGTGTTCACCGCTCCTATACCGCTCCTTCCCATTGAAATCAATGGGAAACCGCGGGGATGCCGCCCGCAAACCGCCGCTGCAGCGGCGATTTGCGGAGGTTTTTAACCCTTTTGCGGCCGCTAGCGGGGGTTAAAACCACCCCGCTAGCGGCCGCATACCGCGAGTAAAACGATGGTAAAGCAGCGCTAAATATAGTGCTGCTTTACCGTCGCCGCCCCGCACCGCCCCATTGTGAAAGCAGCCTTAAGGACCGAGCCTCTTTCTGAGATGTGTTATTTAAAAACTGTTTTTCGGCTAGAAAATTACTTAGCACCCCCAAACATTATACATATTTTTTTTTTTCTAACACCCTAGAGAATAAAATGGCGGT
This sequence comes from Lithobates sylvaticus, assembly GCA_028564925.1. NCBI lineage: Eukaryota > Metazoa > Chordata > Amphibia > Anura > Ranidae > Lithobates > Lithobates sylvaticus. The sequence goes on along the minus strand of CM053035.1, from coordinate 211,261,395 downwards.
CGTTGCAATACTTTCTGTCACACCGTATTTGCGCAGCGGTCTTACAATCGCACTTTTTTGGCAAAAAAATACACTTTTTTGAATTAAAAAATAAGACAACAGTAAAAGTTAAAGTTTTTTTTTTAATATTGTGAAAGATGATGTTACGCCGAGTAAATTGATACCCAACATGTCACGCTTCAAAACTGCGCCCGCTCGTGGAATGGCGACAAACTTTTACCCTTAAAAATCTCCATAGGCGATGTTTAAAAAAAATTCTACAGGTTGCATGTGTTGAGTTACAGAGGAGGTCTAGGGCTAGAATTATTGCTCTCGCTCCACCGATGGCAGCGATACCTCACATGTGTGGTTTAAAAAACAGCGTTTTCATATGCGGGCGCTACACAGGTAAAAAATTCCTATTACAGGGAATGTAAATAGAAAAAAAGCACGACAGGACCTCTTTAGTATGAGATCTGGGGGTCAAAAAGACCTCAGATGTCATATTTACACTAAAATGCAATAATAAAAAAAAAAATAAAAAAAATAATATATATATATATATATATATATATATATATTTGAAAAAAATAAAATAATTACCCTTTAAGAACTATGGGCAGAAGTGACTCTTTTGCCCCGTACACACGGTCGGAATTTCCGACGGAAAAATGTCCTATCGGACCATGTTGTCGGAAAATCCGACCGTGTGTGGGCGCCATCGGACTTTTTCTGTCGGAAAAAAATTTGAGATCCTGCTCTCAAATTTTCCGACAACAAAGTCCGATCGGACTTTTTTCGATCGTGTGTAGGGAATTCCGACGGACAAAGTGCCACGCATGCTCAGATCACATTACAAAACCAAAGCTATTGGCTACTAGCCTCTACGTAGTCCCGTCGTACGCAACGAGCGTCACCACGTTCAGGATGATCGGATTTTCCGACAACTTTGACCGACCGTGTGTATGCAACACCAGTGTCGGACAAAATCCGTCGGAAAAAATCTGACGGATTTTGTGGTCGGAATTTCCCACCGTGTGTTCGGGGCATTAGACGTCGCTTCCGCCCTGCAATGGTATAGAGACGGGTGGGGGCCATTTTCCCCCTCACTTGTCTCCATACCAAGCAAGGACAAGGATCCGATCGCCTTTGCTGCTACGACGGATCCGGTAAGTGGCAGAGGGCACCGGAGCGCGGTGCCCCTCTCCCGCTGCCAATAAAAGTGATCACGCTGCGAATCCGCCGCAGAGACTGCTATTATCTGAAACCGGACCGCTCACTGATAAAGAGGATACCGGGGTTATGGCAGGTATATCTTCAAAGTTAGGACGTATATCGGAAGTGGTTAATGGAAAAAGCACACATGCAACAGAGACCCAAATTTTGGACCCCCTAAAATGGCAATGAAAAGCCCACATGACACGACTCCGGTACCTCAATATTCCCTCCGACCCTCGCTAAAAGCGGTGGGAGTGGTTTGTCCCGGTCATTCTTCAGCTGTCTTCGAGACTGTCTCCTGCCACCTAAGAGCCAAACAAAGCAAAAAGATCCTTAGTAAACTCTAGTGAAGGTGGTAATACAGTCCCTGGCAGCGCCCTTAGTAAAGCTGCCAGACCTCTCCAATCAGCAGGGAGAATGAGCTTTGAAGACCACTTCAGAGAGACCACTGCTTCCTTGCAGACAGCATCAGTCCCCTCAGCTGCGTGCTGAGAGATGTTGGGGCTGGTGTGCTACTTACAACAGTAAAACATTTACATTTAAAGTGTTTGTAAACCTTCACATATATCCAGTGAAGTGACTGGCCTCAGGCGATACAAAGAGATTGAAAAAAAAAAAAATGATCCTACATAAGTTGCACCTGTTTATCTGCAGCCCTAAGGCTGCATTCACACCTGAGCGTAGCGTTTTCAGGCAGAAAATCGCGCAAATTGCGTTTTTACCACGATTTCGCAGCGTTTTTTTTTTTTACAGCGTTTTGCCGCGATTTTGTGCAGAGCAAAAGGTCACCAACGTAAAAAGAAGAAAAATGCCCAAATCTGCCCGATTCGTGCGACAAAAAAGGGTCCGGAACTTGTTTGAGCTTCAGGCGTTTTGGAGTGGAGATGTGAACCATCTCCATAGAGAATAATGGATTTTTTCCCCTCTAGCGTTTTGTAGCTTCAGGCGACAAAACGCTCAGGTGTGAATGCAGCACTTACTCCTCTACAGCCCTTCAAAGTGCTGAATTCATAAAGCTTGTCTGAGCTTTCAGAAAGAAGGGGGTGGGGAGCTGAAATTAAACACTGCGGAGCTTAGCGAGAGCTGATTGGAAAGAAGGAACCCACCCCCCTTCACACAGTTTACAGCATGGGAGCTCAACCTGTGGTCCTCCAGCTGTTACAGAACTACAAGTCTCATCATGCCTCTGCCTTTGGGAGTCATGCTTGTAACTGGTCAGCCTTGCAGTGCCTCATGGGATCAGTAGTTCTGCAATAGCTAGAGGGCCACAGGTTCAGCACTCATGGTTTACAGGAACAGAGCCAAGACTGTCAATCGCAGGCTGTGTGCTGGAGCTCCCTCCCCTGTCACCATGCATCTCTTGGAGTCAGGAAAACTTGTCAAAAATGACTCATGCTGATAGCAGAGGAAGGAGGCAGCAGACAGAGATGACACTCAGGGCTCTGGATTGAGACAAGTACACACTATAGAGGGATGTGCTTTGTTCAGATTTCATTAAGCTTCCTGCTCACTGATGATTGTATGTGCATTTTTTTTTTTTTTTGAAACGTCAGTTGGGGAAATTTGTCTCACAAGGAAACAATTCTGAGAAATTTTGATACTGTTCTACAACTGATAGTTTCCCCTTCACATAAATTACCTTTCAGTTAATTTCAGTTACACTGAAGCGTGGCACAGTGTTATGCCCTGTACACACGGTCGGAAAATCCGACGGAAAAGGTCCGATCGGATTATATTGTCGGAAAATCCGATCGCGTGTGGGCTCTGTCGGACTTTTTATGTCGGAAATTCCGACGGAAAAAAATTTGAGAGCTGGATCTCAAATTTTCCGACAACAAAATCCGGTCGGACAAAGTTTGTAGAGAATTACGATCGGACAAAGTGCCACGCATGCTCAGATCAAATTACGAGACCAAAGCTATTGGCTACTAGCTTGAACGTAGTCCCTGACGTAACGAACGAACGTCATCACTAGGGTTGCCACCTATCCAGGATTCACCCGGACAGTTCAGGTTTGGAATCATGTGTCCGGGTTCCAGATTGCCTGAAACCCGGACACATTATTCAGACGGGACTATGGCTTCCCGGCAGTGATGTAAGTAACTGAGTTAAAATAAACTGAGTTACGTAACGCAGTTACTTTAGAGGGTAACGAGTATCTAACTGATTACTTTTCCCCTCATGGTAACTCAGTTCCCATTACTTTGGCTTAGTTACCCCAATTACATCTACCGCCACTAGATGGCAGTAGTGTAATTCCGGTGTCCTGCCGAAAAAGTTCCCCCGCCGGATAAGGACCCCCCTGTACTGCGCAGGCGCAGCTCTTGCGCAGTACGAAGGACTACGGAGCTTCCGAAAATTGCAGAACCTAAACAGCTCTGAGCGAACTCTACACCGCGCAGGCGCAGTTTACATGTAATTGTACGAGGCGATGCCGCACGCTCCCGATGCTCGTGCTACTCGGCAAGGGGCGTCTATCGTGTAACTAAGGGGCGGGTCTAGTATTACTGTAACCAAGGGGCGCATTTATTATTATTGTTATATATCGAGCTCTGCCCATTAATTTAACATTCGCCCTCTTCTGTAGCCATCCGCCCCTTACACGATATAATAATAATAATAGACCCGCCCCTTACACGATATAATAATAATAGACCCTCCCCTTACACGATATAATAATAATAGACCCGCCCCTTACACGATATAATAATAATAGACCCGCCCCTTACACGATATAATAATAATAGACCCGCCCCTTGCTTACACGCTATAACAGATCTGCCCCTTGGTTAGAGTAATAATAGACCCGCCCCTTAGTTACACGTATAGAATATATAAAAAAAAAAAAGTCAGTTACTTTGCTGCGTAACTAATTACTTTTCCAATGTAGTAACTGAGTTACTAACGCAATTACTTTTTGGGAGAAGTAATTTGTAACTTAACTAAATTACTTTTTTTAAAGTAAGATGACCAACACTGCTTCCCAGTAGTGTTGCTTGCTGCAGTTGTCTAAGCTGAGAGTGTCTGTTACACTCTCTTTCATGCTGCCCAAAGCCAGAACTAACAACCCCCCCCCCCCCCATCACATACAGACGGGAGAGGAGAGAGGGCTCGATCTGCACCTCTTTGTCCAGCCCCTACCCCTCTGTGTCTGCCCACACTCCTATCCCCGGGGCAGTGCCTCATAAAATGAAAGTTGAGGCTAGAAATTTGAAGTCCAACAGCCTCAGATATATCTGGATGAGAGGTGCTGACTGCCAAGGGGTGAGTGAGCTCACCATCCATCCCTGTCTGTGAATGAAGTCTTCTCTCTCTTGCCTCTGGGTGAGTACACTAAGGTAAATCAGGGTTCTCAGAGCACCCCATACTTTAGAGTTCCTCTTTACACCAGAGGCTGCAGTGTTTCCCCTTACATCAGAGTCCTCCTGTATATCAGAGTTGTTAGCATTCCCGCTCCTTAACCACTTCAGCCCCGGACCAATTGGCAGCCAAAGGACCAGGCCCCTTTTTGCGATTCGGCACTGCGTCGCTTTAACTGACAATTGCGCGGTCGTGCGACGTGGCTCCCAAACAAAATTGGCGTCCTTTTTTTCCCACAAATAGAGCTTTCTTTTGGTGGTATTTGATCGCCCCTGCAGTTTTTATTTTTTGCGCTATAAACAAAAATAGAGCGACAATTTTGAAAAAAATGCAATATTTTTTACTTTTTGCTATAATAACTATCCCCAAAAAATATATAAAAATTTTTTTTTTTTCCTCAGTTTAGGCCGATACGTATTCTTCTACATATTTTTGGTAAAAAAAATTGCAATTAGCCATTGATTAGTTTGCGCAAAAGTTATAGCGTTTACAAAATAGGGGATAGTTTTATAGCATTTTTATTAATATTTTTTTTTTTTACTAGTAATGGCGGCGATCAGCGATTTTTTATTGTGATTGCGACATTATGGCGGACACATCGGACATTTTTGACACATTTTTGGGACATTTGTCATTTATACAGAAATCAGTGCTATTTAAATAGCACTGATTCCTATGTAAATGACAGTTGTAGTGAAAGAGTTAACCACTAGGGGGAGGGGAGGAGTCAGTGTGACGTGTGTGTGTTTTTTTACATTAGGGGGCGTGGCTGTACGTCTGACGTCACTGATCGGCTGTTCTCGATGACCGGGAACAGCCGATCAATGACAGGCAGTGTAGGAAGCGCGGGGAGAGGTTTGTTTACACAGACCTCTCCCCGTTCTTCAGCTCCGTGACCCGATCGCGGGATACCAGCGGCGATCGGGTCCGCTGGTCCCGCGGCCGTGGTCACGGAGCTCCCGTCCGGGTCGCGAGCGCGCGACCCACGGGCAGGCAAATTAAAGGGGACGTACCCGTATGTGCTTTTGCCTGCCTGTGCCATTCTGTAGACGTATATCTACATGAGGCGGTCGGGAAGCGGTTAAATCAGGGTTTCCAAAGCATCCCTTATGTTGGGGTTCCCAGAGTTCTCCCTTACATCAGAGTCTGCAGAGTCCCCCCTTACAGTGAAAAGGGAACTCTGCAAGTTCAGATGTAAAAGTGGAACTCTTTCGACTCTGATGTAAAGGGGGACTCTTGCTATTAACATCATATGTTTAGAAATGTTATTTATTAGCAAAATATATATATATAGTTTATACAAAAAAAATGAAAATATTGCTGTGCGCCGCTAAAGTGTTCGGGGTTGACTTGAAGAAAAAGGTGGCAACCCTAGTCATCACGTTCCGTACGATCGGATTTTCCGACAACTTTGTCCGACCGTGTGTATGCAACACCAGTTTCGGACAAGATCCGTCGGAAAAAATCTGACGGATTTTGTGGTCGGAATGTCCGAGCGTGTGTACGGGGGCTAAGTCGTGGAATAGATCAGAGCAGAACTCATGTTGGTGAAACTGAATCATAATGTAATTTTTTTTGGTAAATTGAAGAAGAAGAAAAGAAGAAAGAGGCAACTCAAGATAATACCTTCAGCATGAACCCCGACTCAGGCAACCCCAATCCCTCAGGTAGTAGAGATACCGTATACACTCGAGTATAAGCCGAGTTTTTCCAGGCCTTTTTTTTGTGCTGAAAGTGCCCCCCTCGGCTTATACTGGAGTCAAGCACTTTTCTGCAGCAAAAAGTTACATTTTCCGACCCGACTTTGCGGCCTCGTATCTCGGGGCCACTTGGTGCTAGGAACCCCAAATTTGGTATGCAAACATTACAACATATCCAAATTTGAAGTTCCTAGCCCCAAGTGGCCCCGAGATACGAGGCCGCAAAGTCGGGTCGGAAAATGTAATTTTTTGCTGCAGAAAAGTGCTTGACATTTTCCGACCCAACTTTGGGGCCCCGTATCTTGGGGCCACTTGGTGCTAGGAACCCCAAATTTGGTGGGCAAATCCAGTGGATCTAACATTATAAGGTATACAAAATTTGGGGTTCCTAGCATCAAGTGGCCCCGAGATACAGGGCCCCATATTCGGTCAATTATGTTCATCTGCAGCAATGTCATTTTGGGACCCTTTGGGTCCAGAGACCCCAAATTTTGGCTGAAGCTAGGGGGCATCTAGGAACCCTTAACTACCAAGTCTGCAAATGGGCACAGTGAGGCTGCAAATGGGCACAGTGAGGCATGCAAATGGGCACAGTGAGGCTGCAAATGGGCACAGTGAGGCATGCAAATGGGCACAGTGAGGCATGCAAATGGGCACAGTGAGGCATGCAAATGGGCACAGTGAGGCATGCAAATGGGCACAGTGAGGCTGCAAATGGGCACAGTGAGGCATGCAAATGGGCACAGTGAGGCTGCAAATAGGCATTGTTGACCCTCTTTTCCACTTACAGTAGCTGCGCGTTTCTCACCCTAGGCTTATACTCGAGTCAATACGTTTTCCCAGTTTTTTGTGGTAAAATTAGGTGCCTCGGCTTATACTCGAGTATATATGGTAAGTTAATTGGGAATGGTATAGCACTGACCGTGAGCATTCTGCAGCTGACCAACTGTGCCTAGACCAACTTGGTTGTCAATTTCATTGTTGGCCCCCTAGAGATTGTTCTTTTCTGGTTCTGGCTTTTTATTCATTAATATCGACTCCAGAAAAAATGGCCTCGGGACTGCAAACAAAATGGGGCTGGCCATTTTCTGTTGGCCCTCTAGAGACTAGGTGCTACCTATATGGTATGTATTTACAGCTGTTTAACATAAGTTTTTTTTTCTTGAAATACACTTTTTTTTTTTGTAATCCGGCTTTTCCTTTTTGCTAATCCATGCTAGTGAGCTATAATAAACTGTTCACCATTCTGCCTCTGCCTCTGCCTTTCCATTTAGTAATACAGACTCAGGAAAAATGGCGGCGGCCACAGGACTTCAACAACATGGCGTCACTTCCTGTTTGGCCCTCTAGAGACTGTTAGTTGATGATAAAGGATATTTAAAGGGGCTAGTTTTTGACGTTGGCTTATTAGTGTCCCCTGAAGACATGCGTTGGCTCAAAACACGTTGGGGCGGAGCTATACGCTGACGTCAAGCCACCACTTCTGAGTAAGTGCACTGCTGTACATGTTTTTGCTACCTGGCATCTGGATGTTTATTGTTTTTATGTGAATCTTATGCATCAGCAATAAATTGCTACACTATATCTGGCCCGTCTTGATATTTGGCTCCTCGCGCAAGCTCTTTTTTTCCATCTAGTGGCGTTGTGGGCTTTTCCAAATCTCCTCCAGTGGTAGGCTGCTGCTGCTACACTCAGGTGGATGGATGGAGCTGGCTGTCCATAGAGTGGAAGCTGAAATTATCAAATTTCCAAAGTACGATTTGCTGCACTGACATGGCAGCTAGCGAGCTGGTAAGTGTGGTCTCACCCTCACTTGCACGTGGTGTCCCCTTTTTTGGATGGTGGAAGCAATACAGAGACATTTCTGGAGTTTAAAGGACTTTTTAGCTAATTTGTGCTTTTTTATGTGTGGGTTTTCACTTTTACGGGTTTATATACATGATTTATAGTGAAGGTTTTAACTTATCACTTATTTTTAAACTGAAAACATTTGGATTCTTTGAGATTCTAAGTTGGGGTTCATTATAAAGCTCAACCCTGCGCAGATAGAAAGTTATCCCTTGCAATGGGGCTATGTCCGAACTACAAGGAATAATAGCTTGTTTTGTCCAGGGGAGAGGAGAAACCATTTTTTATTTATCTGATCCTTCGCTCCTCCAGCTGGAGGTGCTCCCCCCCCATGATCCGGTGGTGGACTGTGCCTTGGCGTTCCCCTGCGCTCTGATTTTGATGACATCCGGACCCTAGGCTGCTGGAGTGGAGAAGCTGCAGGGACTGGTCCACTGTGTTGCTATGGCTATTTTAGCGATTTTTATAACATAAATAATAGTAGAAGCCGGGCTTCCCCTATGCATAAGATAATGAACTTGTTGGACTGGTTCATGAAGCTCGGGACAGGAACAGATGTTGGAAAGAAGTAGAGATGGGGGGGGGGGGGGGGGGGGGAGTCTTGAAAACACAGCCATGTGCTAGAGACAAGGAGGCAGCAGTTTTGCAGGACTCCCAGAGATTCTGAATAAAAGGAGGAAGACGCCATCTCCAGGAAGAACCAAGTTACGCAACTGTTTAGTGTTTACCCATTGCATACATTGTCCATGCTAATACACTAGGAAAGTGTAGAATGCGATACAATATTAATAAATAATATTATATCATCTATGTATAATTTGTTTAGTCCCTATAATTTGGTTAGTCGGGTTATAGTCCACTAGGGGCAGCGTTCGTCCATGGATTGCAATCCATCCGACTGGGGCCAAACCTTGGGTTCAAGCTCCTGCCTCAAATCTGTCAATTAAGTCCTTTTGCTTGTCTCATAGACAGATTAGAATCAGCATTGTAATGCAGAGTAGTTCTCATAGATAGAATGGGAGCTCCTAACCTCATATAACATAACTGGCTACATTCCAACCGGGGGAGGGCATCCTATTCTCCAGAAACATGTTGGGATTACATGAGTTCATATTGAATCCAACAGAAAGACAGATAGCTTGTGCATGTGTATAGTGTATGCATATTTTGTAATACTCCGTATGTTGTGTATTGTTTTTCTCAAAGTCAGTACAGCGTTTTTGTTTAGTAGATGACATCCAGACCCCAGGCCACTGGAGTGGAGAAGCTGCAGGGACTGGTCCATTGTGTTGCAATGGCTATTTTAGTGATTTTTATAACATAAATAATAGTAGAAGCCCGGCTTCCCCTATGCATAAGCTAATGAACTTGTTGGACTGGTTCATGAAGCTCGGGACATGAACAGAAGTTGGAAGGAAGTAGAAGGGGGGGGGGGTCTTGAAAACACAGCCATGTGCTAGAGACAAGGAGGCAGCAGTTTTGCAGGACTCCCAGAAGCAGTTTGGAGAGATTCTGAATAAAAGGAGGAAGACGCCATCTCCAGGAAGAACCAAGTTACGCAACTGTTTAGTGTATACCCATTGCATACATTGTCCATGCTAATACACTAGGAAAGACAGATAGCTTGTGCATGTGTATAGTGTATGCATATTTTGTGATGCTCCGTATGTTGTGTATTGTTTTTCTCAAAGTCAGTACAGCGTTTTTGTTTAGTAGATGACATCCAGACCCCAGGCCACTGGAGTGGAGAAGCTGCAGGGACTGGTCCATTGTGTTGCAATGGCTATTTTAGTGATTTTTATAACATAAATAATAGTAGAAGCCGGGCTTCACCTATGCATAAGCTAATGAACTCGTTGGACTGGTTCATGAAGCTAGGGACATGAACAGAAGTTGGAAGGAAGAAGAGGGGGAGGCTTGAAATTGCATACATTGTCCATGCTAATACGCTAGGAAAGACAAATAGCTTGTGCATGTGTATAGTGTATGCATATTTTGTGATACTCCGTATGTTGTGTATTGTTTTTCTCAAAGTGAGTACAGCATTTTTGTTTAGTAAAGCAAATTAATATACTACTGAGGTTTTTATTGTTTCCTTTCTTTTACCGTAAAGAACCTCTAAAGACGTAAAGCATCTAGCTGCAGAGAGGAGTGGAGAAACAGGTAAGTATATCTCCTTTTATTGTTTCTCTAGACATAATGAGCAATTAACCCTTGCAGTGCGAGCAGGGGGCGGACTGATAACTCATGGGGCCCCCGGGCAATAGGAGATTATGGAGCCCCCAGACAATCAGAGATTATGGGGTCACACAGTATACAATCACACAGTATACACAGACATGTTTCTATTGGCTGAGAAGGTACTGGAGAGGTGGAGCAGCTATAATCTCAGGATTTTTAGGCCAAAAGGATGTCGGTAAGGGACATTTCAGAAACAGATGTAAAAAAAAAAAAAAAAAACACAGATTTTTACATACTGTCCCTTGTTTTACTGAGGCTGACAACCCTGATGGGGCCCCCTAGTGGCCCGGGGGCCCTCGAGAAGTGCCCGAGGGGGCGAATGGTCAGTCCGCCCCTGAGTGCGAGCACAGCTCCACTGCAGGGGATCGTTTTTTTATTTGCCCGGAGTAGGGCTTTAATAGATACGCTTTGCCTTTATAAAGGTTTTCCACCAATCTCGGTCGCTAAAGGTATCGCCCTCAGTTGATCCAGCTAATTTGCCCCACGTCTGGTCCAATAGCAATCCACATAGACATTAGGGAAAAGTTTAACTCACTCTGACCTTCAGGCTTCTCTTCAAAATCTTCGTCTTCATCCTCTGAGCCAACGGAATATTCTGATTGGTTGTCTGAGAGGTCATCTTGCCATTCTACAATGAAAAAAAGAGAAGAGCAGATGTTAGGATCTAAAAGGCGCCTGGTGAAGGACCGGGAAGGCTTGTGTAGTTCGGATGAGCGTGTGAGCTGCCACAATGACCGTCACTTTCAGCCCCGAGACGGTGAGGGCAGGTAGGCCAGGAGACCTCTCCACGGGAAGACGTCCAGAATCAGCCAGATGGTCACCGGTCATTTCAGATGTTCTGAAATCAGCCTAACCCTAACCCAGCCAGCCGTCATTTGGAACAAGCCGAGCACAAGTGATACTTCAGATTTTGAAGATTACAGGTTCTGCACGCTGGCAACCAAAACTCTGCCCATGTTCCTCAGCCATTCCCAGGCTCTCTTGGCTCGGGGTGTTGACACTGGACTTCTGAAGAGAGAGATGACCTGCTGTGAGTCAAGCCACTAGTATTCACTTGAAATATAAAAGAAAGTATAAGAGAAAGTAGCAGTGCAAACAGCAACGCGTAGTAACCAGTTTCTGTAGCAGGTGTCTAGTTAATGGTTGCCAGGGGTGATTGAACACCGCTAATGGCCAATTTTTGAGTGGCAAACAAATGCATGTATTAAATACATACCTTTACATTTTTACTTGCCAAAAGGATTTGTAGTGTTGGTAGACAGTGATGTAAGTAACTGAGTTACGTAACGCAGTTACTTTAGAGGGTAACGAGTAATCTAACTGAATACTTTTCCCCTCATGGTAACTCAGTTCCCATTACTTTGGCTTAGTTACCCCAATTACATCTACCGCCACTAGATGGCAGTAGTGTAATTCCGGTGTCCTGCCGAAAAAGTTCCCCCGCCGGATAAGGACCCCCCTGTACTGCGCAGGCGCAGGGCTTGCGCAGTACGAAGGACTACGGAGCTTCCGAAAATTGCCGAACCTAAACAGCTCTGAGTGAACTCTACACCACGCAGGCGCAGTTAACATGTAATTGTACGAGGCGATGCCGCACGCTCCTGATGCTCGTGCTACTCTGCAAGGGGCTTCTAACGTGTAACTAAGGGGCGGGTCTAGTGTTACTGTAACCAAGGGGCGCATTTATTATTATTGTTATATATCGAGCTCTGCCCATTAATTTAACATTCGCCCTCTTGTGTAGCCAGCCGCCCCTTACACGATATAATAATAATAGACCCGCCCCTTACACGATATAATAATAATAGACCCGCCCCTTACACGATATAATAATAATAGACCCGCCCCTTACACAATATAATAATAATAGACCCGCCCTTACACGATATAATAATAATAGACCCGCCCCTTACACAATATAATAATAATAGACCCGCCCCTTACACGATATAATAATAATAGACCCGCCCCTTGCTTACACGCTATAACAGATCTGCCCCTTGGTTAGAGTAATAATAGAGCAGCCCCTTGGTTACACGATATATAACAATAATAATAAATGCGCCCCTTGGTTACATTAATACTAGACCCGCCCCTTAGTTACCCGTATAGAATATTAAAAAAAAAAAAATCTGTTACTTTGCTGCGTAACTAATTACTTTTCCAATGTAGTAACTGAGTTACTAACACAATTACTTTTTGGGAGAAGTAATTTGTAACTTAACTAATTACTTTTTTAAAGTAAGATGACCAACACTGCTTATTACATTGTAAGAGACACGGAAAATTCCGAATCGAAAAAAAAAAAAAAAAAGGTACGAATTTTTTCTTTTAATTTTACTTTTTTAAAGTAAGATGACCAACACTGGTAGATACCCTCACCTCTGCTAGTCAGTAAAGTGCCTTTGAGACTTCAGTTTTAGCATTACTGCTTCCGGGATCAGCTATCTGTTCATTAGACAGAGGTGATGGTTCCCTGTCCAAAAAGGAGGCCTAGAGGCAGAGGGTGAGATAACAAAAGCTGCTTTGCTGAGCCAGGACGATTAAAGCCGGCCATAGACACAGTGATCTTTGCAGGCGGGGGGGGGGGGGGGGGGGGGGGGGGGGGGCGTATCTACCGCAAGGCAAATTATGGTGTTTGTAAAAAAAGGGGGGAAAACACTGCGCTAAAGAGGAGTATCACAATAATAAAGTGGAAATAAAGCAGCCGACACTCATACAAACAAAGTGAGCAAAATGTGACGGAAAAATAGTGTAGCGCTAAATGGTGGGGTATAAGTGTGTAAATACAACTACACATATAAAATAAGTGACAATGCGCAATAAATAAATATTAAATGAAGTAAATCAATAAAAAATGTGAACTTTAAAATATTGTATAGAGTCCAAGGTCAAGCTCAAATAAGATGGATTTTAGTCCAAATAGGATGGTCCGTACAAGTATAGGAATGGGTGGAATACTTTTCTTGTGGAGTGGCCCAAGGAATGGGGCTGCGAAGCGGTAGGTATGGTACGAATAAACAGGTGCCTGTGGGTACATCAACGTTCACTGGTAAAATAGAAGTTGGGTACTCTTACCGGATAGGTTGGACACACATGTCATACGACAGTGGGTCAATAGGGCTTGATAACCTGATGAGGCCAGGTCAGGCCTGTGGAGAGTGGTCAGATGGGTCCTGTTCGGTCCTATTCTATCCGACTCCGAATCCCAAGGGGCGAATTCCAAATAGTGAATCCTGGTGTCATAAATTAGCTAAAGAGAAACATCTCTCCTCTGCTGCTTCTTCCAACAATGTCTCCTCTCTACTTCCTTGATGTACCCACAGGCACCTGTTTATTCGTACCATACCTACCGCTTCGCAGCCCCATTCCTTGGGCCACTCCACAAGAAAAGTGTTCCACCCATTCCTATACTTGTACGGACCATCCTATTTGGACTTCTTTAGATAATTTGGACTAAAATCCATCTTATTTGAGCCTGACCTTGGACTCTATACAATATTTTAAAGTTCACATTTTTTATTGATTTACTTCATTTAATATTTGTTTATTGCGCATTGTCACTTATTTTATATGTGTAGTTGTATTTACACACTTATACCCCACCATTTAGCGCTACACTATTTTTCCGTCAAATTATGGTGTTTGGCGGCATTTTTCAAGAGGAAGGCGCGGACTGATCGTTTGGTGACGGGGGAGAAAAGCGGAAGCAGGGAGGCGGCAGTGGCTGTAGCCTCTGATCCCAGAAGTAGCTCGCTCAGCAGAGCAGGTCGGAGTCCTGGGCTGTGATTATGATCATGCCGCCGCAGCCTTGCTATACACAGCTGGTAAAAAAGGAGCCCACTCTCTCTCACCCCCCCCCCCCCCACCTCTGAAAGGAAGAGGTGGAGTTTACAGATGTAGTAGTGGATCTTAAACATAAAGGAGAGGGACACGTTTAGATGGGGATGGGGGGGGGAGGGGGTACCCGATTTTAGTCTTGCCTAGGGCAGGACAAAATCAAAATACACCACAGGTTGCAGGAAAGAAAAAAAGCTTGATTCCCCCAATTGTGTTGATGGGGGAATCCCTCCCGCTGAGCTATAGTGTTCTCCTGGGGGGGGGGGGGATACTGTTGCTAGCAGCTATAACAAACAGCTAGCCATAATCACATGTAAAATCTGACAGGCTGATTGTACCCAAGTTTGATCGATCGATCTACTTGCCTACATGCCTATACATGGTTTAAATCTCAGCCAGGTTGATGCTGAACCAGCCGAGATTCGAACAGTTTATGGGCTGGTTGTACTGCTTAATTAGAAACTGTGTCACCTGCTTGGCTTTGTAGTGTGAGAAATGTAATAACAAGACTGACTGTACAGAATTACAAACACTTTGGCAAGTAAAACAGTAAACTTGCTGTACAGGGGGTCCCCGACTTACGAACGCCCGACCTACGAACAACCCCTACTTACGAACGGGGCGCTGCGGGGACCCTCCGTAATTTTTCGCTCTTTTTCGCCGTCTTTCGGCCGTTCTGCGCATGTGCGGCCATACGGAGCCTCGGAAAATGCCGGAAATGTCCGTAATTTGCCGCGCATGCGCAGAACAGCATTAGACGGAACATGGGAAATGTCCGGAAATCTCCGTATTTGTCGGTCTGCGCATGCGCGGCCGACTTACGAACAAATTTCGACTTCCGTACAGGCGGGCAGTCCCTAACGAGTTCGTAACTCGGTATTGGTATATATTTGGTATTGGGGAAGGTGTACAGTGTTGATTCACCTTTTCATTTTTTTTTTTTTCTGTAAAAGGTGAGATAACACTTAGAGGTCCGCCTGCGATCCCAATTTAAAGCGTTACCAAACCCTCTTTTTTTTCTAATTAAAATAACAAAAATGTCATACTTATCTGCACTGCGCAATGGTTTTGCACAGAGCAGCCCCCCGATCCTCTTCTTCTGGGGTCCCCCGCCGGGGATTCCTGGCCCCTCCTCTTTGGCAGGTGCCCCCCACGGAAAGCCTCTTTCAGCACAAAAGGTCTTTCACCTTAATGCACAGAATGCATTAAAGTGGAGTTCCACCCAAAAGTGAAACTTCCGCTTATCTGTCGCCTCCCCCCATCTTGTGCCACATTAGGCTACTTTGGGGGGGGGGGGGGGGGGAGCAGGTACCTGTTTTTGACAAGTACTCTGTCCCCACTTCCGAGGTATGTCAGAAGTCTAGTCCCCTCCTCCTCCTTCCCATGCTGTGGGGCCATTAGGAGAGCGCATCGCGCATGCGCAGTAGGGACCAGGCTGTGAAGCCGTAAGGCTTCACTGCCGGGTTCCCTTACCAGCAATGTCGGCGGCAGCACCCAACAGCCAATGGAAGCATGTGCTGCGGTGCTGACATCGCTGGGCTCCAGGACGGGTAGGTGTCCTAATATTAAGACCGGTAGTTTTAGCAGCGATTTAGTCCCCGCTAGCGGCCGAAGAAAGGTTTAATAGCGCCCGTGTTGCGAAGCTTCGGCAGCGCTGCCCATTCCTTTCAATGGGCAGGGCATTTTGACAGTGGTGCATACACCCAAATATGCTGCTTGGGGGCGGTGTATGCACCACCCCAGTGTGAGAGCACTCAGGCTTTCACACTGGGGTGGCTTAAAGTGGTTGTAAACCCTTACAGACCACTTTGACCTACAGGTAAACCTATATTAAGGCTTACCTGTAGGTCCAAGAAATATCTCCTAAACCTTCACGGTTTAGGAGATATTTGGAAAAAGACAGGCACAGCGCGCCGTAGACAGCGGTGTGCAGGCACACAGAGCACGCCGCTGCTAACGGCGATATGCCGCTAGTGGCGGCTCCCGTGCGCATGCGCAGGAGTGACGTCATCATGACCCGGAATTCACTCTGGGATACATGGCAGCGGCGGAGATGAAGAAGGAAGACCGATTCGGGGGCTTCGTTCTCAGGTAAGTTATTCATAATGAGCTTGTATGCTATATGCAGGGCTGGTGCAAGGATTTTTGACACCCTAGGCGAAATCTCATTTTGCCGCCCCCTCTTGGCCCCACCCCCTTTGCTCTGCCCATGTATACCCCACTTTTTTAATGAAGCACCCATCAAATACAGCCTCACCAGTGCCCATCAATGAATGTTTGCTTGCTTCCATTCATTCTGGAGTGGGGACCCAGACAGTCCTCCGCCGCTGCTGCACCTCTGACACTATGTTTAAACAGAGAGGCAGCTGCACGCTGATGCTGAGACTTAGTATCTTGCTGCAGAGAGATGAGAGTAGGGACACCAGTGGCCGGGCGCCCCCCTAGGCAGCAGTGCGCCCTAGGCGGCTGCCTAGTTTGCCTAGTGGTAGCACCGGCCCTGATGCTATGCATACTAGCTCATTATGCCTTTGCCTTGCAGGGTTTATTTTTTGTTAGGGGTTAACTTCCTCTTTAAGAGGCGCTTTTCAGGTGCTATTTTTAGCGCTGAAAAACCTGAAAAGCGCCCCCCAGTGTGAAAGGGGTCTAAAAGTCAGCAGCTACAGTATGTGTAGCTGCTGACTTTTAATTTTTTGAGGGGGAGGCGGATCTCCGCTTTAAGGTGAAAAATCTTAGGGCTTTAGAAGCACTTTAAGTAGGCCAGGCAGCCTTGCAAGACCCTACAGTGCATTGACTTACATGCCTGCTATGTGAAGCAGCAATTACCCAGAAGTCACTTCACTTTTTGGAGACTCTTGTTTGCAAAGATCTGGAAATGTGCACTTGAAGTCCCCCACCATGTGCTAAAAACTCCGGTTTACAGCACTGCAAATAACATGGGGGGAGGGGGGGGGGGGGGGGAGCATACGAACTCCATGAAGATGATATCTTGCTTTCAATAATCTTTGAAATAATCTGCCTGAAAAAACAAAACAAAAAAAAAACGAAAGAAAAAAAAAAAAAAAAAAAAAAAAAAAAAAAAAAAAAAAAAAAACCAAAAAAAAAAAAAAAAAAAAAAAAAAAAAAAAAAAAAAAAAAAAGCCGAAAAAAAAAACAAAACCAAAAAAAAAGAAAAAACAAACTTGCCAGCCAAAATAGACTACGGCAGTCAGTCCTTGATCGGGTCACCAAATATTGGATAGAACGCCATTAAAAAATGCGGCATTGTGGAGGCACACTGAGTTGATCATGTGACAGGAATCCATGTATCAGAGTGTTTGGTTGTAAGTTATATCTAATGATTAGTACCGCGCATATCACCTTGATCCTCCTGAGAAGCATCATTGTAGTTGACTTGCTTACGGATCCGCTTTCCTTTCCCAAGGTTCCTGGCGAGGTCCTCCTGCTGCTGCTCATAATGGTGACGCAGCAGCTTCTCCCAGTAATCGGGATCCACGTTCTCTTCTTGTTTGATGATTTCCCGTTCCACTTCCTCCTTGAATTTTAATGAAACATTGTTGCTACGTAAAACAAAGCAATGCCAGAAAGCCATTTACAAAAGGGACACATAGGGGGTGCTATTTACTAAAACTGCGGAGTGCAAAATCTGGTGCAACTCTACATAGAAACCAATCAACTTCCAGGTTTTGCCAAAGCTTATCTGAACAAGCTTAAAGCGGAGTTCCACTGACATCTTTTTTTTTAAAACATTTGATAAGTTCAAAACATTAACACTCACATCTTTCTAAAATTTCGCCCCCCCGATGTCCAGTTTAATATAAAAAAATAACTTGTATCATTGCTTCCTGGCCGTTCCCATATTGCTTGTGGGCATGTGAAGCCCACAAGCATAATGTTCCGGGATATACGATGCAGCTGAGTGACCAGCGTGCACCGCCTGTTCTCGCGCATTATGACCGCATCGAGGCGCAGTAAACTTCTCACGTTACCATCACAATAGGCGTCGTCGTCGGAAGCCCTTGGTATTGCTTGTGTGATTACTGCAAAGAAAATGTTAATGGTGTTACTTTGCTTTAAGTTAGAAGCCGATTGGCTACTGTGACAGACCTAGCCGGGACACAGGCTTTTTGAGAGGACTAAATGCGAGCCTCCTGCCAACCGATTATGGGCCATGGATTTTAAGGGGCACAGAGTGAAGGAGAACCCCAACCCCAGTCAGATTCAATGCTGTATATATGTGTATATATAATGTGTGTTGTCTCATGCTGTTGGGACACATACTGTCAGATGCTAGTGTCATGAACTTAAGATGTTAATTGAGAGAGCTGATCACATTGTCCTCTGTACAATGTAGTAGACGGTCCGTCTGTTACTGGTGGTCTCCTGCTATTGTGATAAAATGTCGTGTGGTTGTAATTATGAGAATTTATAATCAACTGTGTTTAGCTTGGTGACAACAAGTCTGACCTGTAGTGAAATCCTGAGTCACATCGGCTGCTTAAAGGGAGTAGTTAATTAGTTTATGTTAAGTTGTTACAGGTGTATTGTTAGAGTAATATGAGCAGGAGGGGGATCTCCTCTTCTACTGTATATAAATACTTGTAATTTTGGTTCTAATAAAAGAGTCCATGTTGGCACTAAGCAAGTCTCGTCTCGTTTGGTGCTTGGGAGCAGTTGGAATATCTGATATCTATATCCAGACTGGGATAAAGTGAACGCACTCAAGAGGAGTGTAGGGACGTTCCGTCACAGCTACCATGCAGAGCTGCACCAGATTCTGAGTGCTCCAGTTTTAGTAAACCCCCCCACAGCCCAATAAAACCAAGCAGTAATATTACATGTCAGTCAAGCATTGTAGGGAAGCACAGAGGATTCCCAGTGCTGGTAACTTTTTAAAGTGTTATAATAACAAACATATACTTACCTGCTTTGTGTAATGTTTTTTTTTTTTTTTTTTTTTTTACAGAGCAGCCCTGATCCTCCTTTTCTCGGGTCTCACGCTGGCCCCTCCTGCCGTGTGCCCCCCACAGCAAGCAGCTTGCTGTGGGGGGCACCCAAGCAGGTACGCTCTCAACCAGGGGCTGTGTGTGTCCATTCACACATGGAACCACCCCCTTTGTCTCCTGATTGGTTCTGTGGCTCTGATTGACAGCAGTGTGAGTCCCCGGAGAGGCAAGACTCTCATGGACATCACTGGATCGAGAGTATTGGGGGGGGGGGGGGGGGGGGGGGCTGCTGCACACAGAAGTTCTTTTTATCTTCAAGCATGAAGGTAAAAAGCCTTGTGCCTTTACAACCACTTTAAAACACAGGAAGGGGTTATTTTTGCTGCAGAGGATTCCACGCAGGAGAGGTGGGTGTGTACACAAGGGGTTACATAACCACTTAACGATCGTCCCATAACAGATTTACTGCTACAGGGCGACCGTTCTGTGCAGAATCACATATATATATATATATATATATATATATATATATACATATACACATACACACACACATATTTAGATTATATATATATATATACACACACACACACACACACACACACACACACACACTATATATATATATATATATATATATATATATATACATACACACACACACAGACACACACATACATACATACATATATATATATACATATATATATATATATATATACACATACATACACACACACACACACATATATATATATATATATATATATATATATATATATATATATATATATATATATATATATATATATATATATACACACACACACACACACACACACACATATATTTCGATATTTTTATATATATATACACACATACGCATGCACACACGCGCGCACACACGCGCGCGGGCGCGATTCAGCACTTCCGCCTAGGGGAAATGCATGCGCACTGCTTCTGCTGCGATTAGTCACAGCAGAAGCCGATCAGAGGATGCCAGCGAATTGATGTGCGCCGGAACCCGTCGATCGTTGAGAAGAGAGGCTGGAAGGAGCTCTGCCCAGCTAAACCAGGCAGAGCTCCGATCTGACAGGGGGGAGGAGTGATGGATTTTCTCTCCCTGCAAAGCAGAGAATAAAATCCATCACATCCCTTAGTAAAAGCGCCACACAAAGTACACAAACACTGCCTAGGCACAAATTTAACCCTTTGATCGCCCTAGATGTTTAACTCCTTCCCAACCCAAAGTACAATGACAGTGTATATTTTTAGCACTGATCACTATATTAGTGTCACTAATTCCCACAAAGTGTCAAAAGTGTCAGTTAGGTGTCTGATTGTCCGCCGCAATATCGCATTCTTGCTATAAGTCGCTGATCGCCGCCATTACTAGTATAAAAAATTTAATTAAAATTCCAGTATATATCCCATAGTTTGTAGACTCTATAACTTTTGCGTAAACCAAACATTTGTGTATATTACACTTATTGGGATTTTATTTTCCAAAAAATATGTAGCAGAATACATATTGGTCTAAATTTATTTAATTTTATTGGATATGTTTTATAGCAAAAAGTAAAAAATATTTTTTTTTTTAAATTGTCTGACTTTTTTGTTTATAGTGCAAAAAATAAAAACCGCAGAGGTGATCAAATACCACCAAAAGAAATCTCTATTTGTGGGGGGGGGGGGGGGGCGACAAATCTTATTTGGATACAGCGTTGCATGGCTGCAAAATTGTCAGTTAAATTAACGCAGTGCCGTATTGCATAAAAAATTTTAAAAAATGGCCTGGTCATGAAAAGGGGGATAAATCTTTCAGAGGTCAAGTGGTTAAGGAAGAAATAAAGTGATTGTAAATATTTTTTTAACCACTTCAGCCCCTGAAGATTTATCCCCCTTCCTGACCAGAGCACTTTTTGCGATTCGGCACTGCGCCAGTTTAGCTGACAATTGCGCGGTCGTGCGACGTGGCACCCAAACAAAATTGATGTCCTTTTTTTCCCACAAATAGAGCTTTCTTTTGGTGGTATTTGATCACCTCTGCGGTTTTTATTTTTTGGGCTATAAACAAAAAAAGACCGACAATTTTGAAAAAAAAAAAAAACAATATTTATTTTTTGCTATAATAAATATCCCCCAAAATATATAAAAAAAAACATTTTCTTCGCCTCAATTTAGGCCGATATATATTCTTCTACATAATTTTGTAAAAAAAAAAAAAAAAAAAAAAATCGCAATAAGCGTATATTGATTGGTTTGCGCGAAAGTTATAGCGTCTACAAAATAGGGGATAGTTTTATGGAATTTTTATTATTCATTTTTTTTTTACTAGTAATGGCGGCGATCTGCGATTTTTATTGGGACTGCGACATTATAGCGGACACGTTTGATAAATTTTTGGGACCATTGGCATTTTTACAGCGATCAGTGCTATAAAAATGCATCGATTACCGTAAAATGGCACTGGTAGTGAAGGGGTTAACCACTAGGGGGCGATCAAGGGGTTAATGTGTTCCCTATTGTGTGTTCTAACTGAAGGTGGAGGGGACTGTGCAGGGGAGATGACAGATCGCTGTTCATACTCTGTATGAACAGACAATCTGTCCTCCCCTCAGAGAACTGGAAACTGTTTACACACACAGATCCCGGTTCTCGGTGTGCCCCGAGCGACCGCGGGAGCCCGGCGGTGATCGCGACCGCCGGGCACTCGCATTCGGAGCAGTGGCTGAATATGTTACCGACATAACATGACGTTGATTCGCGCAGCCGAGCCATGTTGCCGCAGTATAACTGCGGCGGCTGGTCGGCAATCGGTTAAACAAACACGTCACACTTACCTGCCATGGTTTTGCACAGAGCAGTCCCGATCCTCCTCTTCTTGGGTCACTGTTAACATCAGGGGCAATCAAAGGGTTGACTGTGTGCATAGTGTGTAATGTAACTGCTAGACATGTGCAATTCGTTTCGTTTTTTTTCGTTATTTTCGTTCATTCGTTATCGTACGAATGAACGAACGATTCGCTAAAAATTTTAACGAATAACGAATCGTTCAAATCGAACAAATCCGAAAACAACAAAAATCCGAAAAAAACTAATTAGAAACAACGAATCTACGAAAGAAGAAAATCCGAAAAACGAAAACAGGAACAACGAAAATCAAAATGAACAAAAAAATGTGTACATTCGTAACTTTTTTTTTTTTTTGCGATTCGTAATTTTCCGTGTCTCTTACAATGGCGCTGCTTAACGTGCCTCGAATGGATTGAACGAAAAAATTCGTACATTCGTAACTTTTTTTTTCGATTCGTAATTTTCCGTGTCTCTTAAAATGTAATAATAGCATACATATTACATAACATTATGAATTATGCTCCGATTACGAATGTTACGAAAGTACGAATAAATACGAATGCGTCCGAATTTCGAATAAATGAAAATTAAACTGACGAAAAAAGGAATCAACGAAAAAATAACTCTTATGCCGCGTACACACGAAGGGACTATCCCGTGAGATTGTCCGCTGGACTCAAGTCCACCGGACAATCCCCTCGTGTGTGGGCGCCGGCGGACTTTTTGGCGCCAAAAGTCCGGCGGACTAGGTTTTAAGTTTTGTTTTAAAATTGTCCGCTGGACTTGGCAGTCCGGCGGACAATCTGGCAGTCCGGCGGACAATCCCGCCGTTAGTAGGCTAGTCCGCCGGACTTTTAAAATGAACGGACTTGCCGCTCATTGGAAAGTCCATTTATTCCCACTGACTTTTTCCAGCGGATTGTCCGCCGGAGAAGTCCGGGCATGTGTGGGCAAGTCACACGTTCGGAAGTCCGGACATGTGTGGGGAAGTCCCGGCGGACAAAGTCTGAACGTGTGTACGCGGCATTATGAAAATACGAACACCGACGACTTACGAATTTACGAATCAAAGGAAACGAAAAAAACGAAACGAAAATAAACAAATTTTTTTGTTGTGCACATGTCTAGTAACTGCACTGTGTAGTGTTTTACTAAAGGGGTGTGCAAGTTTTTGTATCCCTGCTGTTGTTCCGTCAGAATCGGTGACCCGTCAGATAAAGTAACGGAAGTGGCGTTCCCTCAGCTGCGCGTGCCTACAGCCGCTCCGAGGTTGCCTAATCTGACAGAACACCTGCAGTCAGAAGACAGCGTATATGTTGTTAGTACACCCAGCTGCGTCTTTAATTTAACGGTCATTTTAGAAATAAATTGAGTGTATAAAAATAAATATAATATATTGACATGTGTGATGGGGTTTGCATGTTAAATTTTTAAAGGCTAAAAGGTTTAGCGCCGAGCAGTGCGGGGTGTACCAACATGGCCTCCACTTCCTTCCTACTGCTTGCGCGCAGCTTCTTTAAGAATGTACCATCAAATCACCATCACAGATGTCAATATACTATATTTCTTTGTATAAGCTCAGTTTATTGCAAATATTACTCTTAGGCTACTTTCACACTGGAGCGGTGGGGGCGCTGGCGGTAAAGCGGCGCTATATTTAGCGCCGCTTTACCGGCGTTTTAGCGGCGCATTTCGGCCGCTAGCGGGGTGGTTTTACCCCCCGCGAGCGGCCGAAAAAGGGTCAATACCGCCCGCAAACCGCCGCTGCAGCGCCGTTTTGCGGGCGGGTTCGGAGCGCTGCCCCATTGTTTCCAATGGGAACGGGCGCTATAGGAGCGGTAAATATACCGCTCCTATAGCGAGCCAAAGATGCGGCTTGCAGGACATTTTCCAGCGTCCTGCAAGCGCACCGCTTCAGTGTGAAAGCCCTCGGGGCTTTCACACTGAAGACACAGCAACAGCTGTTTCGGGTCGGTTTGCAGGCGCTATTGTTAGCGCAATAGCGCCTGCAAACCGCTCCAGTGTGAAAGGGGCCTTAAAGCGGTGTTTCAGCAAAAAAATATTTTTTTTAAAAGTCAGCAGCTAAAAAAAAGTAGCTGCTGACTTTTAATAAGTGCACTTACCCTCCCAGGGCGCCTGCAATGTCGGTCGTGGAGGCCGAGATGTCCCTCGGCGCTCCGGTCCCAGCGCCGCCATCCTCAGTAAGGGAAACGGGCAGCTATCACTGCCCGTTTCCTACTGCGCATGCGCGAGTCGTCGCGCGGCGCTTTGTGAATGGGGAACGCGATGTGTTGTGGGACACACAGTTCCCATAACACACCGCGCCCCCATTCACTAGAAGACGGCGCTAGGAGCAGAAGACAGAACAGCTCCGCGGAACAGGAAGAGGCAGATTAGGACGATCTGCCTAGCAACAGCCATTTTTCATTTTAAATTTTTACTAACATTTTTCTCAAGTTTTTTTTTTTCAGGGTGGCCCTCCACTTTAAATTGAAGACATAGCCGGGTGTACCAAGATGAACGCTTCCGCCTTCTTTCGACTACAGTGTTCTATCAGATGTGGCAACCTGGTAGCAGGTGTACGTCACTTCTGTTATCAAATCTGACAGGTCGCAGATTCTGACGGAACACCGGCACATCCCCGCTGTCAGTAGAGAGGTCTGTGTGGTTTACAACACAGATCTCTCTCCTGTCAATCACACCAACGATTGTCTCAGCCATAAAGTCATTGGCCAGGACCTGGTGATTGGCATGCAAGGAAGCCAGTGAGACTGCAGCCGGGTGGGCGCGTGCCCCCTTACCCGGAAATGCAGAAATACCTTGTGCCGACAGTGAATGGACTGACAAAACCCCGGGCGCCAGGACGCAATTTCTAGTCGCCATGGTGACGTGGCGCCTGGGATGTGTAGAGGCGAACCTAAGTGCACACAACAAAAGGATTGTTCCATTTTCATCACTTATTGAGAACACAGGAAGACCTCAAAAACATTATTCTTCATCACATCAAATCTTTATCTCCTCTGTGATGTGGCGATTTTAGACAGACGGTATTTAGTGGAGTTCTCCTTCAAAGCACAGTTGTACGGGTATAAACAAAGAATATTTTACCACTCCGTCCTCCTCCCGCACAACATACTGAGCCACTTTGAAAGAGCTCAGGTACTCGTTCATGTTCTGGATCTCCGTATCCTCTGTGGCGTCTTGGTTCCGGTCCAGCAGTTTTGAGATGGCGCCATCGTCGTAGTGAATGACACTGCTGTCTTCAACGTCCTTGTTGTCACCTGCGGGGCGTAGAGGTGACACTTGTATTAATCTCCACAAACACACAAAATATTAGTTACTGGGGTTTATGCAACAACAGTGTAAAGATTGTGCGTTTAGTGACCCGCAGCAAGCCGGTCAGCTTCCCGCTGCTTACGGGGAGCTGCAAGTCATACTGGCGCCCTCCGCTCACCATGTGACTGGATCAGCAGCGCAGAGCAGCTATCACCGGCAAGATAGCCAAGTAAGAGGGTTAATAAATCTGTTCTTTAGTCCTATCCGAGCTGCTTGACTGACACACACCAGTAATACCAGAGACTGCATGTTACTACCCCACAGTGCACCAGAGACCTTGCATAGCCACCGGAGACCACACCGTAGCCACCAGAGACCACACCGTAGCCACCAGAGACCACACCGTAGCCACCAGAGACCTCACCATAGCCACCAGAGACCTCACCATAGCCACCAGAGATCTCACCATAGCCACCAGAGACCCTGCTTAGCAATCAGAGACCCCATACCGCCACAAGAGATCCCACCGTAGCGACCAGAGACCCCATACAGCCACCAGAGCTCCCACCGTAGCCACCAGAGACCCCACCATAGCCACCAGAGACCCCACCATAGCCACCAGAGACCCCACCATAGCCACCAGAGACCCCACCATAGCCACCAGAGACCCCACCATAGCCACCATAGACCCCATACAGCCACCAGAGACCCTACTATAACCACAAGAGACCCCACCATAGCCACCAGAGACCCCACCATAGCCACCAGAGACCCCACCATAGCCACCAGAGACCCCATACAGCCACCAGAGACCCCACCATAGCCACCAGAGACCCCACCATAGCCACCAGAGACCCCACCATAGCCACCAGAGACCTCACACAGCCACCAGAGACCTCACACAGCCACCAGAGACCCTGCTTAGCAATCAGAGACCCCACACGGCTGCCAGAGACCTTGCTTAGCAATCATGAGACCTCATACAGCCACCAGAGACCCTACCATAGCCACCAGAGACCCCACACTGCCGCCAGAGACCCTACCATAGCCGCCAGAGACCCCACACCGCCACCAGAGACCTCACACAGCCGCCAGAGACCCTGCTTAGCAATGAGAGACCCCATATAGCCACCAGAGACCTCACACAGCCACCAGAGACCCCGCATAGCCACCAGAGAGTTGCACTTAACGGTCTGCACAGTCAACCAGAGACCCAACATAGCCACCTAAAAGTCTGCACAGTTGACTAGAGACTCCCATATAGCCACCGGAAATTCCACACAGAGACCCCACATTATCCACTTTTAATGTACAGAGAGGAAGCGGTGGAGTTTACAGATGAAAGAGTGGATCTTAAACAGGAAGGGGTGGGGCAAATTTAGATGAAAATACATCACTGCCAAAGACATTACAGGATTGCTGCCCAGTCAGATATCTTGGTCCACATTAGAAGCCAATCTGATGTTTGTGGGTAGCTGTAGGTGTTGCCTGCCAAGAGATCTGATTGGTTGTCAGGAACTGCGCTTTCCAGAACACTCTTTCTGCCTTGGGGCTCGCTCACACTAGTGGTTAATGGGCAGTAAAACCCGGTTTAGCCATGTTTTTAACCCCCACCCTCCTTTTAGTTGCAGGGGCAGTGGTCAGGAGTCCATGGCATGTGATGCTTTGCATCAGCGGCAGGAATTATAACCCCTGTTGCTTTCATCTTGCCAAATGCAAGTGAATGGGGCCACTCTCCAAGCTCCCCACAATGTGTGCAATGCATGCGGTAGTCTGGCATTTAGGGGGTTCAAACAGGCGGTGAGGAGACAATACAATGCCCTCCTCACTGCCTGTCAAATGCTCTCTGAGGAGTGATCCAAATGCGGATCACTCTTCACAGAGTAAAGCATGTGTGAACGAACCCAAACTGTTCAAGCTCAAATGCCTCTGAAAAGAGCCAAGGGGGCGCTCTCCTTACCTTCAACATAGTCCTTAAACAACTCTTCGGTTCCAAACTTTAAAATATCATCCAGTTCTTGCTTTGACATGGAGCCAGATTTGGAGCCGAGCCCCGGACGTACGACGAGGTGAGTGAGCATCATTTTCCTCTTGGCTACCTGGGTGATTCTCTCCTCTACGGACGCCCGTGTGACAAAGCGGTAGATCATTACCTTTTTATTCTGCCCGATGCGGTGCGCTCGGCTAAAAGCCTATGAACAAGACGTGAGAAGAGGGCAATGTAAAATCATTTCTCAATATCTATGCCTATCGTGTATTGGTTCTCCTATTCCATCCATGGGAATTCACCATGCCTACAGTGGTCAGTGCAAACTTACAAAACATCAACGCTGTGGGTAATAACACGGCCCTTTCCACTAATATTCCTTTGTTAGGCGGATGCTGGACAAGCCAACTACTGGACAGTTTATTTTACCTCTCTAGAATTCTATTAGTGAGATCTCAGCTCTGCGTTCCTGGGTAGGCAAACCTGCTGTGTTCAATACAAGGGGTCGCCACCATTTCCGATTAATATTTATTTATTTTATATTATGTAGAATGTAACAGGAGGATCCGAAACATATAAAGGTGGATGGGAATACCCGAAACTCCCAGATGTCAGGACCTGGATTTGAACCCGCATCCTCTGCTGTGTCTGATGGTGTCTTTCCTTTCTGAACCACCTGGGATCCTGCATAGAAGCCTATAACTTTCTATTTTAGCCATGCTTTTGCACTTCCTGTTTTCCAGATTATTGTGCTCTCTTCAGTCAATATCTCGCTCTTGACACTCCTGCTGTCGTTTGTATCTTCGCTGCCACTTGTTACTGACCATTGGCTTGTTTACGGACTACGCTTCTGCTTGATCCCAATCTGCAACCACTTGCTACCAACCTTTGGCTTGTTTCCTGACTACGCTTCTGCTTGATCCCAATCTGCAACCACTTGTTACCAACCTTTGGCTTGTTCTTTGACTATGCTTCTGCTTGATCACAACCTGCAACCACTATCTACTGACCTTTGGCTTGTTCTTTGACTTTGCTTCTGCTTGATTACAACCACTTGCTACCAACCTTTGGCTTGTTTCCCGACTACGCTTCTGCTTGATCCCAATCTGCAACCACTTGCCACCAACCTTTGGCTTGTTCTTTGACTATGCTTCTACTTGATCACAACCTGCAACCACTATCTACTGACCTTTGGCTTGTTCTTTGACTTTGCTTCTGCTTGATTACAACCACTTGCTACCAACCTTTGGTTTGTTCCCCAACTATGCTTCTGCTTGATCTCTACCCGCTATATCTGCTACTGGACCCCAGCTTGCTTACCTCTTGGTGGGACGATCCTAAGGACTGTGACCTGGCAGTAACACACAGCAAAACCCCCCACTGTATGTTTTAACTGCATGTAGATCCTTTTTTGTTAAGGTGATGGCACAGGACACAGGAGCTTATCCTTAACATCATAGGTGTTCTGGAAAGTGATGATCAACTATCACGTCCATGCTCAAAAGATGTACCACAAATTGCCTTATCCTGCTACGTCCGCCTACTAAACTCGGATTTACTATTTTTTTTTAATGGCTGCTTGTCTACCCCTTTCTCTTGTTACTCTATTAGGCTTCATTCACACGTGTGACCAGAGGGCAGTAAAACCAGGTGGGCAGTGCTACTGCTGAACGCAACTAATGCAGTTCTATGGGGCAGCACCAAAACACTGTGATAAGACAATTACATGGTTTAATCCTGCAGTGAGGAGGCGACATATTGTATCCTTACTGCCTGTCAACCAACCCCCCCCCCCCCCCCTGAAAAGCGATCAGAGCCAAGATTGCTTTTCAGAGGAGTGGCACATGTGAACGAGACCTTAGAGAGAATAGCCCAGACCTCATCACGTGACGACATTGGGAACAGGCTGACCTGAATATCATTATGGGGGTTCCAGTCGGAGTCGTAGATAATGACAGTGTCAGCAGTGGCCAGGTTGATCCCGAGACCTCCAGCTCTGGTAGACAGTAAGAAACAGAACTGCTGAGCTCCTGGAGCTAAGGAAGAAAGGAAGGAAGAAAGGAAGGAAGAGTCATAAAACACATATTTCCAAAATGTTCATAGTCATTTCTATCTACTGCCATAACCAGAACTACAACCATCATTGCAACTACAAACAATTGCTATTATGGATGGTAGAATCCGGGCTCAAAGGGCAGGGATGTAAACTGCTGCAGGTTTTTTATTTTTATTTTTTGCTTTCTTTGTCCCCTTTGGGAAGATTTCCCCCTCACTTCCTTTCCCAGTAACAATGTTTTTCAACAAGACAGGACGCATTGAGAACATATTAGAAAGGTTCCAGGCAACAATAAAAGACAGACAGGATTTGGCTTTGGCTGGTTAATGGTAATGAAGATCTCCTGATATTTTCCTACATTTTTTTTTCATAAAAGGAAAACTGGCACAAAATAGTAAAAAAACAAAAAAAACACCCTTTCTGCCTAAGGGTAGTACAAATCTAAAAGCGGAGTTCCACCAAAAGTGGAACTTCCATTTTAAGTACTTCTCGCCCCCTTACATGCCACATTTGGCATGTCTTTTTTTTGGGGGGGGGGGGGGAAGGGGTACCTACTTTAGAGAGGGACTTCCTGTCCCACTTTCTTGTTCAGTCTTTAGGCCGCCTAGACGACAACTCCTCTCCCCCTAGGCGGCCCCTCTCTGTAGGCAATCTTCTATACACGTCACTGGTCCCAGAAGATTGCCTGTCCACTCCGAGAGCGCAGCGCGAGTCGCGCATGCGCAGTGCGCGCCCAGCCATGAAGCCACAAGCTGTCACGGCAGGGTGCCCACAGTTCCAATGACAGGGCCGCGGAGAGGAGGGGGGGAGAGGAGTGAGGCTCCATTCCCGCTGGTCATGTAACGGAGCTCAAGAACGGGGAGATGCCGATGTAAACAGCATATCCCCGTTCTGCCTAGTGACAGCACACTGATCGTCTGCTGCTTGTCATCGGGAGCAGCGATCAGTGTGGTGTCACACACAGCCACCCCCCTAGACAGTTAGAAACACGCCCCTAAGATACACTTAACCCCATCCCCGGCCCCTAGTGGTTAACCCCTTCACTGCCAGTGACATTTTTACAGTAATCAATGCAATTTTTATAGCATTGATTGCTGTATAAATGGCAATGGTCCCAATGTGTCAAAATTGTCCGATGTGTCTGCCATAATGTCACAGTCATGATAAAAATCGCTGATCACCACCATTACTAGTAAAAAAAA
Organism: Lithobates sylvaticus; assembly: GCA_028564925.1. Classification (NCBI taxonomy): domain Eukaryota; kingdom Metazoa; phylum Chordata; class Amphibia; order Anura; family Ranidae; genus Lithobates; species Lithobates sylvaticus. The sequence continues at coordinate 211,230,889 of CM053035.1, read as the reverse complement.
AATGATTAATAGAAATGCCATAAAACTATCCCCTATTTTGTAAACGCAAAAACTTTTGCGCAAACCAATCAATCGCTTATTGTAATTTTTTTACCAAGAGTATGTAGAAGGATATGTATCGGCCTAAACTGGGGAATTTTTTTTTTTTACATTATTTGGGGGATATTTATTATAGCAAAAAGTAAAAAATAATGTGTTTTTTTTTTCAAAATTGTCGTTCTTTTTTTGTTTATAGCGCAAAAAATAAAAACCGCAGAGGTGATAAAATACCACCAAAAGAAAGCTCTATTTGTGGGGAGAAAAAAAAGGATGTCAATTTTGTTTGGGAGCCACGTCGCACGACCGTGCAATTGTCAGTTAAAGCGACGCAGTGCCGAATCGCAAAAAACGCTCTGGTCAGGAAGGGGGCAATTTCTTCCAGGGCTGAAGTGGTTAATAAACTAAAAATATCCTGGAACTCCGCTTTAAAGCCGAAGCCCAATTTTGCAACTTTGACAAGTGTTAGTAAAACTGCACACAACTACTTTGTGCATGCAGGTGGATTTACCACGTTTTTTTTCAGGACAAATTGGGCTTTCATTAGGTGGTAACTGGTAATGGATAGCTCCTGAATATTTTTTTTTTGTTTTTTTTACGTAACAGTACATTTCCCACATACTTGCTACTACCATAACCTACCACCAAAGAACAATGCAAAATAAATTCTCAGTATTTTTTGGACAGGATTTTTTTCTGTTTATTTTTTTAATTAGTGTCAGTGTGTTGTAGGTATGCAAAAAAAAAAAAGCAAAATGTGCACTATATTGCTTCTGGGCTGTACTACGGGTACAAACAACAACTAACACACACATATATGTGGTATCGATGCGATCGGCAGGAGCAGAGGCGGCTCTAGGCTTTGTGAGGCCTTAGGCAAATCTTAAACATGAGGCCCCACTCATGCCCAAAATCGGAAAAATAATTTAAGCGATAAAAAAATAACTGTATAAATTGATTATATTAAGAGCCTTAAATCCTATGAACTATGAATTCACAGTTTCTAGAATTTTGGTGATGACAGGGGGTGAGTAGGTGCCATGATATGCCAGATGGCATATATATCATCAGGGCTGTGCGTGGGGCGGCTGGCAGTAGTGATTATCGGTGCCCTCTCGGTCAGGGGTGACATCACAGGATGTGTCAGTATCGGACAGGAGTGGGCCGTCATCATTCTGTACCTGGAAGCTCTGGTGGCAGACAGTCTCCTCGATGATCGCCGGGCACCTGGTCAGGCATTGGCAGGTCCTCCATTACAGACATTCATCCTGGAGAGTGGAGCAGAGTGAGAGCTGCTCAGCCGCTGCTGGCATTAGCTGGGATCTGCACATGGCAGAAGATCCACAGAGCCCGGCAGAAGGGGAGGAGTCGGGAGAGGGGAGTACATGGAGCCACCCACTGATCCTGGGACGTCACCCCTGGCAATGCTGAATTAAACAGTCCGCCCCTGGCAGGGGTAAAAGTAGTAGTGGGCAGAGAGACGGCCCTGGGGACACCGACTGGGGGGGACATTACCTCCAACTCCCACACACGTCAGGCAAATTAGGGAGTACGAGGCCTAAGGCGACCGCCTAATTTGCCTAATTAGAGAGCCGCCTCTGGGCAGGAGTAAGGATGAGCTCCGGCGTGTTCGCACAGCCCACGTGTAGAGCCTACCAGGAATTCGGCGCTGCGCTAATCACAGGCAGTGAGACATTTCCCTATCTCTGGAGCCGCGCATCGGGACAATGTCTCGCTGCCTGTGATTAGCGCAGCGCCGACTTCCTGGCGGGCTCTACGCGTGGGCTGTGCGAACACGCCGGCGGAGCTCATCCTTACTCCTTACGATCGCATCGATACCACATATATGTGTGTGTGTTAGGCCCCTTTCACACATGCGGACCGTTCGTCCGTTTTTTCATACGTCCGTTTATGGATAAAAACGGACATTAATGCTTGTCTATGGGATAGCGGACGTTAGCGGATGATCATCCGCTAAAGTCCGTTAAGGTCCGTTTTTCTGAACGGAAGAAGACCCTATTTTGTCTTCGGTACAAAACGGAACGGACGAAAAACGTACGTTAGCGGACGATCCGTTCACATCCGATCCGCTGACATCCGTTTTTCATCAAAAAAATTCCCATAATTCATGAAAAACTGTTTTTTTTTTTTTTTTAAACGGATAAAAACGGACGTAATTGGATGAAAAACGGACGTAAGCGGACGAAAAACGGAAATGAAAATGGATGAAAACTGATGTTTACTGACAACAACTGATGATAAAAAAACGTTACTGAACTGATCTAATGTACGGTCCGCATGTGTGAAAGGGGCCTTAGTTGTTGTTTGTACCCGTAGTACGGCCCAGAAGCAATATAGTGCACATTTTGCTTCTTTTTTTTTTTGCATACCTAAAACACACTGACACTAATTAAAAAAATAAACAAAAAAATCCTGTCCAAAAAATACTGACCCTGACTTTTGACCTTAACCCAAACACTAACCCTGGGGCTGACCGAGATCAAACTTTGATCCAGGTATTTATTTTCAACACACACACTTTTTTTTTTTTATATATCTGAAAGGACAGAAGGTTTCGTCCAATTAGAGAGACAGAAAACAGAGCGGGCTTCAGAGTGACAGACAATTTCGAGCCTATCACAGTGATCAGCTGACCCAGATTCCAGGACCCGATCGTTGGAATGGGGCCAGTGGTTCTTGGTGTGACACTGGTTTCTGTGGCGCACTCCCAATGCAAAGTGAGATATGCAAATATGCAGCCCCGCGAAAAAAACAAAAAAACAGTCCAGTGGGGCTGCATATTTGCGTACGGTCATCGTGAAGGGGTTAAAATTTAACTGTACAGGGGGTTCCCAACTTACGAACGCCCGACCTACGAACCACTCCTACTTACGAACCGGGCGCAGCTGGGACCCTCTGCCGCTCTGCGCGGACTATCGGCCGCTCTGCACATGCGCGACCAGACAAAGCCTCGGAAAATGACGGAAATGTCCCTAATTTGCCGCGCATGCGCAGAACGGCATTCGACGGAACATCGGAAATGTCCGTAATTGTCGTTCTGCGCATGCGTGGCCGACTTACGAACATTTCTGAATTACATACAGGAGGAAAGTCCCTAACGGGTTCGTAACCCGGGTACCCCCTGTATATGTCTTCTTATTACCATAACCTAATGCCAAAAAGCAACCTAAAAATACGTTCTCCTGCTCCTGACGATCCCAGGAATAGTACAAATGTGGCAGGCATTTGTTGTTTGTACCCGTAGTACGGCCCAGAAACAATAGTGCACATTTTTGTTTTATTAACCTGCCTAAAACACACTGATGCCCTGTACCCACGGTCAGAAAATCCGACCACAAAATCCATCGGATTTTTTCCGACGGATTTTGTTCGACACTGGTGTTGCGTACACACGGTCGGACAAAGTTGTCGGAAAATCCGATCATTCTGAACGTGGTGACGTTCGTTGCGTACGACGGAACTACGTAGAGGCTAGTAGCCAATAGCTTTGGTCTTGTAATGTGATCTGAGCATGCGTGGCACTTTGTCTGTCGGAATTCGCTACACACGATCGGAAAAAGTCCGATAGGACTTTGTTGTCGGAAAATTTGAGAGCAGGAGATAAAACTTTGTCCGACGGAAAATCAGACGGAAAAAGTCCTATGGAGCCTACACACGGTCGGAATTTCTGACAACATTGTCCGATAGGACATTTTCCGTCGGAAAATCCGACCGTGTGTACGGGGCATAAGACTGATCCTAGATTAAAGGGGAGTTCCAGTCACCTGTGGAAAAAATAAAAAAAAAGTCAGCAGCTACAAAAAAGTAGCTGCTGACTTTTAAAAAACAGCCACTACCTGTCCCAGGATCCAGCGGTGTGGTCACCCCAGTCGGTCTCACCCGCTGTCTTCGGTCCCTGGCGCCGGCATCTTCACTATGGGCACCCGGATGCGACAGCTTGCGGCATCACAGCCGGGTACGAGCCACGCTGCGCATCGTGAATGGTGGACCTGTCAGTGTCCCAGAAGACTGCGGGGGGAGTGTTAGGGAGGGAGGAGAAATATTGTTTCCGACCGCCCAGGCGTAACGGAAGTGCGAAGCCGGGTACCGGTCAAAATCAGGCGGGTGGGAAATTACATGTAGGTTGATGGAGGCTTACCTCCCTCTTATTCTAAGACACAGGCTGGAGGGGGCGTGACAAAGCCTGTGACTTGCAGAAATCCGCCCACACCATGTTATTGCCAAAAAATAACAACAATTTGATTTCAAATATATAATTTGTATGACAACTTATAACAGTTTATTGATATTCATTTTTACTCCGCATTTCAAAGGCTGTTTTTTTTTTTATTGTGAACATGTGACCAGCAGCAGAGGGCTAGAAGCTCCTCCTGCTATTGTTTTCCTGCAGACAGTCTGGGAGAGAGCCGGGTCATGTGACAGCTGGATATCCGTGAGGATTTTTTTTTTTTTTTTAATAATTACAGAGCTGTCATCCACATACAGGAAAAGAGGGGAGAATATAAATTATACTGAGTGTTTTTAGTATCACTTTAAGTCATTGGCTTCAAATGGCAGTAATAGGATAATTGTGGAGGTTTTATGTGATTAGCAAAGTAGTACCATTAAACCTGTCAATTGCCTCTTGGCGCAGCCCTCCCGTGATCCCGCCATCTATCCGCTCGTACTTGTAGCCTTCATACTCCAGGAAATCTTCAAGTAAATCCAGCATTTTTGTCATCTTTAAAAAAACAAAAACGAAAGTGATTGTATATCTCATCATACAATACATGGTAGCGTGTCTGTACAATTATGTGTGTTATCATTTGGAGGATACATAAAGCAGAAAAATAGGAGCAAAAAAAAACTAACAAAAAATAGATTATAATCACACGTGTAATGAAATGGAGGTGTATGAAAATATAATCCAGCAGCGCTCACCCAAAAATGAATAAAAATATGTATAATACCATACAATGTGTAAGAAAATATATGTATAACTCAAGTAAATAACACCACGTGAAATGATATTATCGTGAAAACACATAAAAGTCCATTAATAGCTGTGTTAGAAAAATAAATCAATCTTCAAAAGGAAATATGTCCACCAAAATAAATCCAATAAATTATCGTTTTTATCTTCCACCACACCGACGTGCCTCGTGATCCCTCTCCCAATGAGACCGCACTCACCAGATGGTGTTGCCTCCCACTCTCGTGTTTGGCAAACGATCAATTTAACCACACCTGGGTAAATGGTACGATCAATCCAAGATCTATCTCGCCATAGGTGAAAATATAAAACAAACAGTGCTCCACATAGCGTAACTCTGTGATAAAACAATTTATTTCAAGATTGCCACACTCACACTTCAAAAGTTACACTCACATGTCACCCAATGAAAATCAGCAAATTCACAGCAAAAATCCACAGCAAGCTGGAGTAGAAGGATGCGCTGGCAGAGTGCAGATATGGTCACCAAGGATGCCCAATTCTTATTGCAATATATCTCACCACCTCCCCTCGAACTGCTCCCGATGTGGGTTCTCCTCAGAAAAATCCCCAACAGCCGAAGTGTAAAGCGGTGAACGCAGATGGATCAAAAGCTTTCAGGCCCGCCAGGTATATCAATGAATCTTCAGTGTCCGTGTAGCCACGCCCCTGACATGTTTCGTCATACAGACTTCTTCTTAGCCCAGGTGTGGTTAAATTGATCGTTTGCCAAACACAAGAGTGGGAGGCAACACCATCTGGTGAGTGCGGTCTCATTGGGAGAGGGATCATGAGGCACGTCGGTGTGGTGGAAGATAAAAACGATTATTTATTGGATTTATTTTGGTGGACATATTTCCTTTTGAAGATTGATTTTTCTAACACAGCTGCGTTCACTGCTTTAAGCCCAAGGAGCCCGATAAAAAGGGAGCCCCACTGAACCGCTGCACCCCAATTCAAAAGACCGAAATGTGGAAAGATGGTGAAAACCAACTATGGGAGCGCTGATCCAGAAAGTGGCAAACGATCAATAAGGATAAAATCCATATGTACCATAAACAGTTAATTTATAAAAAAAAATTGATGCATGTCCAAAGACTACAATTCAAAGACACGGTCAAGATGCGGATCTTGAGCATGCAACCTGAGGAAGGGGGTTAAACCCCCGAAACATGCAATTCCACACCGCTCAAGCTCCGGCAACGCTTCGCCATTCTGATTCCCTTCTCTCCCCCAGCTGCTGAGACACATAGTTACATAGTAAGGTTGAATAAAGACACAAGTCCACCCAGTTCAACCTGAGTGAGTGTGGGTGGGTGTCTACACTTGTCCCTATGCCTATACATTGTGTCTCATTAAGATGCTCATCTATTATTATTAATTTATGGTACCCATATAGCACTGCCAATTTATGCAGCACTCCACTCACATCGGTCCCTACCCTCAAGGAGCCCACAATCCAAGGTCCCCAACTCACATTCATATATATTAGGGCCAATTTTGGACAGAAGCCAATTAGCTTACCAGCATGTCTTTGGAGTGACATGACCCGCTGTGGTCCGCTGGAGTCTGCCCGTGGTTGGAGCGTGTGACACGGCCAAGAAGGAGCTCTGTGGTGTCCAGATACCCGGAAGTCTATGTGTTTGCTCCCAACGGTCCACTGGAAACCCCTCCAGCATCCATCTCTCGGATCCATCAGCTACTGCTCCGGCTCTATCCTCCCTTCCCCTGGGCGCCCTGTGGTACCTCGTTTTTTGCCAAGTTGTCCTCTCCCGACGCCCTTTGGAGATCTTGGCCACGATCCCCGCATTCCACACCCTGGAAGGATTCCATCCGGCTCCCCTGTCTGCCGGTGTGCCTGCCCCTTCCCCCACTCAGTCTGCACGGTGGGACAGCCATCCATCCACGACCTTTGGCTCTATGACTGGCACGGCCACAGTGAGTCAGTGCTTCTCAGACCTATTTTATTCTTTATTTTTATTGCTTATAGTATTCTTTGGACATACACCAATTCTTTATCAATAAACTGTTTGTGGTACATATGGATTTTATCCTTATTGATCGTTTGCCATTTTCTGGATCAGCGCTCCCATAGTCGATTTGGAGGATACAGAATTTCCTTTATCCTTCTTTAGAAGCATTTAGAAGCAAGGATAACCGTTACATTCATAAGACAGTCAATCCTGGCCGTTGGGTAACTCTACTTACAATGTATTGGCCAATAAGGCCCCAAGGAAGGCTTTTACTATATGTTGAACATATAACCTTATGGGATAATTAACGGTGGAAATAAACAGTCTGGCAAAAGTTTCTCTTTAAAGTAGAATTAAAATTTAATAAAAAATAAAAAAAATTACTGACAGGGTTTTTATGACCTTATCCGTCTCTTCTGTCATAAATGCTTTACTCAGCGCCTGTTAGCGGTACTGCTATGCAGGAACACAGGATCCATGCCCTCCCTACTGACAGAATGGTGATCGGTGGCCTTGTTTACGTACGCAGATCGCCGTTCTGGCTCTGTGCCTAGAGATCGGCGGGTGCCGGAGGACATCCGAGTCCGCAGTACCCCGAGATCAGCTCCCACTGTGTATAATCACAGTGGGAGCGGGTTGCCAGCGGCATGCATGCGCACCCCAGACCCGGAAGTGCAGAATCACATACTAGGTCTGTGATCCTTCGCAGGAGAGCCGCCTTGCCGCCGTATATGTACGTTATATGGTTGGCAAGCATTCAAAATAAAAAAAATAAAAAAAAACACAGGGTGCTTTGTTCTATTAAAAAGTGAAAAAATACAGCGCAACATTATATATATATATATATATATATATATATATATATATATATATATATATATATATATATACACACACACACAAATCAAGCAGCTGCTAAAACTGTGACATACACACAGATACACAATACAAACTAGCAGCGCTATAAAATACATAAAATATGAATAAATAGTCCAAAACAGTGAATACGGGTGAACTAAAATGCACAAACATGAGTGATAACAATGAATGAACAGTTCATGAATAGCACATAAAATGTAGATTCTTGCGATATGACGCCTCTTGACAACAGTGCACCTCCAACACATAAAATGCGTGCTTACCAGAGGGGCAAGCTTTTAGAACGAGATGACGAGAACGAGACGACGTCAGATTGTGACGAAACACGCGTAGGGAGGTTGATGTGCTGACGTCATCGCGCTGTACTCAGTGGACAGGTGTCCGGCTGTGTTTTATGGCCGTTTTAATCTTCCATTCTGTAAGTGTAATCTTTTAAACCCTTCTGGTACGTTTTACACTATGGAGTATTTCTTTATACTTTTGGGTAACGCCTGACCTCTTCCCTTGGTGGTTGATGCTCGAGTCTCCCGGGCTATTTGGTGCTTAGTCCAAGCCCCTTCCCATCGCTATCTGTGGATATTCAGCTGCTTTTTTGGATAAAGGCCCTGGCTGGGTATTTAGCCGCAGGCTCCTAATAGCTTGCCCTCTGGTAAGTGCGCATTTTATGTGGTGGATTCGCAAGAATCTACATTTGGGTGCTATTCATGGACTGTTCATTCATTGTTATCACTCGTGTTTGTGCATTTTAGTTCACACGTTTTCACTGGTTTGCTTTATTGCATCCCCTTTTTCAGAAGCACATTTCCTTTCCTTCAAGGTGCTCCATGAAGAAGTGACCTTCACCCCTTTCAAACACACAAGTGTACTACTAATACCGGCTGACAAGATGTGACCGGTACAGATCTGCTGGTGAATGACATAAACAAAACCATTATTTTACGTTGTCATAATAAAGTAAGAGCCAAAATGCTCGGCATTATCGTTTTTGGCACAAACCCCCCTTATCTTCCCATGACTTCCAGGTACCTGAGAGAATATAAGGACTCGGTGTCCTCCATCTTTCAGCTTCTTCAGCATTTTTTGTAGCAGCATCAACTTCCCGGAGGATTTCACTAAAGAGCTTCCATCATAAGACCCGTTTGGCAACACCGGCGCCTCCTGTGTTAAGAAATCAGAAATGCAGAAGAGGGTGATGAATTCTGTCTTACAATTTTGGCGCGGTGCATTTGCTTAACCGCTTCCCGACCGGCGCACGCCGATGTACGCCGGCAGAATGGCACGGACAGGCATAAGGGCGTATATACAAGTCCCGCGCCGGTCGGGACCCCCGTGAGGCCGGTCGCGGGTCCCGCGGACTCGATCGCCGCGGGGACACCCGCGATCATCTCACGGGAAGGCTGAACGGGGAGATGTGGAAATAAACAGCATCTCTCTGTTCTGCCTAGCAACTAGTGACACCGATCTCTGCTCCCTGTGATTGGAGCAGAGATCAGCATGCACTAGCTGACAGCCACGCCCCCCCCACAGTAAGAAACACACCCCTAGCACACTTAACCCCTACACTGCCACCTAGTGGTTAACCCCTTCACTGCCAGTGTCCTTTATACAGGAATCAATGCATTTAAATAGCACTGATTTCTGTATAAATGACAAGGGTCCCAAAAATGTGTCAAAAATGTCCGATGTGTCCGCCATAATGTCGCAGTCACAATAAAAAAAAAAAAATCGCTGATCGCCGCCATTACTAATAAAAAAAAAAATTATTAATAAAAATGCTATAAAACTATCCCCTATCTTGTAAACGCTATAACTTCTGCGCAAACCAATCAATAATCACTTATTGAGATTTTTTTTACCAAAAATATGTAGAAGAATACGTATCGGCCTAAACTGAGGAAAAAAAAAAGTTTTTTTATATATTTTTGGGGGATATTTATTATAGCAAAAAATAAAAAAAAAGAATGCGTTTTTTTTCAAAATTGTCGCCCTTTTTTGTTTATAGAGCAAAAAATAAAAACCGCAGGGGCGATCAAATACCACCAAAAGAAAGCTCTATTTGTGGGAACAAAAGGACGTTCATTTTGTTTGGGAGCCACGTCGCACGACCGCACAATTGTCAGTTAAAGCGACGCAGTGCCGAATCGCAAAAAGGGGCCTGGTCCTTTGGCTGCAAATTGGTCCGGGGCTGAAAGTGGTTAAAGAGGAACATCAGGCACGCAGCTAAATACACAGCTGGAAATCAGATTTGTAGCGCCCCCCCCCCACCCCCATCCATGCGCCCGGCCCCTTTTAGGACGCCGGACGCATGGATTCCTATGGAGGGGGTGGTACTTTTTGAAGCACCGATTAGAGCCAGAGGCTCTAATAAGCTTCAAAATAGCGTGGGCTTGGGGCGCAGAGAGTGCTCCCTGATCCCAACCAATTATGTGATGATAGTGAATTAACTTTTCACTATTTTCAGACTAAAGCACCCGAACACTTTGTAGCAGACCAATACAAGAGATAGAGGGGGGGGGGGGGGAGTGAAAATATAAATGTGATTTGAAGCTTCTTACCACAGCAGCTACAGGGAAAAGGTACGGGTGGTTGCAGCATTTCTTCAAGTCCATCATGATATTCAGCAAAGACACCTGGTTTCCTCCACCTTTAGAGTTCAATGCCTCAAAATTTCGGGTCAATATGAACTTATAATACTTCCTAAATCAGCAAAAAAAGGGAAAACTGGGTGAATGCAGCAGCTATAAGAAACGCATACATGTGACTATATAGAAAACACATCAACCAATCAGATTTTAGAGGTCTTTTTTTTTTTTTTCTCGTTCAGTTGGGAATGTTTCAGCAGAAATCGATGCGATTATTGACAAATCCCTCTAAGGCAGGACATCCAGGGTTCGAACCGTGTACAGTATGGGCAGACTGAATGTACCAAGTTGATCGATCGATCAACTACAAATCAGCATGCCGCTTCGGGCACGGCCTCGCTGCACTCGGCATATTTCTATTCTAACTCTATGTCCACTTGGATGGTGGGGCTCGAACCTGGACATAGGTTAGAATGTAGTGCGCATGCGCCGTGTACAGCTGACTGACTGTGTTCAGCTTCGGCTATTTTCGGAAACTCCGTTGTGCTTCATTGTGCTTCGTACTGCGCAGTACAGGGGGGTCCTTATCTGCCAGGGGAACTTTCTTGGCAGAACACCGGGTCTTCCAATGACTTCTGCCAATGACTTCTCCTTGTGGGGGCGGCTTCCCCTGCCCCCCCGTCGGGAGAAGACACTGGCCCCGGCAAGAGGGATTCCCATATCAGCACTGTCTGTCAGAGCTGCACGATTCTGGGCAAAGCAAAAATCAGAATTTTTTTTGCTTAGAATAAAGATCACGATTCTCGCGACGTAAATTCTTTCACATTATACAAAAAAAAAAAATTGGACTAACTTTACTGGTTAGTTTTTTAAATTTAAATCCTCTGCTCTAAGAAAAATACATATAATGTTTGGGGGTTCCAAGTAGTTTTTAAGCAAAAAAAAAAAAATAAAAAAAAAAATGCAGATTTTTTTTGTTAAAGTGGAAGTAAACCCCCCTATCGTTTTCAGCCAAGGAAGCCGCCATCTTTGCCTCTGTTTAATCTTCAACTGCCGCAGTGCTGCACATGTGATCCGTTATGACACCAGCCATTGGATGGTTTGACTGTTTGGTTGAGAGCACAGCCAATGTGCAGTTAGCATTCACGGCATGCCTTTTTTTTTTTAGAGTGTTAAATCGATGGGTTTACTTCCGCTTTAATTTCAAAGACAACCAAACCATAAAGGCAGAGTTACCCTTTAATATTTGGACATACTGAGGAATTTTGAGGCGACACAAATTCTGTTAATTATTAGACATGTGCACAGCAAAAAAATTCGTTTATTTTCGTTTCGTTTTTTTCGTTTCCGAAAAAAATTCGTTTTTTTTTCGTTTCGTTTTTTTCGTTTCTGTCGATTCGTAACAATTCGTACATTCGTAAGTCGTCGTTGTTCGGATTCGTAACGATTCGTACATTCGTAAGTCGTCGTTGTTCGGATTCGTAACGATTCGTACATTCGTAAGTCGTCGTTGTTCGGATTCGTAACGATTCGTACATTCGTAAGTCGTCGTTGTTCGGATTCGTAACGATTCGTACATTCGTAAGTCGTCGTTGTTCGGATTCGTAACGATTCGTACATTCGTAAGAGTTATTTTTTCGTTGATTCGTTTTTTCGTTAGTTTAATTTTCGGACACATTCGTATTTATTCGTATATTCGTAACATTCGTAACATTCGTAATCGGAGCATAATTCATAATTTGATGTAATGTGTATGCTATTATTACATTTTAATAATTTACGAATTGAAAAAAAAAGTTACGAATCGAAAAAAAAAAAGTTACGAATCGAAAAAAAAGTTACGAATGTACGAATTGTTTGGTTCAATAGAGACACAGAAAATTACAAATCAAAATAAAAAAAAAAAAAAGTTACGAATTGAAAAAAAAGTTACGAATCGAAAAAAAAAAGTTACGAATCAAAAAAAAAGTTACGAATGTACAAATTTTTTGGTTCAATAGAGACACGGAAAATTACAAATCAAAAAAAAAAAAAAAGTTACGAATTGAAAAAAAAGTTACGAATGTACGAATTTTTTGGTTCAATCCATTCGAAGCACGTTAAGCAGCACCATTGTAAGGGACACGGAAAATTACCAATTCAACAAAAAAAAAAAGTTACGAATGTACGAATTTTTTCGTTCGTTTTCGTTTTTCGGATTTTCTTCATTAGTACATTTGTTGTTTCTAATTTGTTATTTTCGGATTTTCGTTGTTTTTCGGATTCGTACGATTCGAACGATTCGTTACGATTCGTTATTCGGATTCGTACGATTCGAACGATTCATTCATTCGTACGAAAACGAACGAACGAAAATAACGAAAAAACGAAAAACGAAAAAAAACTAAACGAATTGCACATGTCTATTAATTATAATGAAGAGTCGCGCTGGTTATCGGTCCTGATGGATTTTACTTACTTCTGCATTTGGCTAAGCTCCACCCGCACTATTAATTCTGTTTTGGCTGGCATGTTCTTGAAGACATCTGCTTTCAGCCGCCGCAGCATGTGAGGCCCCAGCAAGTCATGGAGCTTTTTAATTTGGTCCTCCTTGGAGATATCGGCAAACTCTTCCAGGAAGCCGTCCAGATTGCTGTAGGGGAAACATCACAGAGAAATCATTTCTGGTGATCAGAGAGAGAGAAAAGATGGCTCGGCTACGATCCAATCACCTGTGCAAACCGCACTACTCCATAGCAACCAATGGATTCCAAAAAATTCGACCTAATTGGGTGCAATTAGTTAGTGATTGTAAAGTCTCATTTAAAAAAATAAACAAACATGTAATACTTACTTACCCTGTGTAATTGTTTTGCACAGAGCAGCCGGGACCCTCCTCCGCCTGCGTGGGGAGCGCAACCCCGCGATCAGTGATGCTGTGTGTCACTCTGACACGCCGCATCTCCGATCGTGGTAAGGAGCCTCTGACAGAGACAAATCACAGCAGTGCCGGTAAACGGCTTTCCTCGGTTTGCACTGACAGGGAGAGCCGATTGGCGGCTCTCCCTGTCAGAGTGGGGGTCTGCGCTGATAATCAACACATTATCAGCCCAGCCCCCATGAGAGGTGCCCATCAGCTGCCAGTCTGTGCCCCATCAGTAATGCTTCTCAGTGCCCATAAAAGTGGTAATCAGTGCCCATAAAAGTGGCAGTGCCCATAAAAGTGCTAATCAGTGCCCATAAAAGTGGCAATCGGTGCCCATAAAAGTGCTAATCGGTGCCCATAAAAGTGCTAATCGGTGCCCATAAAAGTGCTAATCGGTGCCCGTAAAAGTGCTAATCGGTGCCCGTAAAAGTGCTAATCGGTGCCCGTAAAAGTGTCAATCAGTGCCCGTAAAAGTGTCAGTGCCCGTAAAAGTGTCAATCAGTGCCCATAAAAGTGTCAGTGCCCATAAAAGTGCTAATCAGTGCCCATAAAAGTGCTAATCAGTGCCCATAAAAGTGGCAGTGCCCATAAAAGTGCTAATCAGTGCCCATAAAAGTGCTAATCAGTGCCCATAAAAGTGCTAATCAGTGCCCATAAAAGTGGCAGTGCCCATAAAAGTGGCAGTGCCCATAAAAGTGGCAATCAGTGCCCATAAAAGTGGCAATCAGTGATGCCTGTCAGTGTCCTTCATATGCCAATCAGTATTGCCTGTCAAAATCTCCTCATCAGTGCTGCCTATCCAGTGCCATCTATCAGTGCCACCTATCCATGCCCATCAGTGCTGCATATCAGTAATGCCCATCAGTGCCCCCTATCAGTGTCTATCAGTGAAGGAGAAAACTCAATTTTATAACAGAAACAAAAGAAAAACTTAATTTTTTTTCCAAAAATTCTGTCTTTTTTTTAGTTTAGCAAAAAATAAAAACCCCAGAGGTGAGCAAAGAACACAAAAAGAAAGCTTGATTTGTGGGAAGAAAATGCTAAAAATTTTGTTTGGGCACAAAACAACCGGGGGGGGGGGCCCAGAAGAGAATGTTCGGGGCCACTCTGTGCAAAATGAGCTGCACAGTGGGAGGCAAGCATGACATGTTTGTTATTTTAAAATAATAAAAAACGGGTCCTTTACAATCACTTTAAAAGCGGAGATTCACACAAAAATTGAACCTCCGCCCCCCCCCCCCCCCCCCGGTGTCACATTTGGCACCTTTCAGGGGGGAGGGGGGTGTAGATACCTGTCTAAGACAGGTTTTTGCACCCACTTCCAGGCATAGACTTCTTGTCCCGCCGTGCTGTCTGCTGGGACACACATGGGTCCTAGAGACAGCGCGGAGCATTATCAGTATGGAACCGGGAAGTGAAACCGCAACGCTTCACTTCCTGATTCCCTCACCGAGAATGGCGCCGGCAGCAGCAGAGAGCCGAGCGATTGCTCGGCCTCGGCTGCCGACATCGCTGGACTCCAGGAAAGGTAAGTGTTCATTTATTAAAAGTCAGCAGCTGCAGTGTTTGTAGCTGCTGGCTTTTAATAAATTTGTTTCAGGTGCAATATCTCTTTAACCGCTTCAGCACCGGGCCATTTTACCCCCCTTCCTTACCAGAGCACTTTTTGCGATTCGGCACTGCGTCGATTTAACTGACAATTGCGCGGTCGTGCGACGTTACACCCAAACAAAATTGACGTCCTATTTTTCCCACAAATAGAGCTTTCTTTTGGTGGTATTTGATCGCCCCTGCGGTTTTTATTTTTTGCGCTATAAACAAAAGAAGAGCGACAATTTTGAAAAAAAAACACAATATTTTTTACTTTTTGCTATAATAAATATCCCATTTTTTTTTTTAAAAACGTTTTTTTTCCTCAGTTTAGGCCGATACGTATTCTTCTACATATTTTTGGTAAAAAAAAAAATCGCAATAAGCGTATATTGATCGGTTTGTGCAAAAGTTATAGCGTCTACAAAATAGGGGATAGATTTATTGCATTTTTTTATTTTTACTAGTAATGGCGGCGATCTACGATTTTTTTTTCGTGACTGCGACATTGCGGCGGACACTTCGGACACTTTTGACACATTTTTGGGACCATTCACATTCACACAGCGATCGTTGCTATAAAATTGCATTGATTACTGTGTAAATGTGACTGGCAGGGAAGGGGTTAACACTAGGGGGCGCTGCAGGGGTTAATGTATTCCCTATATGTGTGATTCTAACTGTGGGGGGAGGGGACTCAAGGGGAGGAGACCGATCATGTGTTCCTCCGTACTGGGATCACATGATCAGTCTCCTCTCCGCTGACAGGACGTGGAGCTGTGTGCTTACACCCCATCATTACACACACAGCTCCACGGTCCCGCGCGGTCCCGTTGTTTTAACGGGCAATCGCGGGTGCCCGGCAGACATCGCGGCCGCCGGGCACTCGCACCGGGTCCCGAGCGACGCCGTGGGCCCGCCCCCCAGGCGGCCGGGAATGGGAGGACGTCATATGACGCCCACCCAGGATGGGAGATCCACCTTGTGGGCGTCATATGACTATACGCGGGTAGGGAAGTGGTTAAAGGGGTTGTAAAGATGTTCTGGGGGGAGGAGGGGGAGCGGAGGTAAGACTAAGTAGACGGTGAATGACTATTATGCACTTCATCCTATGATTAGCTACCGAAAGCTTTGTAGGGTATAGATGGAAGTACAAGATGGTTCTGCATATCCTGCATAGGTGGTTGAGCGTACAATGGCTTTATTATGATGTTTTAATTTTTGTGCTGTTTTTTTTTTTCTCTGTTAGTTTAGCTCTATAGTAGTGATTTGAGCCTGGGTATGCCCAATAGGCTGTTTTGTTCTGTGTTACTTAAAATTCAATAAAAACTATTTAAAAAAAAAAAAAAAAAAAAAAAAAAAAAGAAGGGGTTGTAAAGGATATATTTTTTTAAATAACAAACATGTTATACTTACCTCCACTGTGCAGCTTGTTTTGCACAGAGTGGCCCCCGAACCTGGTCTTCTGGGGTCCCTCGGCGGCTGTCTCGGCTCCCCCCACCAAGTACTGCTCACCTTAATGTGAGCTCCCTCGCATGGTGCGGAGTACCTGCGGGCACGCTCCCGTGATACAGCCGGCGGCTATAGCCGCTCGCTGTATCACTCGGCCCCGCCCCCCCAGCGCGCCGCGTCATTGGATGTGATTGACAGCAGCGTGGGCCAATGGCTGCGCTGCTTTCAATCCATCCACTCTAGCCAATCCACGGCCAGGCTGAGTGGCGAAGAGGACGTTGGGGGGCGAGCGCGGGACTTTAGAGGGGTCAGGTAAGTAAAACGGGGGGACTGGGGGAGCCGGTATAGTCAGATGTTTTTTCACCTAAATGGATAGAATGCACTAAGGTGAAAAAATGTTACATTTACAACCCCTTTAACTTCTTGCTGACCACCCACTGTCAAATGACGGCGGGACGGTGCAGCTCTTGTGGCGGGCCGCCGTCATATGACGGCGCTCGCTTTTTGGCCACTAGGGGGAGCGCGCGCGTGCCCGCCGCGTAGCTGGGAAGCCGATGCGCGTGCCCGGCGGCCGCGATGACCGCCGGGCACCCGCGATTGCCCGGTAATTGAGCAGGACGTGGATCTGTGTGTGTAAACACACAGATCCACGTCCTGTCAGAGGAGAGGAGACCGATGGTGTGTCCCTTGTACATAGGGACACCGATCGGTCCCCTCCCCCAGTCAGTCCCCTCCCCCCACAGTTAGAATCACTCATATAGGGAACATATTAACCCCTGCAGCGCCCCCTAGTGTTAACCCCTTCCCTGCCAGTCACATTTATACAGTAATCAATGCATTTTTATAGCATGGATCGCTGTATAAATGTGAATGGTCCCAAAAATGTGTCAAAAGTGTCCGATATGTCCACCGCAATGTCGCAGTCACGATAAAAATCGCAAATCGCCGCCATTACTAGTAAAAAAAAAAAAAAAAAATGCTATAAATCTTTCCCCTATTTTGTAGAAGCTATAACTTTTGCGCAAACCAATCAATAGACGCTTATTGCGATTTTTTTTTACCAAAAATATGTAGAAGAATACGTATCGGTCTAAACTGAGGAAAAAATTTGTTTAAAAAATAAAATAAAAAATTGGATATTTATTATAATAAAAAGTAAAAAATATTGCGTTTTTTCAAACTTGTCCCTCTTAATTTGTTTATAGCGCAAGAAATAAAAAAACCGCAGAGGTGATCAAATACCACCAAAATAAAGCTCTATTTGTGGGGAAAAAATTATAAAAATTTTATTTGGGTACAGCGTTGCATGACCGCGCAATTGTCATTCAAAATGCGATAGCGCTGAAAGCTGAAAAATGGCCTGGTCAGGAAGGGGGTGTTCGTACCTGGTAGGCAAGTGGTTAAGTGTGTTATTACTAAGAATTACAGGCCTACAATATAAAAAACGCCAAATTTCTAATTTTGTAGCGCTTTGAGATTCAAAAATCTGACATAATCATCCCGCCAGGGAGGCTACAGCCAATCTCCAGGCGAGACGACTAAACACACAACCGAAAAACCATGTGCATCGTTTTACCGGTCAGCAAATTTACCCTTCACTGGAAATGCCTGAGCTCAATAAACTTTTAGTCCTATAGCGTATCTGTAAAACGGAAAAAATATATATAAAATTTTCCTTTACTAGCCTACTGTTAACTATTTTCGACTTGAGACCCGTATAAGGCCCCTTTCACACCGGGGCGGGGAGCCGCGGTGACGGTAAAGCAGCGCTATATTTAGCGCTGCTTTACCGTCGTTTTAACCGCGGTATTCGGCCGCTCGCGGTGCGGTTTTAACCCCCGCGAGCGGCCGAAAAGGGGTTAAACACCTCCCGCAGAGCGCCGCCGTAGCGGCGCTTTGCGGCGGTATTACCGCGGTTTCACCGCGGTGTCCCATTCTATTCAATGGGAAGGAGCGGTATAGGAGCGGTGAACACACCGCTCCTATCCCGCTCCAAAGATGCTGCTAGCAGGACTTTTTTTGTCATCCTGCTAGCGCACCGCTCCAGTGTGAAAGCCCGCCGGCTTTCACATTGGAGTTAAAGGGGCAGGATTTTTTCATGCGGTGAACAGGCGCTATTTTTAGCGCTGCACCGCATGAAAAACGCCCCGGTGTGAAAGGGGCCTAAGACTTTTTGTTTTGTTTCAAAAAGCTTTATTTCTCTTTCGTGAAATGACCACAGATTGTATAACCATTAAGTGATATTCACATTTAAAATAAAATACTCCAAGCCGGCAGGAAACCTTATTTGTGAAGCTTTTTCACAGCAGGGGATGCTGTTAAAAACGTTAAAGCTTCAAAAATCCAGATGCAAATCATTGCTGATAAAAAAAAAAAAAAAAAGTCTCTTCTTGCAATGCTGCAATCAATATGCACTCTGCGTGACTCGCCGCCCGCTCTCGCCCCGGCTGCTGGGAACATGCGATGCCACCCACTTATGAATAATTTATGAGTTACATTTTTCCACAGCCTCAGACAACAGATCTTAATGATGTTGACAAGATGGGAGAGGGAGGGATGGTGGCCAACCATGAAACAAAAGAGGGGGGATATATATATATATACCAGAGCGAGCCTGAAAGCCACCAGGAACTGTAAGGCGCTCAATGTCAGCAGCGTGTGCGAAAAAGAGACGCTGTATTATTTTTACAGTTCTTTTTAGACATATGGCCAGTTAAAGTGGTCGCGGAGGCACGCTGTTGGATCGGCCAACAAATCTTTAAATACTTTTGGCATCATAGGCGTGAGAAGGGGCCAGGGCACACCCCTAATCGCTACAGTGAGGGGGGGGGGGGGAGTATTTGACCCCCTGCTGATTTTGTACGTTCGCCCCACTGACAAAGAAACGATCAGTCTATAATTTTATTGGTCGGTTTATTTTACCAGTGAGAGACGGAATAACAACAAAAATATCCAGAAAAAACGCATTTCAAAATAGTTCTAAATTGATTTGCATTTTAATGAGTGAAATAAGTATTTGACCCCTTCACAAAACATAAAATAGATGGATACTTGGTGGCAAAATCCTTGTTGGCAATCAGAGGTCAGACGTTTCCTGTAGTTGGCCTCCAGGTTCGCACACATCTCAGGAGGGATTTTGTCCTCTTTGCAGATCCTCTCCGAGTCATTAAGGTTTCCAGGCTGACGTTTGGAAACTTGAACCTTCAGCTTCCTCCACATATTTTCTATGGGATTAAGGTCTGCAGACTGGCTAGGTCACTCCAGGACCTTAATGTGCTTCTTCTTGAGCCACTCCTTTGTTGTCTTGGCCGTGTGTTTTGGGTCATTGTCATGCTGGTATACCCATCCACCACCCATTTTCAATGCCCTGGTTGAGGAAAGGAGGTTCTCACCCAAGATTTGATGGTACATGGCCCCGTCCCATCGTCCTTTTGATGCGGTGAAGTTGTCCTGTCCCCTTAGCAGAAAAACACCCCCAAAGCATAATGTTTCCACCTCCATGTATGACGGTGGGGGATGGTGTTCTTGGGGTCATAGGACCTCCATGTACGACGGTGGGGGATGGTGTTCTTGGGGTCATAGGACCTCCATGTATGACGGTGGGGGATGGTGTTCTTGGGGTCATAGGTCCTCCATGTATGACGGTGGGGGATGGTGTTCTTGGGGTCATAGGACCTCCATGTATGACGGTGGGGGATGGTGTTCTTGGGGTCATAGGACCTCCATGTATGACGGTGGGGGATGGTGTTCTTGGGGTCATAGGTCCTCCATGTATGACGGTGGGGGATGGTGTTCTTGGGGGTCATAGGACCTCCATGTATGATGGTGGGGGATGGTGTTCTTGGGGTCATAGGACCTCCATGTATGACGGTGGGGGATGGTGTTCTTGGGGTCATAGGACCTCCATGTATGACGGTGGGGGATGGTGTTCTTGGGGTCATAGGACCTTCATGTATGACGGTGGGGGATGGTGTTCTTGGGGTCATAGGACCTCCATGTATGACGGTGGGGGATAGTGTTCTTGGGGTCATAGGACCTCCATGTATGACGGTGGGGGATGGTGTTCTTGGGGTTATAGGTCCTCCATGTATAACGGTGGGGGATAGTGTTCTTGGGGTCATAGGACCTCCATGTATGACGGTGGGGGATGGTGTTCTTGGGGTCATAGGACCTCCATGTATGACGGTGGGGGATGGTGTTCTTGGGGTCATAGGACCGCCATGTATGACGGTGGGGGATGGTGTTCTTGGGGTCATAGGACCTCCATGTATGACGGTGGGGGATGGTGTTCTTGGGGTCATAGGACCTCCATGTATGACGGTGGGGGATGGTGTTCTTGGGGTCATAGGACCTCCATGTATGACGGTGGGGGATGGTGTTCTTGGGGTCATAGGACCTCCATGTATGACGGTGGGGGATGGTGTTCTTGGGGTCATAGGACCTCCATGTATGACGGTGGGGGATGGTGTTCTTGGGGTCACAGGACCTCCATGTATGACGGTGGGGGATGGTGTTCTTGGGGTCATAGGACCTCCATGTATGACGGTGGGGGATGGTGTTCTTAGGGGCAATAGACCTCCATGTATGACGGTGGGGGATGGTGTTCTTGGGGTCATAGGTCCTCCATGTATGACGGTGGGGGAGGGTGTTCTTGGGGTCATAGGTCCTCCATGTATGACGGTGGGGGAGGGTGTTCTTGGGGTCATAGGTCCTCCATGTATGACGGTGGGGGAGGGTGTTCTTGGGGTCATAGGTCCTCCATGTATGACGGTGGGGGAGGGTGTTCTTGGGGTCATAGGTCCTCCATGTATGACGGTGGGGGAGGGTGTTCTTGGGGTCATAGGTCCTCCATGTATGACGGTGGGGGAGGGTGTTCTTGGGGTCATAGGCAGTATTCCTCCTCCTCCTCCTCCTCCTCCTCTTTCAAACACGGTGAGTTGAGTTGATGCCAAAGAACTTGATTTTGGTCTCCTCTGACCACAACACTTTCATCCAGTTCTCCTCTGAATCATTCGATGTATATTAGTGATCTTCAGATGGACCTGTACATGTGATTTCCTGATCAGGAGGACCTTGCGGGGGCTGCAGGATTTCAGTTGATCGCGGTGTACTGTGTTACCGATTGTTTTCTTGGTGACTATGGTCCCAGCTGAGATCATTGACAAGATTCTCCCGTGTAGTTCTGGGCCGATTCCTCACCGTTCTCATGATCATTGAACCTCCACGAGGTGAGATCTTGTATGGAGCCCCAGACCGAGGGAGATCGATCGTTATTTTGTGTTTCTTCCATTTGTGAATAATCCACCAACTGTTGTCACCTCTCACCGAGCTGGCGATGGTCTTGTAGCCCATTCCAGCCTTGTGTAGATCTACAATCTTCTCCCCGACATCCTTGGACAGATCTTTGGTCTTGGCCACGGTGGAGATCTGATTGGTTGCTTCTGCAGACAGGTGTCTTTTTATACAAGTAACAAGCTGAGATTAGGAGCACTCCCTTTAAGAGAGTGCTCATAATCTCAGCTCGTTACCTGTATAAAAAGACACCTGGGAGACAGAAATCTTGCTGATTGATAGGGGGATCAAATACTTATTTCACTCATTAAAATACAAATCAATTTATAGCTTTTTTGAAATGTGTTTTTTTGGATATTTTTTTTGTTATTCTCTCTCTCATTAAAATTATAGACTGATCATTTCTTTGTCAGCGGGAAAACTTACAAAATCAGCAGGGGATCAAATACTTTTCCCCCTCGCTGTATGTGCGGTGCCGATTCCCCCTATTGCCTGTGCTCCCTCCCCTTGTTGCCCCCCACTATGCTTCGGTTTGTGAATGAACAGGAAACGACTCTGCACAGAGCACTTCCCATTCATTTACTGCCCCGTGCAGCTGAGGCAGAAAGAGGCATGTGTGTGTGTGTGTGGGTGAGCTTTGGGGTCCACGCCCTAATGCAATAGGCTGCTAACACCTATGTTAAGCATACTCTATGCTGCTTGGCTTTTGGCCTTTATGGGAGGAGGGCTTACCAGCAGGGGCGGACTGACCATTCGGCCACTCGGGCACTTCCCGAGGGCCCCGGGCCACTAGGGGGCCCCATTAGGGTTGCCAGCCTCAGTAAAACCAGGGACAGTATGTAAAAATCTGTGTTTTTTTTACATCTGTTTCTGAAATGTCCCTTACCGACATCCTTTTGGTCTAAAAATCCAGAGATTATAGCTGCCCCACCTCTCCAGTACCTTCTCAGCCAATAGAAACATGTCTGTGTATACTGTGTGTACATGTATGTGTATACTGTGTGATTGTATACTGTGTGTGTGTGTATACTGTGTGGCCCCATAATCTCGGATTGCCTGGGGGCCCCATAATCTCCTATTGCCCGGGGGCCCCCCATGAGTTGTCAGTCCGCCCCTGCTTACCAGTTAACAGCTTCCCGACCGCCCACTGCATATATACGTCAGCAGAATGGCACGGGCAGGCAAAAGCACGTACCTGTACGTCCTCTTTAAATGCCTGCCAGTGGCGCGCTCGCAACCCGATCGGAAGCTCCGTGACCCCGGCCGCGGGACCAGCGGACCCGATCGCCACTGGTGTCCCGCGATCGCGTCACGGAGCTGAAGAATGGGGAGAGGTATGTGTACCGCTTCCTACTCTGCCTGTCATTGATTGGCTATTCCCGGTCATCGGGAAAGCCGATCAATGACGTCAAACGTCAGCCCCGCCCCCTAATGTAAAAAAAACACACACACGTCAGAGCCCATAACCCCTCCCCCTAGTGGTTAACTCTTTCACTACAACTGTCATTTATACAGGAATCAGTGCATTTAAATAGCACTGATCGCTGTATAAATGACAATGGTCCCAAAAATGTGTCAAAAATGTCCGATGTGTCCGCTATAATGTCGCAGTCACAATAAAAATCGCTGATCGCCGCAATTACTAGTAAAAAAAAAAATATTAATAAAAATGATATAAAACTATCCCCTATTTTGTAAACGCTATAACTTTTGCGCAAACCAATCAATAATCGCTAATTGCGATTTTTTTTACCAAAAATATGTAGAAGAATACGTATCGGCCTAAACTGAGGAAAAAAAAATGTTTTTTTATATATTTTTTTGGGGATATTTCTTATAGCAAAAAGCAAAAAATGTTGCATTTTTTTCTAAATTTTTGCCATATTTTTGTTTATAGCGCAAAAAATAAAAACCGCAGGGGCGATCAAATACCACCAAAAGAAAGCTCTATTTGTGGGAAAAAAAGGACGCCAATTTTGTTTGGGAGCCACGTCGCACGACCGCGCAATTGTCAGTTAAATCAACGCAGTGCCGAATCGCAAAAAGGGGCCTGGTCCTTTGGCTGCCAATTGGTCCGGGGCTGAAGTGGTTAAGACACCCTTTTGTACAATCTCCATCTATTGGAACAGTGTTATGCACTTCCCTCTTGGGGTTCCTACTAGCTGCTTCTTTCGCAAAACATGCCCCTTCCATGCTTTGGGGCGACCTGGGTCATCTTTCCCATTTGGATATAGTTTCACAAGATCTTGGTTATAGGTATGTTCCCCTGAGGAAGCTGGTAAATGGTGAAACGCGTAGGAAACGGCACCCACTTTGTCTACTGCAGTTGTTATGTGGAATGTATACTGAATATCATTTTTATGTGTATACCCGTAGCAGAAAGAGCTTAGCAGAGTGAGTGCCTTTTTTTATGGAGCCTCCTATATGCAATCTGTAATTGTAATAAAATGTTTTTATGGACATTTTATGGTATTTTTAAGGAATTTTTAAAATGATTTTGAATTTTAAACGAATCGAGTATTCACTTCTCTGGGGTTAGAGTGGCACCTCTAAAATCCTTTTCTCTTAATTTTTGCTATAACCCAACAATGCTCCTCTTTTTACTGAACATTTAGAAAGAAGTACCGAGGCATTTTAAAGTGGTTCTAAAAGGCAGAAGTATTTTTTTAACCTTAATGCATTGTATGCATTGGGGTAAAAACCCATCTGCATGCACCTCTCCCCCAAGCCCCCCTAAATACTTACCCCAGCCCAATCTCGATTGGCTCCTGCTGCTGTCAATCACAGCCAGTAAGTAGGGAACGGGGGGCAGGGCCAAGCCACGCCCTGTGCGTTGATGGACACACAGACCTGGCTCAGGAGCAAGCATGCAGGAGTGCCCCATAGCAAGCAGCTTGCTATGGGGGCACTCAGCAGGGGGGGGGGGCCAAGAGCGCCGACGGGGGACCTGAGGAAGATCTTACACAGAACAGGTAAGTAGAACATGTTTGTTATTTTAAAAAAAATAAAGTTTGCCTTTGTGAGGGTGTCAGCTACTAACAGGATAAAGCAGAGCCGCACTTTGATAACATCGCCCCGGTTATAAGAGTTATAAAAAATAAAAAATAAACGTTTTTCTTTTTTTGTTATAAAAGTTTTCTCCTTCACTGATGGGCACTGATAAGGTGGCACTGAGGAGATGGCACTGATAGTCAGCACTGATAGGTGACACTGAAAGGTGGCATTGATAGATTTCACTGGTGGCACTGGCAGGCATTTTTCATTGGCACTGATTGGCAGCTCACTGGACACTGATTGGCATTTCCCTGGTGGTCTAGGGTGGCACAGCTGGTGGTCCAGTGTGGTGGCCATCCCTGGTGGTCCTGGGCGGGCATCCGAGGGGGGGCTGCGCTGATAAACACCCAGCATAGACCCCTCCCCCTCAGGAGAGCAGCCGATCGGCTCTCGTCTACTGGTGTCTGTCCGGCGAGGAAAAGCCAATCAACAGCTCTTTCTGTTTACATCGTGATCAGCCGTGATTGGACACGGCTGATCACATGGTAAAGAGTCTCTGTCAGAGACTCTTTACCTAGATCAGAGTTGTGGTGTGTCAGACTGACACGCCGCAACAACGATCACCGCGATGCGCGCCCCCGGGGGTGTGCAGCCGCTTGATATCCTGAGGACGTCATATGACTTCCGGTCAGGATAACACAACCACTTTGCCGACGTCATTTTGCTATATGGCGGACGGCAAGTGGTTCATTTATTTGCGTAATCTGGAATATTTTTTTATAGATACGCATTCTGCACTTGCTTCTGAAGAAGTAGAACTTCATCCATGAAACGCGTCAAGCTTTTAAATGCATTTTTTTTTAATTCAATCATGCGTTTACATCATACCCTATTTTTTTTATTTTATGTATTATGTGCAATAATGGAATTAAAATTTTTGTCTATTATATGGCCATAAGCTCGTCATATCTCCTATGTACCATGTCCCATGTGTATTTATATGAATAAACGTCCTCATTATTGTGCAATTTATTTATTTTTGTCTAAGGCCCCTTTCACATGAGGCGGACTCCACTTCCACGGAGTACGCTTCTGTCCGCCGGCTCAGGGGGAGATCTCTCCGTTGATCTCCGCTGAACCGGCGGATGACAGGTCCCTCTCTCTGCTCACTGAGCGGGGAGGGGCTTGCGAGCGCCGCTGGTCACAATGGAGAGATCGGATGAAAACGGACAGCGTGTCCGTTTTCATCAGATCTCACCCGATCCGATCCGCCAGCGATGGATCTGGACGTAGAGACATACGTCTGCTTTTGGCGGATCGGACCGGGTCGGATGTCTCCGCTGACATCCGACGCTCCATAGACTAACATGGAGCGCCCGTTCAGATCCGTCGTTAAAACTGACAGGCGGATCTGAACGGTCCGATGGTGTGAAAGGGGCCTAACACACATCTCACTCATCCCCCCCCCCTTTTTTTTTTCTTAACAATTAATAGGGGTGGAGGTGTATGCTTGTTTGACCATAGACCTCATTTAAAGTCCCAAATATCCCCCCTTTTTTATGCAAACAGGCTTGGTTTGAATAAAAGTTTACTGAGTGTTGTTACCAGGGGTTGCGGATCTGCTTTATCCTGTCATCGTACTATGGAGTGTGGACGGGGCTCTTTTGGGAACCGGCACCTGATTGTGTTCACAAATCAGCATGTTGGCAATGAAACTTTGAGCGGTGCTGCCGGCTTGGCAGCTTGCAATGGTGTCAGCTGCTGGCTGTGAATGTGCTGCAGGACCGGTCAGTTTGCATGCTGGCTCATCTAGGATGAAAACACTTACTTGAATCTCTCAGGGGTCAGGAAGTTGAGAAGATGAAAGAGTTCCTCGAGGTTGTTCTGGAGTGGCGTCCCAGTGAGCAGCAGTTTGTAGTCGATCTTGTAGCTATTTAATACCCTAAAGAACTTGGAAAACAACATTATGTGGTGGCAGCCTTCACCGATGCATCAGAAGTTTGCAGGTCACACTAAAGCCTCATACACACGATAGGACTTTGTACAAACTTTCCCGTGGATTTTTGTACAAAGGGCGTCGGCCCTGAACTTGTATTGCATACACACGGCAGGACTTTTTCAGCCAACTTTCACCAAATCACTTGGTTTTTCTGCTCTTTACCGCCACCTTTGGTCAACTTCTGTATTGTTGTCTGATCTTTTGCATTGGTTTGTACAAAAGTCCGATGGTTTTGTGTACACACAGTCGGACTTTGCTCCATCAGACTTTTGTTGGCAGAAAGTTGGTCCATTCGCACAGCCAACAAAAGTCTGATGAAAACTGAAAAAGTTGGTCCGATGGAGCGTACACACGGTCGGATGTTGGTCCAAAACAGCTAATTTGCATGTTTGTTGTCAAAAAGTCCGATCGTGTGTACGGGCCTTAACAGTAATCGCTTACAATGGTTTTCTGGAATAATCATTAGTTGATAAACTATTAGCAATGAACATATTCAAGCGTTTGTTACCATAAATTATATATATAAAAAATAAAATAAATGGTTCTGGTGCCTTTAAAGCAGGGGCCCTCCAGCTATTGCAGAACTACAAGTCCCATCATGCCTCTGGGAATAATTGTAACTGCCAGCCTTGCAATGCCTCATGGGAAATGTAGTTCCACAACAGCTGGAGGGCCCCAGGTTGCCAACCCCTGCTTTAAAGCAGGTTATACAGCACGGGGCTTGTGCTGTGTCATTTGGCCGCCTGCATCAGCTGAAATACCTGGCTAATCCTGTCTGGTTGTGCCCTTCCCCTGTAAACTGCTCCAATCACAGGGATGAAATCCAAATTTCGTGTTTTCGGATTTTCGAATCTCCGGATTTTCGAATCTCTGAATTCCGAAAATTCGGAAATCCGAAAATACGAATTTCCAAATTTCGTATTTTCGAATTTTCGTATTTTCGAATTTCCGGATTTCCGAATTTCCAAATTTTGGATTTTCGGAATTCTGAATCTTCGGACTTTTGGAACTCCGAATTTTTGGATTTTGGGAATTCAAAGATTTGAAAATGCCAAAATTTGAAAATCTGAAAAAAAGAAAATCAGTTTAATTAATAACTATTAAATTAACGAGTACCAATTTATCCGAAGTTACGAATTATCTGAAATAACGAATGCCGCATCTAAACAAATGGAACGTAACAAATTAATAATAAATAATTAATAAACAATAATAATAAAAAGGTTTTATTATTATTATTGTTATTTATTATTATTAGATCGTTACGTTCCATTTGGTTAGATGCGGCATTCGTTATTTCAGATAATTCGTAACTTCGGATAAATTCGTATTCGTTATCTTCACTAACAGACAAATTTAAAAGGGAATTCCAATACCTATAATTGAATAGTTAGTTATTATTTAGAATTAAACAGATTTTCTTTTTTTTTCTGATTTTCGAATTTTCTAATTTTCGAATTTCCGAAAATCCAAAATTCGGAATTCGGAAATCCAAAAAATTCGGAAATCCGAAAATCCGAAATCCAAAAATTCAAAATTCGGAAATTCGGAATTAATGAATTTTGACAAAATTTGTTCAAAAAGGAATTAGGAACTAAATGAATTGCACATGTCTACTAAGTTCTTAAATTCTAACACTAACATGTCCTAACATGCTGGGGAGGGCGCGGTGTTTGACTCCCCCCATACAACTATACTGGGAAGGCCACAATAATGTTTACTTTCATGGTAAGCCATTGCTCCAATTACGGCTTTAGGGCGGGGCATCTGGTAAACAATACCCTTTAATAGGCAAGGCTTTAACAATGACTTACTTTTGATTGGTTGTTCTTGAGGCGGTGAGCTTCATCCACCACCAGACACGCCCACTCGATGGAGCCCAGGACTGCATGGTCGATCGTAATGAGTTCATATGATGTGAGCAACACGTGGAACTTTATTTGAGCTTCTTTCTAGATAAAAGAGGAAAATGTTGAGTGAATATTCTTTACCTGGAATAAAGCAGCCTTATTCATTTGTAAGGTTTAGAACCTAATCACACTACGGGAATTTGGGGCTGCATTGCTCAATAAAGGCTCAACCCAATGATGGAGCTGAAATCCATTTTTCCACTAGGCTTAGTTCACC
Organism: Lithobates sylvaticus; assembly: GCA_028564925.1. NCBI lineage: Eukaryota > Metazoa > Chordata > Amphibia > Anura > Ranidae > Lithobates > Lithobates sylvaticus. The sequence continues at coordinate 211,202,067 of CM053035.1, read as the reverse complement.
CCCAATGCACTCGCACTGGTGTGTGCTGGGTGAAAATGGAACAACATGCTGCATTTAGGGCCCATTCACGCTATGGGCTTGATTTAACCACTTTAAGACCAGCCTCGTTTTGGATTTTAGGTGTTTACATGTTTAAAACAGTTTTTTTTGCTAGAAAAAAAACGTAGAACCCCCAAACATTATATATTGTTTTTTTTCTAACACCCTAGAGAATAAAATGGCGGTCGTTGCAATACTTTTTTTCACACCGTATTTGCGCAGCGGTCTTGCAAGAGCACTTTTTTTGGAAAAAAATTAGAGTTACGCTTACCGGTAACGTCTTTTCCTGTAGTCTTTCAGGACAGCCACCATGAGAGATAGTCTCCTCCTCTTCCTCTAGGAAACACTGCGCCAGCCCATAAATTCTCACTTCCCCTGCCGGACCTCAGTTTTTTTCGAGATAACCTCCGGCCAGCTGGGGAGACACAAGAACACATTAATAACATATTCAATTAACATTGTCAAGCTGCGTTCTGGTCTTACGTAAGACCCCCCCAAAAATTACTCGGGTGGGTAACCGTGGCTGTCCTGAAAGACTACAGGAAAAGACGTTACCGGTAAGCGTAACTCTAATTTTCCCTAGTCGTCATTCAGGACAGCCACCATGAGAGGATAAGCGAGCACTTACCAGTTAGGGTGGGACTACAGCTTGCAAAACCTTGCGTCCAAAGGCTTGCTCGCCTGCCGAAACCAGATCCACTCTATAATGTCTTATGAACGTGGAATAGCTGGACCATGTTGCAGCCCTGCATATCTGGTCTGGCGTAGCTCCAGCCCTTTCTGCTTGAGAAGTTGCCATAGCTCTTGTCGAGTGTGCCTTGATACCTGAAGGAATCTCTTTCCCTGATAAGGTATATGCTTGGCCAATTGTTGACCTGAGCCACCTGGCGATTGTGCGTCGGGACGCTCTGAAACCCTTTCTGGCCCCAGAAAATAAAATAAACAGTGAGTCTGACTTTCTTATTGATTTGGTCAGCTCAAGGTACTTTAGGATACTTCTCCTTACATCTAAAAAATGAAATTTCAGTTCCCCTTCACTTGTGGGGTTGGGACAGAACGAAGGTAAGACTACCTCCTGGCTTCGGTGGAAACCCGAAGCCACTTTCGGCAAAAAGGCCGGATCAGTTTTGAGCACTATCCGGTCTGGCAAAATTACACAAAACGGGGGTCTAATTGATAGAGCCTCAATTTCACTGACCCTCCTGGCAGTGGTTACCGCCACCAAAAAAACAGTTTTTAACGTGAGATCCCCTAGCAAACACCCGTCTAAGGGCTCAAAAGGAGGTCCTGTCAAACTTTGCAGGACTAGGGATAGATCCCACCCGGGGAAGGGTGGGCTCCTGACTGGTCTCTGCCTAGACAGAGCCTTAAAGAACCTGACCACCCAAGGATTGGAGGCCAGAGATTTCTCCAAATAAGCACTAAGTGCTGATACTTGACTTTTAAGAGTGGCTACGGATAACCCCTTGTCCGCCCCACACTGCAGGAATTCCAGCACAGCTATGGGACTCTGCACTGAAAAGGAACTTGCTACACACCAGTCATTGAAGCAGAGCCAGACCTTTCTATATATCCGACGCGTCTCCTTTTTCCTGCTACTGAGAAGGGTAGAGATTAACCTGTCTGAAAAACCTTTAGCTTTCAGAATGCCTTCCTCAGTAGCCAGGCTGCCAACTTCCATTGGTGAACCTGGGGACAAAGGACTGGGCCCTGCGAGAGGAGATCCTCCAGAACTGGGAGGAACATGGGGGGCTCCGCTGCCAGCTGTCTGAGAACCGAAAACCATGCCCTCTTTGGCCAGTATGGGGCTACTAGAATCAGAGTCGTGTCTTCTAGCTGAAATTTTCTCAGCACCGCTGGTAACAGTACCGGAGGAGGGAAGGCGTAACAAGTCCTGAACTGCCAACTTTGGGTCAGGGCGTCCACTCCCAGAGCTCCCTCTCCCCTGTTTAGGGAGAAAAAACAAGGGACTTTCGCGTTGTCTTTTGACGCGAAGAGATCCACCTCTGGGGGACCCCATTTCTCGGAAATCAGATTGAAGACCTCCTGGTTGAGGACCCAATCTCCTTCCCTCAGCCTCCTGCGGCTGAGAAAATCCGCTACAATATTCCTCTCTCCCCTCAGAAATACTGCTGAGAGAGAGAGAGTATTGGACTCGACCCAGCTTAAGATGTCGATCGCTAGGGCCAGCAGGACCCCACTTCTTGTGCCGCCCTGCTTGTTTATATAGGCTACGGTTGAAGAGTTGTCCGACCGTACCTGAACATGCTGACCCTGAATGACCTTCCCGAAAAACCTGAGGGCAAGTCCGACTGCCCTCAGTTCCTTCCAGTTGGAAGATCTTCTCAGGTCTTCGCCCTTCCAAGTGCCCTGGGTGACCAGGGAACCCAGATGTGCCCCCCAGCCCTTGCCACTTGCGTCTGTCGTTATTACCTGAGAGACGGGAACAAGCCACAGACGTCCCTGTGACAGATTCCCCTCTTTCCTCCACCACCACAGGGATCTTTTTATGTGGTGAGGTACGTGTACTAGGGTGTCTAGATCCCCCTGACTGTTGTCCCATATCCTTAGCACAAAAGTCTGCAGGGGCCGAAAGTGCAGTCCTGCCCACTGCACTGCTGGGAGGGCTGAGGTTAGAAGGCCTAGTGTTGACATCAGAGACCTCTTGGAGACCTGCTGACTGCACTGCAGAGCGGCCACCGCTCTGTTCAGCTTCGTGATCTTTTCCAAAGGCAGAAAGACCCTCAACTGCGTTGAGTCCAGCAGGTATCCCAGATACACAATGCGCTGTGTAGGAATGAGGTTGGACTTGTCTAAGTTCAACAACCACCCCAGACCTGTTAGGACCCTCTTTACTAGATCTAGGTCCCTGAGCAGCTGATCTGGGGATCCGGCAAACAGGAGTAGGTCGTCCAGATATGCTATGACCGACACCCCCTGTAACCGCAGGAAAGCCATCGCCTCCGCTAGGATCTTGGTAAAGATGCGGGGTGACGAGGATAGCCCGAAGGGCAGCGCTTGAAACTGGAGGTGCACTATTGTACCGTCTAGATCTATTGCCAATCGGAGAAATCTCTGAGAGGCTTCTGCGATGGGGACGTGTAGGTACGCGTCCCTCAGGTCCAACGAGACCATAAAGCAATCCTGCGGAAGCAGAGCCCTTACCGTGAAGATAGACTCCATGCGGAACCTCTTGTAGGTAATGGACCTGTTTAGGGGCTTTAAATTCAGGATCAACCTGAATTTTCCGGAAGGTTTCATTACCACAAATATGTGGGAATAGAATCCCTTCCCCTCTTCCCCCCTTGGTACTCTGCGCACTACTTCCTGTTGTTCTAGCTCCCTTAGAGCTTCCAACAACGCTTCGGCTTTTGTCCTGCAATTGGAAAGATGCGTGACAAGAAACCTTAGCGGAGGGGGACTTGTAAACTCCAGGTGGTACCCCCTTCTTATGACCCCGAGGATGAACTGGTTGGGGGAGATCATCTCCCACTGCGGAAGGAAAGCCCCCAGTCTTCCTCCCACCGGGCCTAGGGAGTCATTGATCTTTGCGGGCCTTTTCAGGAGGGCGAAAAATCGCCCCTCCTCGGCTCCTGCCTCCTTGGCCCCAAGCTTTCTTTTGCCCCTCTGGTTTAGGAGTAACCTTTCGTTTTTGCGGACGAAACCCCTTCTTCGTCTGCACTGGGGCCTTCCGTTTGAGAGGAAATGATTTCTTCCTATCCGCCGTTCTGTCTAAGACAGAGTCCAACCCGGGACCGAAGAGGAGGTCACCTGTCAGGGGTACCCCGCATAATTTAACCTTAGAGGCGCTATCGCCAGGCCAGGTTTTTAGCCAGAGAGCCCTTCTGGCAGAGTTTGCCAGGGCCGCTGATCTGGCTGACATGCGGACTGATTCCGCCGAGGCGTCTGCAATATATGCGACACCTCTTAGGATCGTGGGGAAAGAAGACAATATAGTTTCTTTGGCCGTACCAGACTCAATGTGCTGCTGAATCTGGGACAGCCAATGCTCCAGGTTGCGGGCTACCACCGTAACAGCCATTTCAGGCTTTAGGTTGCCTACAGTAGACTCCCACGTCTTTTTGAGTAAGGAGTCCATTCGCTTGTCCATGACATCGGACAAGGCACCCATATCCTCAAATGCCAGGTCCGTATGTCTAGACACCTGCGAGAAGGCGGCATCCAATTTGGGGATCTTATTCCAAATGGCCGTAGGGTCCTCTGAGAAGGGGAACCTTCTCTTTAGGGAGCCAGAGAAAAAGGGTCTCTTCTCAGGGTCCTGCCACTCCTTCTTAATGGTTTCTATCAGAACATCATGGACTGGGAAAACCTTTCTCTTCTGTTCCCCTAAGCCCCTGTACATTCTATCATGGAGGGATAGGGGTCTCCTCTCCTCCTGTATCCCGAGGGTTGTGTAAATGGCCCCTAGAAGGTCTTCGACTTCGTCTAGGGACAATTTATACCTAGAAGGCCTTCTGGATTCCCCATCCAGGCCCTCTCCCTCTGACTCCTCCTGAGAGTCAGAGGTGCCACTATCTGGCTGCCTAAGCTCCACCTCGGAAGGGCCTGAGATTTCCTCTGCCATAGCTGTGAGTACAGGTCTGGCAGGTGCAGAGCCCTGAGCTTGTGGCGGGGTTGTTTCCTGTGAACCAGGGTTGGTAGGGAGCTGAAACTTTTCAAACAGGGCCTTAAATGAAGAAAAGGTAGAAGAAAGCTCCTTAACCGAGGCTGCCAAACCAGACTCCTGCTCAGATTCCCTCTCTCTGACCAGGGAGTCTACACAGTCCCTGCAAATGACCTTAGTCCATGATTCCCCCAAAACTTCTCTGCAAGAGGCACACTTCCTCTTAGAGCTATGGGTAGACCTTGTCTTTTCCGTAGCTTTCTGAAATACATGCAGGAAGATAGGCAGAAAACATGTTAAAACAGAGAGAAACAAAAAAAAAAAAAAGTTTTTTTTTTTTTTTTTTTTTTTTTTTTTACAGGAGGAAGTAGCAGGAAACAACCCTGGGAGTGCACTAGACCCGCTCTATACAACAGGGATCCGAGCCTCCCCCCCCCCCGACCACCCAGGGGGTCTGCTCCCCCCAAGACAGGAACCATATCCTGGAGGGGCAATCCTAGATAGAGAGGACCCTTCCCCAGGGAACTCTTACCTTAGGAAGGCTGGAGGTGGTGTCACTGTGTGCTGTAGCATCTGCCTCAGACATGACTGCAGGTGGTTGCTTCCCAGGGAGTCTCACGCAGCCTGTGTGCGATCCGGACTCTCTCCAGCCTGAGCCCGGCCCTTTATCAGCTCCGTGACCCGGAACCGGAAGTCACAGGTCAAAGGCAACAGGTCCGGTTTCCGCCGGAAATGACGTCACTCGTCGACCAGGCGCGCTGGTTCCAAAAAGAAAAAATGTGCAGCCTATACCCTTGCATAGGGAAACCGGACTGCTGCCTTGCTGCGCCCCTGTGGACGCGATAAGGGGCCCCCACGACCTGATGCCGCGCTCGACAAGGAAGGGGTGGCTGTATGTAAGGTAAGCAATGATAGTTTAGCCCCCTGGCAACACTTGCTTTCCTAAGGGATTAAAAAACAAGATTGGCCACAGTCTCCCTGACCGCTCTGGCCTGGTTCCTTGCACAGTGTCTCCCCACCGGAGGAAACACTAATAACTGAGGTCCGGCAGGGGAAGTGAGAATTTATGGGCTGGCGCAGTGTTTCCTAGAGGAAGAGGAGGAGACTATCTCTCATGGTGGCTGTCCTGAATGACGACTAGGGAAAATTCACTTTTTTGAATAAAAAAATAAGACAACAGTAAAGTTAGTCCAATTTTTTTATATATTGTGAAAGATAATGTTACGCCGAGTAAATTGATACCCAACATGTCACGCTTCAAAATTGCGCCCGCTCGTGGAATGGCATCAAACTTTTACCCTCAAAAATCTCCATAGGCGACGTTTAAAAAATTCTACAGGTTGCATATTTTGCGTTACAGAGGAGGTCTACGGCTATAATTATTGCTCTCGCTCTACCGATCGCGGCGATACCTCACATGTGTGGTTTGACCACCGTTTTCATATGCGGGCGCTACTCACGTATGCGTTCGCTTCTGCGCACGAGCTCGTCGGGACGGGGCGCTTTAAAAAAAAATTTTTTTGTTTTTCTTATTTATTTTTCTTGATTTTATTTTTACACTGTTTTTTAAAAAAAAATTAATTGGCTCACTTTTATTCCTATTTCAAGGAATGTAAACATTCCTTGTAATAGAAAAAAAAGCATGACAGGTCCTCTTAAATATGAGATCCGGGGGGTCAAAAAGTCCTCAGATCTCATATTTGGACTTCAATGAAAAAAAAAAAAAAAAAAAAAATGTCATTTAAAAAAATGACATTTGAAAATTCCTCCTTAAGAGGTATGGGCGGAAGTGACGTTTTTGACGTCGCTTCCGCCCTCCTATGGTATAGAGATGAGTGGCGGCCATCTTAGCGTCACTCATCTCTATGCACAGGAGGGGAAAGGACCCGATCGCCTCCGCCGCTGCCGACGGTTCCGGTAAGCGGCGGAAGGCGCGGGAGAGCGGCGGGAGGAGGGGGCACCTCTCCCGCCGCCGATAACGGTGATCTCGCGGCGAATCCGCCGCGATGACCACCATTATCGGACAGCCGACCGGCGCCTGAAGAGATGGATATCTCGGTTGTGGCAGCAGCTGCTGCCGTTACCGAGATATCCCTCTTCAAAAAAGGGACGTACATCGTCGTGCGCCGATCGGAAAGTGGTTAATAAAGGCAAATAGACTGTAGACTTTGAAAAGTGCTGTTGCACTCTACAAATGCTGTCGCTCCAGAGCTTAGTAAATGAGCAGAAGCTCTGCTGACTTCCATCATCCAATCATGTGCAAGACATTTTTTTTTTTTTTTTTTAATTTTCCTTGCATGTGATTGGGTTAATTTTCCTTGCATGTGATTGGGTTAATTTTCCTTGCATGTGATTGGGTATTCTTTGCAAAGTGAAGCTTTACCTCATTTACTAAGCTCTGGAGCTACTGCACTGTGCCTTTAGTAAATCAACCCCTACGTGCGGTGACAGGCGTTTTACTGCAGTGTAAAACATCTGTCACAGCAGGATTAGGGTTGGGTTTAGGGTTTACCTACCCTTGAAGAACAAGGTTAGGACTTAGGGATTGGAATAGGGACCTCCCCCAAAAAGGTCAAAGGTCAGCATGAGTGTCCCCAGAGGTCAAAGGTCAAGAGGCGTGGCTGACCCACCCCCACCAAAGTGTTCTGCCTACCCCCCAACTAAGTCAGGGAATGAACAAGTTGGGGAAAGCACTTATTGTGGCCTTCCCAGTATAGTTGTGTGTGTTCCATTCACACTGCAGCGCAGTATAGCTCTGCGACAAGCTGCGTTTTATTGCAACACATCGGCCCAAATTGCACTGCAATGGCAGAAAGCACAGCGCATGGCGCCGCCCGACATTGCAGTGTATGTTTTGTACACTTCACATAAAGTTTGTTAAAAAAAATTCAATAATGGAGGGGGTTTCAGTCAATCATGTACCACACTGCCCCCTAGAAAGCCAGCAAGGCAGAGTGGCCTAAGCAGTGAATCACTTCAGATCCTCTGCGATTTCACGGAGGGGCAGTATGAGTTGCCCCTTATGAACAGTGTAGGAATAAAAAAGCCCAAACCAATATATATATATATATATATATATATATATATATATATATATATATATATATATACACACACATATATATATATATATATATATATATATATATATATATATATATATATATATATATATATATATATATATATATATATATATATATATATATATATATATATAACACACACACAGGGACTGCCCGCCTGTACGGAAGTCGGAAATGTTCGTAAGTCGGCCGCGCATGCGCAGACCGTCAAATACGGAGATTTACGGACATTTTCGATGTTCCGTCTAATGCCGTTCTGCGCATGCGCGGCAAATTCCGGACATTTCCGGCATTTTCCGAGGCTCCGTATGGCCGCGCATGCGCAGAACGGCCGAAAGACGGCGAAAAAGAGCGAAAAATGGCGGAGGGTCCCCGCAGCGCCTCGTTCGTAAGTAGGGGTTGTTCGTAAGTCGGGGACCCCCTGTATATATAATAAAATGATGTGGCCTTTACTCAATATACAATAAATCGACTTCCAAAAGTGCTGACGCAATTGTGTGCAAATACAAATAAAGTGCAAATTATATTCAAATATAAGAGCAAAAAAAAATGTATATCAAAAATCCAAAGAACACTTCAATTTTAAATCTAACAGCGGAGGAGAGCGGAGGAGATTGAGGAGTAGAACAGGTTCAGTGGAGTTTTCTTTGCCACATTGAGATTTACCTGATCTGGCTGGACGATTCTAGGAAAAGGAGCCTGCTACTCTGGATATCCAAGATCTATACTAGAAGTGCGACTAAACCTGGAGGTGAGAGGCCGGGGCACACTATTGTCACAGATGGTGAAAGTTTATCACGTTAAAGAACTGAAAATGTGGTTGCACTACGGATGGCGACATCACTATATGAACTAATTTTTTTCACAAGCACTTTATGAATGTTTTTATTTACATTTTTTTTTTTGCTCTTACCTTATATTTGAATGTCATTTGCACAGTATTGCATCAGCACTTTGGAAGTCGATTAATTGTATATTGAGTAAGCCCCACATCATTTAGATATATGAATTAGACATGTGTAATTCGTTTAGTTACAAATTCGTTTTCCGTTCAAATTCGTTATATTCGTTCATTCGTATCGTACGAATGATTTAGTAAAAATTTTAACGGATAACGAATTATCGAAACAAAACGAATATGAAAAACAACGAAAATACAAAATAATTAAATTAGAAACAACGAAACTACGAATGAATGAAAATCCGAAAACAAAAAACAGAAACAACGAAAATACCGAACAAAGATTCAAAAATAACGAAAATCAAAATGAACAAAAAAAATCGTACATTCGTAACTTTTTTTTTTTTGTTTGTTGATTCGTAATTTTCCGTGTCTCTTACAATGGCGCTGCTTAACGTGCTTCGAATGGATTCGTAAATTCGTTACTTTTTTTTGTTAGTTGATAAACGTGGTTGGGTCAGAGGCTCTGTTTTGGTGGATTTTTGAGTTCTGACTTGTGAGAGAAATTCTTTGTTTCTTAAACATGTAATAGCATACACACATTACAGGGGGTCCCCGAGTTACGAACTCGTTAGGGACTGCCCGCCTGTACGGAAGTCGGAAATGTTTGTAAGTCGGCCGCGCATGCTCAGACCGACAAATACGGAGATTTCTGGACATTTCTGATGTTCCATCTAATGCTGTTCTGCGCATGCACGGCAAATTATGGACATTTCCTGTATTTTCCGAGGCTCCGTATGGCCGCGCATGCGCAGAACGGCTGAAAGACGGCGAAAAACAGCAAAAAATGGCGGAGGGTCCCCGCAGCGCCCCGTTCGTAAGTAGGGGTTGTTCGTAGGTCGGGCGTTCGTAAGTCGGGGACCCCCTGTATATAACATTATGAATTATGCTCCGATTACGAATCTACGAAAACAATGTTACGAAAGTGCGAATAAATCAATCTTACGAAAGTACGAATGTAACTAAATCTACGAAAATACGAATGCGTCTGAATACAAAATAACGAAAATACGAATTTCGAATAAACGAAAATTAGACTAACAGAAAAACGAATCAACGAAAAAATAACTCTTACGAAAATACGAACGAGTCCGAATACGAACACCGACGACTTACGAAATTACGAAATCAACGGAAACTAACAGAAACAAAACAAAAATAAACAAATTTTTCTATTGTGCACATGTCTAATATAAATTGCCCCTTAGGCCCCTTTCACACTGGGGCGTTTTTCAGGCGGTACAGCGTACAGCGCCTGAAAAAATCCGGCCCCATTCACTCCAGTGTGAAAGCCGGAGGGCTTTCACACTGGAGCGGTGCGCTAGCAGGACGGTCAAAAACGTCCTGCTAGCAGCATCTTTGGAGTGGTGTATTCACCGCTCCTACCCATTGATTTCAATGCGACACCGCGGCAATGCCGCCGCAAATCGCCGCAAAGCGCCGCTACGGCGACGCTTTGCGGGGGTTAAAACCGCACCGCTAGCGGCCGAATACCGCGGCTAAAACGACGGTAAAGCAGCGCTAAATGTAGCGCTGCTTTACCATCGCCGCCGATCCCACCCCAGTGTGAAAGGGGCCTTAAAGGGGAAGTAACCCCCCTATCGTTTTCAGCCAAGGAAGCTGCCATCTTTGCCTCAGTTTAATCTACAACTGCCATGATGCTGCACATGTGATCAGTTATGACACCAGCCATTGGATGGTTTGACAGTTTGGTTGAGAGCACAACCAATGGGAGTGTTACAAACTGTTTCATGGATTGGTTTACTTCCGCTTTAATACTTTCGCTGCCAGGAATACAAGTACTATGTCCACAGCAGCACAGCCCTGTAACCTGACTGCTGGCTGGTACAGCAGTCAGCATAGTTCCCAACTGTCCCTGATTTCGAGGGACGGTCCCTGATTTGGAACCATGTCCCTCTTTCCCCCTCATTTTGATCTGATCTATATAGCTATATATAAAATGTACTTTTTTTATCTTTCAAAAAGTGTTTCCCAGCGCTAAACCTTTCATCCAAATTATAAATTGCTGCATTTGTAAATTTTAAAAGCCAATATAAGGAATAGTAGTGGTAAAAAAAAAGTCCCTTGTGGATTTCATTAACCTTTTTTTTTTTGGTTAATTCTCCTTTAAGGAGGTGTGGCAGGGGGGGCGTGTCCTATGCCTACATACATTTGCTAGTAGGTGTCCCTCATTCCCATCTCAAAATATTGGGAGGTATGAGTCAGGAATCTGTTTCATTGATCACCGCCATTACTAGTAAAAAAAAACAAAAATAAAATAAAAAAAAAAATGCAATAAATCTACTCTACATCTAATTTTTTTTACCAGAAATATGTAGAAGAATATATATCGGCCTAAACTGATGATTTGTTTTATTATTTTTTTATAATTTTTATTTTTTTTTTAAATTGGGGATATTTATTATAGCAAAAAGTAAAAAATATTGTTTTCTTTTCAAAATTGTTGCTCTTTTTTGTTTATAGAGCAAAAAAAAAAAAAAAAAAAAAAGGTGATCAAATACCACCAAAAGAAAGCTCTATGTGTGTCAAAAAAAGGATGTACATTTTATTTGGGTACAACTTCACACGACCGCGCAGTTGTCAGATAAAGCGACGCAGTGCCGTATCGCAAAAAATGGCCTGGTCATTAACCACTTGCTTACTGGACACTTAAACCCCCCTCCTGCCCAGACCAATTTTCAGCTTTCAGCGTTGACGCACTTTGAATGAAAATTGCGCGGTCATACAATGCTGTACCCAAATGAAATTTTTATAAATTTTTTTTCCCCACAAATAGAGCTCTCTTTTGGTGGTATTTAATTACAGCTGAGATTTTTATTTTTTGCTAAACAAACAAAAAAAGATGCAAAATTTTGAAAAAAAAAAAATCATGTTTCATAGTTTGTTATAAAATTTTGCAAACAGGTAATTTTTCTGCTTCATTGATATGCGCTGATGAGGCGGCACTGGTGGGCACTTATAGGCTGCACTGGTGGGCACTGATAACTGTGCCCAAAAGTGCAGCCTATAAGTGCCCACCAGTGCCACCTATCAGTGCCCACAATCAATGCCTCAACAACAGTGCTGTACCTCAGTGTCACCTACCAGTGCCCATCAGTGTCACCTACCAGGGCCCATCACTGTCACCTACCAGTGGTACCCATCAGTGGTACCCATCAGTGGTACCCATCAGTGGTACCCATCAGTGCCACCCATCAGTGCCACCCATCAGTGCCATCTTATCTGTCCCCATCAGTGCCGCCTTATCTGTGCCCATCAGTGCCGCCTTATCTGTGCCCATCAGTGCCACCTTAACTGTGCCCATCAGTGCCGCCTTAACTGTGCCCATCAGTGCCGCCTTAACTGTGCCCATCAGTGCAGCCTAAGGCGGCACTGATAGGCACAGATAAGGTGGCACTGATGGGGACAGATAAGATGGCACTGATGGGTGGCACTGATGGGTACCACTGATAGGTAGCACTGGTAGGTGACAGTGATGGGCACTGGTAGGTGACAGTGATGGGCACTGGTAGGTGACAGTGATGGGCACTGGTAGGTGACAGTGATGGGCACTGGTAGGTGACAGTGATGGGCACTGGTAGGTGACACTGAGGTACAGCACTGTTGTTGAGGCATTGATTGTGGGCACTGATAGGTGGCACTGATGAGTGGCACGGTGGGCACTGATGGGTGGCACTGTGGGCACTGATAGGCGGCACTGTTGCCTATTGTTAGGTGGCACTGGCAGGGGCACAGGTGGGCACTGATGAGCTGGCGCCAGCTCGCCGTGATCGGGACGGATGTCCCTCTCACGGCCGCCGGTGATCGTTTTTCTTTTTTCTCCTCGCGCTATCAGCGCGAGGAGGAAAAATAGCCGATTACCGGCTGCGTTGTCATCACATGATCAGCTGTCATTGGCTGACAGCTGGTCACGTGGTAAGGGGTCGGGATCGACCCCTTACTCGGATGTGTGATCCAGCGAGTCTCACAGACTCGCTGGATCACATAGCGCGCCGCGCACGCCCTTCAGGTAAAGCAGGTCCGCGCTGTAGCCATCATTCGGCTATAGCGCGGATCTCTAGAGTTTAAGCAGGAAAATCTTCCGGTCTGTAAGTGGTTAAACAATAAAAAATTGTATGTTTAATGTTACTTAGAATATTTTAATGGGGGGTGTTGAGTCAGGAGGGCTGCTAATAGCAGTAGCTGCCACTTTATCGCCTTGTGGTAGATGGGCAGGGGACACTGTGTACTGGAAAGTGGGATCCCTACATGATATCACGCAGGAAAGCATTTCTATATTTAAAGGTTATATTCACGGTCACAGTACCACCCGCGTCCTTACTCTCATTCTGAACACTTTCTTCCCGCTTCTGATGGCGTTGTCCTCGAAGGAGAATTCGTTTTCCCTAATTATCGCTCTGCTGTCCTTATCGCCAGTGTACGTCACCACATAAAACTCCGGCGCCCACATTTCAAATTCTCGCTCCCAGTTGATGATGGTGGATAACGGAGCGCTCACAAGGTACGGACCTTTAGAGTGACCCTGAAAAGACACAAGTCAGGGCAAGAAAAAAAAAAAAATTAGGTATATAAATAATAACAATAAAGATGGTGATGATGAAATATTGTCTGAGGCTAAAACCATGAAGCAGTCTGATCAATCAGGTTGAAATTGAACATTTTAAAATGAAGGGGTAAAAGTCCTGGGGTCCCAGAGTTGCCACGCGAACAGTGAAATGCAGCCTAGAGAGGGATGCTGAAATTCTGTGCCGAGTATTGACTACGAATAGGGCCGTTTTTAAGGCAGGGCAAAAGGGACAGCTGCCCTGGGCCCTGTCATTGTTGTGGGGCCCAAAGCAGCTGCCTCATACTTGCCAACTATCCTGGTTTAAATTCCCTCGCCCCTTGAGGTTTTAGTCCTGTGCTGTGTCCCAATATCTCAGTGTGAAGTGCTGCTACTAATGCTGCTCAGCTCTGCCCTATTGTTGTGTACAGATGACTCACCTGCACACCCTGTGTTTACACCGGCATTCATTTGTAAATAGTGGCGGCTGGCGGCATTGATATGTATATCATGCCCCCCTGAGGTCATATCCACAGTAATCTCTAGCAACCAATAAACAAGCAGAAATCATGTGCAGTAACCTCTAGCAACTAATCAGTGAGCAGTAATGTGTGCTGTAACCTCTAGCAACCAGTCAGTGAGCGGTAATGATACACTGTAACCTCTAGCAACCAGTCAGTGAGCGGTAATGATGCACTGTAACCTCTAGCAACCAGTCAGTGAGTGGTAATGATACACAGTAACCTCTAGCAACCAGTCAGTGAGTGGTAATGATACACAGTAACCTCTAGCAACCAGTCAGTGAGTGGTAATGATACACTGTAACCTCTAGCAACCAGTCAGTGAGCGGTAATGATACACTGTAACCTCTAGCAACCAGTCAGTGAGTGGTAATGATACACTGTAACCTCTAGCAACCAGTCAGTGAGTGGTAATGATACACAGTAACCTCTGGCAACTAATCACATTAGCTGCCTGATCTGATTCAGTAAACTGATTTTGAGTCTAGCTGCTATTTATTGTATGTCTCAGAGCAGGTGGAGAGTCAAACTGCATGGGGGGGGGCAAGAGAAGTTTTGCCCGGGGTCCAATCAATATTAAAGATGGCCCTGACTACGAAGCCTTGTTGGTGGCCAAATACAACATGCCAAATGAATGAGATAAAATCCTATTGGTCGCTGATAATGGAACCATGTGGAGGAGGGTAGAAGGTGGTGGAGAAGGGACAAACCAAAATTCAGGATAACCCCCCACACCACCCCAATCATATTGTTTACAAATATACCTTTTTTGGTTCATGGGACGTATTAGCATTCATGAAAAAAAAAAAAAAATCTGATCCACACACATTGGGAATCCATAAAATGGCAGAATAAATTAAGGTTTTGGGTCAGCTATTTTTTAAATATTTTTAAATGCAGGTACTCACAAGCATAGTTAAAAGAATAAAATAAAAAAAACAAGCATAGAAAAGCACAGCTGGGCTCCATAGAAAAGCTCCAGTCCACCAGCATGCGTAAGGACGTCACCACTACTGCTCCGTCCTATGTGTTTTGTCCACATGGACGTCCTCCTAGCCAAATCTAGTCAGGCTTTTTTTTTTCACCTAGATTTCTGCCAGTAACACCCTCCCTGTCCCTGGGTGACAACACTTGCTTGCCATATGGTTTTTATAGATGAGCAGCATTGTCACCCAGGGACAGGAAAGGTATTAGGACTACAGAACACCCCTCTACTCCCCCCCATCTCCCTGTCTCCATAACATAGTGGCAGAAATAATCTGAAGTCCAAGAAAGTGAACTTGGCACGCTGATAAAGTTGCTTGAGAAAACATTTCACAGAGTACAATACAGCACGAGACATCTGGCAGGATCAACAGGTATTTTTATGCACCTGTTGAACAGATATAAAAAAAAAATCAATGGGGCAGCGCGGCTATACCGCCGGCAAAGCGCTGACGCAGCAGCGCTTTGTGGTGGTCTTAACCCTTTCTCGGCCGAAAAATTGGCGGTACAGCGCCGCTAAAAAATAGCGTCATTTTACCGCCGACGCGCCCACTGCCCCAGTGTGAAAGGGGCATAAGTGTTCCCTTCACTGGAACTAAGGGGCCAACCCCTGAAAAACAACCCCCACACCATAATCCCCCCTCCCCCCACACCATAATGATTGGGACCAGTGCACAAAGCAAGGTCCATCAAGACATGGATGAGTGAGTTTGGGGTGGAGGAACTTGACTGCCCTGCACATAGACCCGTCCTCAACCTGATAGAACACCTTTGGGATGAATTTGAGCGAAAACTGCGAACAAGGCCTTCATGTCCGACATCAGTGCCTGACCTCACAAATGCACTTCAGGAAGAATGGTCAAACATTCCCATAGACACCCTCCTAAACTTTGTGGACGGCCTTCCCAGAAGAGGTGAAGCTGTTATAGCTGCAAAGGGGGGGGCCAACTCAATATTGAACCCTCCGGACTAAGACTGGGATGCCATTAAAGTTCATGTGCGTGTAAAGGCAGGCGTACCAATACTTTTGGTAATATAGTGTATGTATAAAACCACTAAGTATGCCATTTAACATACAATTTGTTTACGGAAGATATACATTTAATGAAAAGGCAATTAGACATGTGCAATTCGTTTCGTTTTTTTTTCCTTTTTTTCGTTTTCGTACGAATGAACGAATCATTCGAATCCGAATAACGAATTGTAACGAATCATTCGAATCGAACGAATCCGAAAAACAACGAAAATCCGAAAAAAAATAATTAGAAACAACGAATGTACTAATGAAGAAAATCCGAAAAACGAAAACGAAACGAAAAAATTCGTACATTCGTAACTTTTTTTTTTTTTTGTTGAATTGGTAATTTTCCGTGTCCCTTACAATGGTGCTGCTAAACGTGCTTCGAATGGATTGAACAAAAAAATTCGTACATTCGTAACTTTTTTTTAGATTCGTAACTTTTTTTTAGATTCGTAAAATTTTTTTTTCGATTCGTAACTTTTTTTTTTTTTTTTTTCGATATGTAATTTTCCGTGTCTCTATTGAACCAAAAAATTCGTACATTCGTAACTTTTTTTTTTTTTCGATTCGTAACTTTTTTTTTTTTTTTTTTTTCCGATTTGTAATTTTCCGTGTCTCTATTGAACCAAAAAATTCGTACATTCGTAACTTTTTTTTTGTTGAATTGGTAATTTTCCGTGTCCCTTACAATGGTGCTGCTAAACGTGCTTCGAATGGATTGAACAAAAAAATTCGTACATTCGTAACTTTTTTTCAGATTCGTAACTTTTTTTTCGATTCGTAAAAATTTTTTTTCGATTCGTAACTTTTTTTTTTTTTTTTTCGATTTGTAATTTTCCGTGTCTCTATTGAACCAAAAAATTCGTACATTCGTAACTTTTTTTTTTCGATTCGTAACTTTTTTTTTTTTTTTTTTTAGATTTGTAATTTTCCGTGTCTCTATTGAAACAAAAAATTCGTACATTCGTAACTTTTTTTTTTCGATTCGTAACTTTCTTTTTTTTTTTTTCGATTTGTAATTTTCCGTGTCTCTATTGAACCAAAAAATTCGTACATTCGTAAATTTTTTTTTTTTGATTCGTAACTTTTTTTTTTTTTTCGATTTGTAATTTTCCGTGTCTCTATTGAACCAAAAAATTCGTACATTCGTAACTTTTTTTTTGTTGAATTGGTAATTTTCCGTGTCCCTTACAATGGTGCTGCTAAACGTGCTTCGAATGGATTGAACAAAAAAATTCGTACATTCGTAACTTTTTTTCAGATTCGTAACTTTTTTTTCGATTCGTAACTTTTTTTTCGATTCGTAAAATTTTTTTTTCGATTCGTAACTTTTTTTTTTTTTTTTTTTCGATTTGTAATTTTCCGTGTCTCTATTGAAACAAAAAATTCGTACATTCGTAACTTTTTTTTTTCGATTCGTAACTTTTTTTTTTTTTTTTTTTCGATTTGTAATTTTCCGTGTCTCTATTGAACCAAAAGATTCGTACATTCGTAACTTTTTTTTTTCGATTCGTAACTTTCTTTTTTTTTTTTTCGATTTGTAATTTTCCGTGTCTCTATTGAACCAAAAAATTCGTACATTCGTAACTTTTTTTTTGTTGAATTGGTAATTTTCCGTGTCCCTTACAATGGTGCTGCTAAACGTGCTTCGAATGGATTGAACAAAAAAATTCGTACATTCGTAACTTTTTTTCAGATTCGTAACTTTTTTTTCGATTCGTAACTTTTTTTTTCGATTCGTAAAAATTTTTTTTCGATTCGTAACTTTTTTTTTTTTTTTTTTTCGATTTGTAATTTTCCGTGTCTCTATTGAAACAAAAAATTCGTACATTCGTAACTTTTTTTTTTCGATTCGTAACTTTTTTTTTTTTTTTTTTCGATTTGTAATTTTCCGTGTCTCTATTGAACCAAAAGATTCGTACATTCGTAACTTTTTTTTCGATTCGTAAATTATTAAAATGTAATAATAGCATACACATTACATAAAATTATGAATTATGCTCCGATTACGAATCTACGAATGTACGAATAAATACGAATGCGTCCGAAAATTAAACTAACGAAAAAACAAATCAACGAAAAAATAACTCTTACGAATGTATGAATCGTTACGAATCGACGGAAACGAAAAAAAAACGAAAAAAAAAACGATTTTTTTTCGGAAACGAAAAAAACGAAACGAAAATAAACGAATTTTTTTGTTGTGCACATGTCTACTTCTTATGCTTCCTCTGCTCAGCCATGTGTTTTGTAGAGCTTTATTACAATATTCATGCCATAGAATGTCCCCAAAGTAACCCGTCCCGGCATTGAAGGTTTCAGGAAACGCCATCTGGTGCGGTTCCATCTCCCTTTGTCATACATAACAGAGCGCAGATCTGCTGTAAGTAGGTGCTGATACCTCCCAGGGCTTTACCACTGGTGTATCTGGGGACTCCTCAGCCACACTCGTGGCCTGAATAAGGCCAGTTTGGCTGAAACGCGTTGACATTTGTGGCTGTCATTTGTTACCCGCCAATAAACACAAGATTGCAGAGCACACACAAGAAAACATAATCCAGGAGCGCGGAGGGGAAGACCTAAAGGGCGGCAATTTTTGGTTCTATCCTCACACAATATAACTATTCTATTTGCCATGAATGTGTATGTGAAGACATGAGACTATGTTGTTTCTCTCGTATTCTGTAAAATGTCAAATTTATTGTCATTATCTTTTATATTCTTTTATTGGGGCGGGAACAAATGACCCCCACCCCCCGGTTGGTTAGTCAGCGACGCCCCCGACACTTACCCCCTGGGTTGCGGGCGGGCTCCTATGTGCGGCGGCTCCTGTGTCCTCTCTGCATCACGGCAGCTTCTGCCATGCAGCACCTTCCCTCCTAGGCATCCATTAGTATCACCAATATCCTTTCAGCCAATCGTGTGACGGGTCTCAAGACCTGCTTCCTGGTTGGCCGGGAGGAGGATCAGTGTGGCAATAGCGGCTATTCATTTGCTATTGTCGCACAACTGGGTGGGTTAGGGGTTCAGTGCTCTGCGCCCCGAGCCCACCCTTTTTTTAAGCCTATTAGAGCCTCTGGCTCCAATCATGTGCTTCAAAATAAAAAAGAAACACACCCCCTGCCATTGGAATCCATAATCTGGCGCCCTGTATGTAGATCAGGGGGCCGGATGCATGGATAGGGGGGGTGGTGCCCATGCGCCCCTAATGGACGGGCGACCCGCTGCTGTGGACCCAATCTCTCTGGTCTAAAGCAAAGTGAAATATACAAGAATGTATCCGGGGCCTTTTGTCTTGTTTTTTGCAGCTCATGAGTCATGTACCAGCCTTACCTCTTTGTAGAGAGAATAGAGGAACACGATCGTCTGAACGGTCTTCCCTAGTCCCATCTCATCTGCGAGGATCGTGTCTGTTCCCTGCGCCCAGGAAAACCTCAGCCAGTTGAGTCCCTCCAGCTGGTATGGGTGTAAAGTGCCACCGGTGGTGTTGATGTACCACGGCTGTTTGTCAAACTTCACTGTGGGCTGAAACAAAGAAATGTACCTGGTGCTAGAGATCAGACGAGTTTATTTACGATAAGATTGTAGTATCGATCTTCCCATCGCACACTTTCCTGGATAAGGATTTAGGAGTAGCGGGTGCTGCAGCAACAACCAATTGGAACTGGAAACGTCACAGAATCAAATGCACATATTTGCCAGCACACCACGAAACGTCAATTACGTTCCAAATCTTTATTGATAAATGACCACATCACAGAAGACATAGTGCAACGTTTCGGAGCTGTGCAGGAGCACTTCGTCAGGCATGTGAGGCCCTACCTGACGAAGTGCTCCTGC
Organism: Lithobates sylvaticus; assembly: GCA_028564925.1. Classification (NCBI taxonomy): domain Eukaryota; kingdom Metazoa; phylum Chordata; class Amphibia; order Anura; family Ranidae; genus Lithobates; species Lithobates sylvaticus. Next base: position 211,182,427 of record CM053035.1, on the reverse strand, counting down.
ACAGCTCCGAAACGTTGCACTATGTCTTCTGTGATGTGGTCATTTATCAATATAGTGCAACGTTTCGGAGCTGTGCAGGAGCACTTCGTCAGGTAGGGCCTCACATGCCTGACAAAGGGATCCTGCATGGCTCCAAAGCATTGCACTATGTCTTCTGCGATGTGGTCATTTATCAATAAAGATTTGGACGTAATTGACGATCCGTGGTGTGCTGGAGAATATGTGCATTTGATCTTTAGGATATGACCTGCCATTTGGATAAATTGTACTGATGACACTTTGGACTCTTTTTAACCACTTGCTGACCGTATACTGTATATATACGGCGGCAAAGTGGCTCCCCTGGGCAAGGACACTTACCTGTACGTGATCCTGCACTTCCGGGTCTGGGGCGCACACGTGCGCTTCCAGCAGCCCACTACCGCTGTGACGGGACACAGCTGGATCCAATCATCGCATCCGCCGTGACCCACTGATCGTTCAAGACATGGGCAGAACGACGGTCTGCCTATGTAAACAAGGCAGATTGACGTTCAGCGAGAAGGGGAATGTTGTGTTCCTGTAGAAGAACACGGATCTCTGCCTTACCATAGTACAAGCACCTCCCCCCACAGTTTACACAAGCACAGGTGAGGCACGCCGTTAACCCTTTGCTCACCCCTGACGTTAAGCCCTTCCCTGCCAGTGTCATTAGTACAGTGACAGTGCATATTTTTAGCACTGATCACTGTATTAGTGTAACTGGTCCCCAAAAAGTGTCAGCGTACAATGTGTCCGTAGCAATATCGCAGTCCCACTATAAGTCGCCAATTGCCGCCATTAATAGTACAAAATAAATGAAAATTCCATAAATATACCCCATAGCATAATCCTTTTCAGAAGAATGCTTGTAATCCAAAGCACTCATATATCAAAGCGATAGGAACCAATGGAAACTCAGATAATTAGTTCCACAGCCACTGCTTGCTTGTTTATGCAGTACCGCATGTGGCCAGAGGTGGTGGTAGTGGTGGTGGTGGTGGTGGGGTGGGTGGGTGGAAGGGGGGGTGCCAGAGACACTCAGAAACACTCGGGGAAGCTCGAAGACCACTCAGACGCTCGGAGACACTTAGGAACGGAGAATTTCCGAGAGTCTCCGAGCGGCTCCTAGGGTCTCCGAGCGTCACCGGCACCCCAGCACCTCTGGCCACATGCGATAATGCACACCTCATAGGCTTGAATCCTGCTCATCTTGTGAGACAACACTCGCTAACTGGGTCTGGATAAAAAAAAAAAAGCTCATATTGCGAAACACTCGTAAACCGCGTTACTCGCAATCCGAGGTTCCACTGTACCCTTATTGGGATATTTTTTACCAAAAATATGTAGCAGAATACATATTGGCCTAAATTGATAAAGACATTTTTTGGATATGTTTTATAGTAGAAAGTAAAAAACTTTGTTTTTATTTTCAAAATTTTCTGTCTTTTTTTTTTGTTTAAAGCGCAAGAAATAAAAGCTGCAGAGGTGACCAAATACCACCAAAAGAAATCTTTATTTGTGGGGAAAAAAAAAGAACATTTTTATTACAGCGTCGCACGACAATGTGCAATTGTCAGGTAAAGTAGCGCAGTCCCGTATCGCAAAAAATGGCCTGGTCATAAAGGGGGGTGTGACAGACCTAGCCGGGACACAGGCTTTTTGAGAGGACTAAATGCGAGCCTCCTGCCAACCGATTATGGGTCCTGGATTTTAAGGGGCACAGGGTGAAGGAGAACCCCAACCATCAATAATCTGTGCTAGTCAGATTCAATGCTGTATATATGTGTATATATAATGCGTGTTGTCTCATGCTGTTGGGACACACACTGTCAGATGCTAGTGTCATGAACTCAAGATGTTAATTAAGAGAGCTCATCACATTGTCCTCTGTACAATGTAGTAGACGGTCCGTCTGTTACTGGTGGTCTCCTGCTATTGTGATAAAATGTCTTGTGGTTGTAATTATGATAATGTATAATCAACTGTGTGAAGCTCGGTGACAACAAGTCTGACCTGTAGTGAAATCCTGAGGGATTAGTTAATTAGTTTATGTTAAGTTGTTACAGGTGTATTGTTAGAGTAATATGAGCAGGAGGGGGGACCTCCTCTTCTACTGTATATAAATACTTGTCAGTTTGGTTCTAATAAAACAGTCCATGTTGAGCAGCTAAGCAAGTGTCGTCTCGTTTAGTGCTTGGGAGCGGTTGGAATATCTGAGATCCATATCCAGACTGGGAGGAAGTGATATATGACGAACACACTCAAGAGGAGTGTAGGGACGTTCCGTCACAGGGGGTAAAACCTTCTGGAGTGGTTAAAGCCGGTACCAAGCTCACAGCTGCTACCGATTTAACCACTTGTCTACCAAGCAGTTTATAAAATGTAACTTTGTAGACAAACTACCGGACTTGTTTCTTTTTTTTTTTTAAAGAGAACCAGTCACCTATGGGCATCTGTACTAATCACAATCTCTGGGCCATTGGCTGCCATTATGGGGCTCACTTCGTGTACTTCATTAACCTTCACAACGTCCCAAGTAACAAATATTCTGGGTCTTGGCGCAGGCACTGTATTCACGAGGGCCGTTATCACTTACGTCAACTATAGGTGTCAGCGGAGGTTTGTCTTTTTCGTCTTTCAGTTTTCTGCTGTTCCGAACTTTGGCCGGAGTTCTCACTTCTTCTCCCAGCATCAACTCTCTGCAACAGATAATGCATAACAGACGCTTCTGCAGAATCCAATTAACACAATGACACTAAGGGCTCATTTACACTTGCTTCGGCTTCAACACACATTAAACGTCTAGTTTACACTTTGCTTCAAAACAAGGCTTCGGACAGGCTTTGTTAAAGCTCTCTGAACGCCAGTCAAAGCTCCTGTCACTAAATAAAATGGTTAGCTTACAGTTCTGTTTACACCTTGCTTTTTCTTTGCTTCGGCTTCGCTATAAAAAATTATACCCCATGTAGCTTTAGTGGGGCTTCAAAGGGTCTTCAAAGCCTCCATAGAAGTCTATGGCAAAGCTTGCTTGTAGTCCAACTGAAGCCCCACTGAAGCCCCGCCGAAGCCTCATCGAAGCCCCGCCGAAGCCTCATGGAAGCCCCGCCGAAGCCTCATGGAAGCCCCGCTGAAGCCTCATGGAAGCCCCGCTGAAGCCTCATGGAAGCCCCGCTGAAGCCTCATGGAAGCCCCGCTGAAGCCTCATGGAAGCCCCGCTGAAGCCTCATGGAAGCCCCGCTGAAGCCTCATGGAAGCCCCGCTGAAGCCTCATCAAAGCCCCACCGAAGCCTCATCAAAGCCCCACCGAAGCCTCATCGAAGCCCCACTGAAGCCTCATCGAAGCCCCGCCGAAGCCTCATCGAAGCCCCACTGAAGCCCCGCCGAAGCCTCATCGAAGCCCCACTGAAGCCCCGCCGAAGCCTCATCGGAGCCCCACTGAAGCCTCATCGAAGCCCCACTGAAGCCCCGCCGAAGCCCCATCAAAGCCCCACTGAAGCCCCGCCGAAGCCTCATCGAAGCCCCACTGAAGCCCCGCCGAAGCCTCATCGAAGCCCCACTGAAGCCCCGCCAAAGCCTCATCGAAGCCCCGCCAAAGCCTCATCGAAGCCCCGCCAAAGCCTCATCGAAGCCCCGCCAAAGCCTCATCGAAGCCCCACAGAAGCCTCATCAAAGCCCCACAGAAGCCTCATGAAGCCTCATCGAAGCCCCGCCGAAGCCTCATCGAAGCCCCGCCGAAGCCTCATCGAAGCCTAGCCGAAGCCTCATCGAAGCCTCATCGAAGCCCTGCCGAAGCCTCATCGAAGCCCCGCCGAAACCTCATCGAAGCCCCGCCGAAACCTCATCGAAGCCCCGCCGAAACCTCATCGAAGCCCCGCCGAAACCTCATCGAAGCCCCGCCGAAACCCCGCCGAAGCTTTGTCGAAGCCCCACTGAAGCCTCATCGAAGCCCCACTGAAGCCTCATCGAAGCCCCACTGAAGCCTCATCGAAGCCCCACTGAAGCCTCATCGAAGCCCCACTGAAGCCTCATCGAAGCCCCACTGAAGCCTCATCGAAGCCCCACTGAAGCCTCATTGAAGCCTCATCAAAGCCCCACTGAAGCCTCATCGAAGCCCCACTGAAGCCTCATGAAGCCACACCAAAGGCTCATTGAAGCTCCACCAAAGCCTCATCAAAGCCCCCAAAAAAAGCAAAAGCAAGTAAACAGGACTGTAAGCTATCCATTTTATTTAGTGACAGGGGCTTTGACTGACGTTCAGAGAGCTTTAACAAAGCCTGTCCGAAGCTTTGTTTTGAAGCAAAGTGTAAACTGGCCAAATGTGGTACTGCACACCACAGAGGCTTGAATCCTGCTTGTTTTGTGAGACGACACTCGCAAACCGAGTCAGGATTTAAAAAAATAATAACAGCTCGTATTGCAAAACACTTGTTAACCGCGTCACTCGCAATCCGAGGTTCCACTGTATAAATTTCAGCTGTATGGTAGTGATGGGGTGAAGGGGCAGACTTGTTAGGTAATCAGGATAGTGGCGACATGCTTAGCGCTGCATCGCTCCCCCACAGACGATCGATACCTGTGGTCCCAGTAAGATAGTTTGAGGTTCTCGTAGTCTGGAATGTCGATCTCATCAATCTCCCAGGTGCACTGGTCGTAGGGCAAGTCCTTCCACTTAAGCAGATAATGGATGTCTCCTTTCTTGTCGAGGCTGCAAACAAAAAAAACACACACAGGAGGGTCACTTAATCGATGGATCCTGACGAAGGATGTAGAAAGGAAACCTCATTGTCATCATCAGGGTGAAGAGACATTCATCAGAACAGCGTTTAAAGCTGAACTTTGGGGAAAGGTTTACTCTCTGTATCTGAGCACCACAAACCAAAAACACAACTGAATTCATTTTTATTATGCAAAGCAAACTCCTCCCCCCATCCATCCCTCCATGTCTCCACCCATCCATGTCTCAACCCATCCATGTCTCCACCCATCCATGTCTCCATCCCATCCATGTCTCCATCCCATCCATGTCTCCATCCCATCCATGTCTCCATCCCATCCATGTCTCCACCCAGCCATGTCTCCGTCCATCCATTCAGGTCTCCATCCATCCATGTCTCCACCCAGCCATGTCTCCACCCAGCCATGTCTCCATCCCTCCATGTCTCCACCCAGCCATGTCTCCACCCATCCATGTCTCCACCCAGCCATGTCTCCACCCAGCCATGTCTCCACCCAGCCATGTCTCCGTCCCTCCATGTCTCCATCCATCCATGTCTCCATCCCAGCCATGTCTCCGTCCATCCATTCAGGTCTCCATCCATCCATGTCTCCACCCAGCCATGTCTCCACCCAGCCATGTCTCCATCCCTCCATGTCTCCACCCAGCCATGTCTCCACCCAGCCATGTCTCCATCCCTCCATGTCTCCACCCAGCCATGTCTCCACCCAGCCATGTCTCCACCCAGCCATGTCTCCACCCAGCCATGTCTCCACCCAGCCATGTCTCCACCCAGCCATGTCTCCACCCAGCCATGTCTCCGTCCCTCCATGTCTCCATCCATTCATGTCTCCATCCATCCATGTCTCCATCCCTCCATGTCTCCACCCAGCCATGTCTCCACCCAGCCATGTCTCCACCCAGCCATGCCTCCATCCCTCCACCCAGCCATGTCCGCCACCCAGCCATGTCTCCACCCAGCCATGTCTCCACCCAGCCATGTCTCCACCCAGCCATGTCTCCACCCATCCATGTCTCCACCCATCCATGTCTCCACCCATCCATGTCTCCATCCCATCCATGTCTCCATCCCATCCATGTCTCCATCCCATCCATGTCTCCATCCCATCCATGTCTCCATCCCATCCATGTCTCCACCCATTCATGTCTCCACCCATTCATGTCTCCATCCCATCCATGTCTCCATCCATCCATGTCTCCACCCATTCATGTCTCCACCCATTCATGTCTCCAAGCTTTATTTTGTTGAAAATCCCCAACTAGCATTTCTGGACGGGGCCATCTTAAAGCGGAACCTTCAGTAATTTTCTCACCTTTCCATCTATTAAATCTTCTGCCCGTGTTGTTGTTTTAACTTTGGATAGTAAAACATTTTTTTTCTGCAAGTAAATCCCTTATACAGCCCTCTTCCTGTTTCTTGTCTGGTCATTAGTCCTAGGCTTATGACATCATGCACAGCTCTCTCTATCACTCTCGTCAGAGTTTGCCGGGAAGGGAGGGGGGTGGGTGAGTCATAAGAGGGCCAATGAGAGCCATGGGCGTATGCGGGACTTTTTTCAGGGAGGGGGGCATAATTTTAAGGTCACCCATGCTCTGACCCTTTTCGACAATGTCATTATCACGGTCAGAGACTGCAGACATAGTACAGGAGATGGTCAGAGACTGCATACATGGCTCAAGAGACTTTCAGAGACTGCGGACATGGCACAAGAGATGACCAGAGACTGTATACATGGTTTAAGAGACTTTCAGAAACTGCATACATGGCTCAAGAAACTGCGGACATGTGAGGGGTGACAGAGAGAGACAGGGGGGGGGGAAGAGAGAGAGAGAGAGAGAGAGAGAGAGAGAGAGAGAGAGAGAGAGAGAGAGAGAGAGAGAGAGAGAGAGAGAGAGAGAGAGAGAGAGAGAGAGAGAGAGAGAGAGAGAGGTGACAGAGTGAGGGGTGATAGAAAGAGACATAGGGGGTGACAGAAAGAGACGGAGGGGGGTGACAGAGAGAGACATAGGGGGGTGACAGAGAGAGACATAGGGGGGGTGACAGAGAGAGACATAGGGGGGGTGACAGAGAGAGACATAGGGGGGTGACAGAGAGAGACAGAGGGGGGTGACAGAGAGAGACAGAGGGGGGTGACAGAGAGAGACAGAGGGGGGTGACAGAGAGAGACAGAGGGGGGTGACAGAGAGAGACAGAGGGGGGTGACAGAGAGAGACAGAGGGGGGTGACAGAGAGAGACAGAGGGGGGTGACAGAGAGAGACAGAGGGGGGTGACAGAGAGAGACAGAGGGGGGTGACAGAGAGAGACAGAGGGGGTGACAGAAAGAGACAGAGGGGGTGACAGAAAGAGACAGAGGGGGGTGACAGAAAGAGACAGAGGGGGGTGACAGAAAGACAGAGGGGGGTGACAGAGAGAGAGGAGTGTGACAAAGAGAGACAGAGGGGTGGGGTGACAGAGAGAGGGGGGGAAAAAGACAGAAAGGTGACAGAGAGAGGGACCCCCTAGCCCTGTCTGCAGTCCCTCAAGTGTCCCAGTGGTGTGGGTAATGCTCAATACGGCACCTTGCATGCCAGTAGGATGTCCATGACGGACAGCAGCTGGCAAGACTCTTTTTAATTCTGGGTGAGGACGGGGCCGGCCGCCAGCGCTAGGATAAAGACCGAGTGGGGAACAAACTCTTGATCCGATCCCTGATTCCAGGGGGGGGGGGGGCACTTGCCCCCCCTTGCCTCTACCTGCGGACGCCCATGATGAGAGCTGCAGAGCTGGAGGTGTGTGTCTGTGTAAATCCAGGAAGTGAACAGGCAGCAGATTCAGCTGCCCACAGTTAAAATGGCTGCAGCCAGACTCAGTGGAGAGAGATTTCTGCAGCAGATTTGGCAAGTACAGAGGAAGCTTCAGAATGGAAAAGATGTTTTTATTACAAATGATGCGAGCCGACTGCAGTTCCTCTTTAACCGCTTGCCGACCAGTTCACAACGATTTACGCTAGCAGCCGGAAATGGGGTTAAATCCGCCTGCAAAACGCCGCTTTGCTGGCGGTATGGCGGCGCTGCCCCATTGTTTTCAGTGGGTATTCACCGCTCCTCCACCGCTGCAAAGAAGCTGCTGGCAGGACTTTTTTGTGACGGCCTGCCAGCGCAGCGCCCCAGTGTGAAAGCACTCAGGCTTTCACACTGGGTTTGCAGCTGAGGCTTTTTTCAGGCGCTATTTTTTAGCGCCGTAGCGCTTGAAAAATGCCTCCCGTGTGAAAGGGGTCTTCGAATCACTCCCTAGGACACACTTAACCTCTTGATCGCCCCCTAGTGTTTAACCCCTTTTCCCTGCATTTTTATAGCACTGATCGCTGTATAAATGACAATGGTCCCAAAATAGTGTCAAAATTGTCCGATGTGTCCGCCATAATGTCGCAGTCGGGATAAAAATCTCTGATTGCCGCCATTACTAGTAAAAAAAAACTATTTTGTAGACGCTATAACTTTTGTGCAAACCAATCAATAAACGCTTATTGTGATCTTTTAGCAGAATACATATTGGCCTAAATTGATGAAGAAATTAGATTTTTTTTTAAATTTGATATTTTATAGCAGAAAGTAAAAATATATATATATTTTTTTTAAATTGTTGCAAAAAATAAAAACCGCAGAGGTGATCAAATACCACCAAATGAAAGCTCTATTTGTGGGGGGGGGGGGGGGGGAGGACAAAACTTTGATTTGTGTCCTCTGCCCCCCTTTACATCATCTCCCCACAGTAGATGATGTTGGACGGGAAGGCCTGGCTCGCAGTCTCCACTATTATTCATCCCAAAGGTGTTCTATCGGGGGTTGAGGTCGGGACTCTCAAGTTCTTCCACCCCAAACTCGCTCATCCATGTCTTTATGGACCTTGCTTTGTGCACTGGTCCAAAAATCATTTGGTGGAGGGGGGATTATGGTGTGGGGGGGGGGGGGATTATGGTGTGGGGGGAGGGGGGATTATGGTGTGGGGTGGAGGGGGGGGGATTATGGTGTGGGGTGGAGGAGGGGGGGGGGATTATGGTGTGGGGGAGGGGGGGGGATTATGGTGTGGGGGGGAGGGGGGGGGGGATTATGGTGTGGGGGGTGGGGGGGGATTATGGTGTGTGGTGGAGGGGGGGGATTATGGTGTGTGGTGGAGGGGGGATTATGGTGTGGGGGGGGGGGGGGATTATGGTGTGGTGGTGGAGGGGGGGGGATTATGGTGTGGGGGGGAGGGGGGATTATGGTGTGGGGTGGAGGGGGGGGATTATGGTGTGGGGTGGAGGGGGGATTATGGTGTGGGGGGAGGGGGGATTATGGTGTGGGGGAGGGGGGATTATGGTGTGTGGTGGAGGGGGGGGATTATGGTGTGGGGGGGGGGGGATTATGGTGTGGGGTGGAGGGGGGGATTATGGTGTGGGGTGGAGGGGGGATTATGGTGTGGGGGAGGGGGGATTATGGTGTGGGGTGGAGGGGGGGGGATTATGGTGTGGGGTGGAGGGGGGGGATTATGGTGTGGGGTGGAGGTGGGATTATGGTGTGGGGTGGAGGGGGGATTATGGTGTGGGGGGGGGGGGGATTATGGTGTGGGGGGGGATTATGGTGTGGGGGTTGTTTTTCAGAGGTTGGCCCCTTAGTTCCAGTGAAGGGAACTCTTAAGACATCAGCATAACAACATGACCGCCCACCAGTGCACAAAGCAAGGTCCATAAAGACATGGATGAACGAGTTTGGGGTGGAGGAACTTGATTGGCCTGCACAGAGTCCTGACCTCAACCCGATAGAACATCTTTGGGATGAATTAGAGCAGAGACTGTGAGCCAGGCCTTCTTGTTCGGCATCAGTGCCTGACCTCACAAATGCTCTTCTGGAAGAACGGTCAAACATTCCCATACGGTCAAACACTCCTAAACCTTGTGGACGGCCTTCCCAGAAGAGGTGAAGCTGTTATAGCTGCAAAGGTTGGGCCAACTCAATATTGAACCCTCCAGACTAAGACTGGGATTCCACTTAAGGACCGGAAGGGTTTACCCCCTTAATGACCAGGCCATTTTAACCATTACGGATTAAGACTGGGATGTCATTAAAGTTTACGTGTGTGTGTGTAAAGGCAGGCGTCCCAATACTTTTGGTAATATAGTGTATTTGACTGTTTGCCCACATTTCAGTTGTAATATATTTATGTTCCGGTATTAACAAAATCCAAAACGTATAACTCCTAAGAGTCGCTTCTTATTTATCTCACAGAATTCTGACCGCCGCCCTTCCAATAAGAATACATCAAATATAAAACCAGATCTGACATAAATCAATGACGCGGCTGTACACTGCGATCGTAATATGCAGAGGAGAGGAGGACATCGGAAGGGGAACGGACGGCGTCCGGCGCGACATTCCGACTTCACAGGATGAGATGACTGCAAAGTCCATGTCTTGGTAAAGCGGGTTTATAGAATGCAAAAGCAATCCAAGATCTAAAATATTATATACTTAGGTGATTATAAACCTAAAATTCAAATTTTTTTATTTATTTATTTATTTTTTAAATTATTTGTTTTCTTTTTAAATTATTTTTTTTTCTTTTTAAATTTTTTTTTTTCTTTTTTAATTATTTTTTTTCTTTTTAATTTTTTTTTTTTCTTTTTTAATTTTTTTTTTTTCATAGGAACAGGGTCCGGAAGGACCAACAAATAACAGAGTAAGGTATTGTACAGTACAGACCAAATTTATTTTTATTTTTTTAATTTTTTAAACAAACATGTTGTAAATTTAATCATAATAATTTAACCAATTTTTTTATATATATATTTTTTTGAAATAATCAGATTCTAAAATAGAATTCCTCATTTTCGGGGGCCCCCGCAGAGCGAACGGATAACATCGTTGGCTCTTTAATTGCCGTCTCCGATCTCGGATTTTAATCAGGTGTTTACCATTATTACATTACAATGTTTAGGAGATTTTTTATTTTTTTTAATCCTGTCACTCGGGCTGATAGTAGTCACAACATTAATTTTCTGGAACGGCGTGTTGCCATGGCGACGAGCGCAGATGTAAAATCCCAAAGCAATTTTCAATGAATATGAATGAAAATAATCCGGCGCTTGCATTTTTTTTTTTATAGCTTCCTGCGATGACACAAAAAGTTGAAACAATTTTTTTCAACCCAAAATATATATAAATATTATAATAAGGCAAAATGAAAAAAAAAAAAAAAAGGTGCTGCGACAAGCAGACGGCGACTTCCTTTTATTGCTGCGGGTCACTTATGCGGGCTGTACATTCGAAATTCAGGCCGGTTCAGCAGAGAACGGCCAAATGTGGTCACTGGTTGGAAGTCGATTTAGCCGAAGTTCACACTAGTGCAGTGCGATTTTAAATGGATTTGCAATACGATATTGTAGTGCAGCTGCAGTGCGATTCGGACACATTTTGAATGCACGTTTTTACTACTGCAACTCATCTCTGCCGTCAGCAGCAGGGACAAGTCGTTGGTTGTTAACCTCTTTGCTTACTGGGCACTTAAACCCCTCTCCTGCCCAGACCAATTATCAGCTTTCATCACTGTCATTCTTTGAATGACAATTACGCGGTCATGCAACACTGTACACATAGGACATTTTTATCATTTTTTTCACACAAATGAAGCTTTCTTTTGGTGGTATTTAATCACCACTGTGGTTTTTATTTTTTGCTAAACAAACAAAAAAGACAGACATTTTTGAAAGTTTGTTATAAAATTTTTCAAACGAGTAATTTTTCTCCCTCATTGATATTCGCAGATGAGGCTGCACTGATGGGCACAGGTAAGGCGACACTGATGGGCACAGGTAAGGCGACACTGATGGGCACAGGTAAGGCGACACTGAAGGGCACAGGTAAGGCGACACTGAAGGGCACAGGTAAGGCGACCCTCATAGGCACAGATAAAGTGACACTAAAGGGCACAGTTAAGGCGACACTGATGGGCACAGGTAAGGCGACACTGATGGGCACAGGTAAGGCGACACTGATGGGCACAGAAAAGGCGGCACTGATGGGCACAGAAAAGGCGGCACTGATGGGCACAGAAAAGGCGGCACTGATGGGCACAGAAAAGGCGGCACTGATGGGCACAGATAAGACGGCACTGATGGGCACAGATAAGACGGCACTGATGGGCACAGATAAGACGGCACTGATGGGCACAGATAAGACGGCACTGATGGGCACAGATAAGATGGCACTCATAAGACAGCACTGATGGGTGGCACTGGTGGGTGGCACTGGTGGGTGGCACTGATGGATGTCACTGATGGGCACTATAAGGTGGCACTGATATGCAGCACTGGGGATGAGGCACTGATTGGTGATTTATAGGTGGCACTGTGGGCACTGAAAGATGGCACTGTGGGCACTGAAAGGTGGCGCTGGTGGGCACAGAAGCCTCTCCATGATCGGGACCGATGTCCCTCTCGCAGTTGCCAATGATCTGCTATTAGCGTGAGGAGAAAAAATTGTCGATTACTGGCTCCGTTTACTTGACATGATCAGCTGTCATTGGCTGACAGCTGATCACGTGGTAAGGAGCCAGGATCGACCCCTCACTCCGATCTGTGATCTGCTGAGTCTCAAACTCACTGATCACAGAGCGCGCCATGAGTGCCCTGCAGGGGGCACGCCGGCCGCTCGAGCACGGGAGGATCTCCAGGGATGCCCTCCCGGCAAATTATGCGCTATAGCGTGGACGGGAAGTCGCCCGCTGGCTTCCTAGCAACGCTGGCTTCCTAGCAACGACGAGTCATTCCTGCTGTCGGCAGGGATTACCTGTTGACAGCAGAATGTAAACAAGATAGCCAGCATTGAAAAAAAAGCATGGGGATCCTCCTTCCAATCCATAGCAGGCCCTTTGGGTCTGCTATTGATTTTAAGGGGGGCCCCATACCAAAAAAAACAGGGTGGGATCCCCCTGAAAATCCATACCAGACCCTTATCCAAGCATGCAGCCCGGCAGGCCAGTAAGCGGGGGAAGAAGGTGAGAAAGCAGCAAATGGACGGCCTTCCCAGAAGAGGTGAAGCGGTTATAGCTGCAAAGGGTGGGGCCAACTCAATAGTGAACCCTCCGGACTAAGACTGGGATGCCACTTAAGGACCGGAAGCAGAGCCGATCGGCCCTATAGGCACACTATGCAAGCTGCTTAGGGCCCCGCTGCTGTGGGGGGGCCCCCAAGACCCAGCATCCCCCCCCTGCACCTCTGGCTGGCCGTTTAGAGTGCAGTGAGGAGAGGTGGGAGGAGGTGGAAGGCGGCGATCGGCAGCTCTATGGTGCCTGAGTGGGCGGCGGGATCTCCCTGGGGTTTGTAGTACTCTCAGTGTATACAGTGGAGAGGAGAAGGGAGGCGCCTCTGACCCAGGCAGGTATCAGTTTCACTTTCACTCTGCTTGAACACTGTTGCTGATGCCCGGGTCAGAGGCCCCTCCCCTCTCCGCTGTATACATTCGGAGATAGAACTACTAGCCCCAGGGAGATCCCCCTGCCTGTGGACACCATAGAGCTGCCGATGGCCCCCTCCCACCTCTACCAGCCAGGTACAGGGAAGGATGTAAGGACGGGGCCCTCTGGGGACACTGATGTAAGGACGGGGCCCTCTGGGGACACTGATGTAAGGACGGGGCCCTCTGGGGACACTGATGTAAGGACGGGGCCCTCTGGGGACACTGATGTAAGGACGGGGCCCTCTGGGGACACTGATGTAAGGACGGGGCCCTCTGGGGACACTGATGTAAGGACGGGGCCCTCTGGGGACACTGATGTAAGGACGGGGCCCTCTGGGGACACTAATGTCAGAGGGGGGTCTCTCTGGGGACCCTGTGTAAGGAGGGGCTCTCTGGGAACCCTGTGTAAGGAGGGGCTCTCTGGGGACCCTGTGTAATGAGGGGCTCTCTGGGGACCCTGTGTAATGAGGGGCTCTCTGGGGATACTAATTTAAGAGGGAAGGCTCTCTTATGGGACACTAATGTAAGGGGAGGCTCTCTGGGGACCCTGGTGTAAGGGGGGGGGCTCTCTGGGGACCCTGGTGTAAGGGGGGGGCTCTCTGGGGACCCTGGTGTAAGGGGGGGGGCTCTCTGGGGACCCTGGTGTAAGGGGGGTGCTCTCTGAGGACCCTGATGTAAGGAGGGTCTCTCTGGGGAGCCTGGTGTAAGGAGAGGCTCTCTGGGGACCCTGGTGTAAGTGGAGACTCTCTGAGGACACTGATGTAAGGGGGGGCTCTCTGGGGACCCTGATGTAGGGGGGATACCCTCTGGGGACCCTGATGTAAGGGGGGGCTCTCTGTGGACCCTAATGTAGGGGGAGGCTCTCTGGGGACCCTGATGTAAGGAGGGGCAGTCTGGGGACCCTGATGTAAGGGAGGCTCTCTGGGGATCCTGATGTAGGGGGAGGCTCTCTGGGGACCCTAATGTAGGGGGAGGCTCTCTGGGGACCCTAATGTAGGGGGAGGCTCTCTGGGGACCCTAATGTAAGGGGGGCTCTCTGGGGACCCTAATGTAGGGGGAGGCTCTCTGGGGACCCTAATGTAAGGGGGGGATCTCTGGGGACCCTAATGTAGGGGGAGGCTCTCTGGGGACCCTAATGTAAGGGGGGGATCTCTGGGGACCCTAATGTAGGGGGAGGCTCTCTGGGGACCCTGATGTAGGGGGGAGACTCTCTGAGTACACTGATTTAAGGGGGGCTGTCTGGGGACCCTTGTGTAAGGGGGGCTCTCTGGGGACCTTGGTGTAAGGGGGGCTCTCTGGGGACCTTGGTGTAAGGAGGGGCTCTCTGGGGACCTTGGTGTAAGGAGGGGCTCTCTGGGGACCTTGGTGTAAGGAGGGGCTCTCTGGGGACCCTGATGTAAGGGGGGCTCTCTGAGGACCCTGATGTAAGGGGGGCTCTCTGAGTACCCTGATGTAAAGGGGGGCTCTCTGAGGACCCTGATGTAAGGGGGGCTCTCTGAGGACCCTGATGTAAGGGGGGCTCTCTGGGGACCTCATTCTGTTCTATATTGTTGTACTTATTCTTTAACTGTTTTGTTTAAAGGAGGGAGGATTGTTTTGGGAGCACTGAAGTGTCAGGTGTGACTGTGTGGCAATGGCAAATGGTTTCCATAGCTCACGGCATCACGGGTCAGGTAGAGGGCCCCTTAGCAGAATTTTGCTTAGGGCCCCAGGGAGGTCAGGATCGGCACTGACCGGAAGGATTTACCCCCTTAATGACCAGGCCATTTTAACCCTACAGACTAAGACTGGGATGCCATTAAAGTTCATGAGTCCCAATACTTTTGGCAATATAGTGTATTTACTAGCCCCTTCCCCCCTACATTCTGCAACATCCCCCGCAGCAGCCAGGGGGAGAGGAGAGATGCCAGCAGCACTACAGGATGAGCGGTAGGGGGAATTGGCACTGCACGTAGCGATTAGGGTGTGCCCAGGCACACCCCCAGCACACGCCTATTATACACTTATTAACTTGGGTCAAAGCTGCACTGTTTTTTTTTATTCTACAGGCAACCTTATCTGTATAGACATGTTTTGATAAAAGGTGAACTAACCCTTTAGGCCCCTTTCACACTGGGGCCAGGGGCGGACTGACCATTTGGCCACTCAGGCACTTCCCGAGGGCCCCGGGCCACTAGGGGGCCCCATCAGGGTTGCCAGCCTCAGTAAAACCAGGGACAGTATGTAAAAATCTGTGTTTTTTTTTTTACATCTGTCTCTGAAATGTCCCTTACCGACATCCGTTTGGTCTACCAAATAAAAGATTATAGCTGCCCCACCTCTCCAGTACCTTCTCAGCCAATAGAAACATGTCTCTGTATACTGTGTGTACATGTATGTGTATACTGTGTGGCCCCATAATCTCTGATTGCCCAGGGGGGCCCCATAATCTCTTATTGCCCGGGGGGCCCCATGAGTTGTCAGTCCGCCCCTGACTGGGGCGTTTTTCAGGCGCTACAGTGCTAAAAATAGCGCCTGTACACGGCCTGAAAAAATCCGGCCCCATTCACTCCAGTGTGAAAGCCGGAGGGCTCTCACACTGGAGCGGTGCGCTAGCAGGACGGTCAAAAAAGTCCTGCTAGCAGCATCTTTGGAGCGGTGAAGGAACGGTGTATTCACTGCTCCTATACCGCTCCTATACCGCTCCTACCCATTGAAATCAATGGGTCATCGCGGTAATACCGCGTCAATACCTCTGGCAAAGCACCGCTTGCGGGGGGGGTTTTAACCCTTTTTTTTGTTAAAACCACCCCGCTAGCGGCCGAATACCACGACAAAAACGACTAAATATAGCGCTGCTTTACCGCCGACGCCGCTCCCGCCCCAGTGTGAAAAGGGCCTTAAGGTGTGTAAATGCAATGCAAAGAACTGAGCCCAGCCTTGCTGACATGCGGGTTCTCACTGGTCACTTCTGCTTCAGCAGAGAGGTCCACAGAGAAGATTATTTTATTTTAGGGCTGAAACAACTAATCGATTAATCGACAACTAATCAATTATTAAATTAATCGATTACTATTTTCATAATCGATTAATCGGCCAGTAATATAATAGGGGTAAAAAAAAAAAGCTAAAAATGAGCCCTTTATAGTACAAAAAGAGCAAATAATCACTACTGTAAATATTACTTTCACAGTTCTACGGTAAAAAAAAATTAAACCCTTATAGTAGTGATTATTTGCTTTTTTTGTACTATAAAGGGCTCATTTTAGTTATTTTTTAACCCCATTATGTTACTAAACGTCTCAGACCTGGTTCACATCTCTGTGTTTTTTGGTGCTTTTTGCAGAAACGTACTACAGTTCATTTACATGGTTTCCTATGGGACACGTTCACATCTGTGCTTTTTTCAGCTGCTGCGTATTTGGAAAGGGTCAGGGACTTTTTTTTTAACGCAAAACTTTTTTTTGGTTCAATATACTTCAATGGAAAAGCTGCAGAAAAGCATGCAATGCGTTTTTGCAGCAATTTGTATTTTTTATTCTGCCCAACAACAAATTGGCCAAAAAACAGTACGTCTCTTCTAATAGTATATACAGTACATCTCCTCTAAAGCCCCATACACACGCGCGGATTATCCGAGGACCAGGTCCGTCATACTTTGTCTGATGTTGGTTTTGCGTACACACGGTCGGACAAAGTTGTCGGAAAATCCGATCATTCTGAACGTGGTGACGTTTGTTGCCTACGACGGGACTACGTAGAGGCTAGTATCCAATAGCTTTGGTCTTGTAATGTGATCTGAGCATGCGTAGCACTTTGTCTGGTCGGACAACCGTACACACGATCGGATTTGGTGTGATCGGACCGTGTTGTCGGAAAATCTATCCAGCAGGAGATAGGACTTTGTCCGTCGGACAATCCGACGTACACTGTCCGATGGTGCCTACACACGGTCTGATTTTTCAACAACATTGTCCGATCGGACAGAATCCATGCAAAAATCCGACCGTGTGTATGGGGCTTAACAGTGTATACCGTATATCTCTTCTGTCTGTTATTCTCAGAGTGGATTTGATATTTTGCTCCCTAACCATAAAGTTGGTTGTTTATATTTACCACTGCATAGAGATATTTAAGAATAAATTGCCTTTTTTTTAAACTTTACATATTAACTAAATTACACACCACACATTTTTTTAAGGTTATTAGCCGAATAATCGATTAATCGAAACAATAATCGGCCAACTAATCGATTATGAAAATAATCGTTAGTTGCAAGCCTTATTTTACTTACATTTTATAATGCGATAGCAAACCCCTTGTGGTGCACGGACTTAGATAGTGCACGGACTTAGATAGTGCATGGACTTAGATAGTGCATGGACTTAGATAGTGCATGGACTTAGATAGTGCTTTTACCTTTAGAGGTATAAAATGTTGGGACAGATAATCGCTGCAGCAATAACTAAAAAAAGAAAATGTGTGCTCAGTGAAAACCTATCATACTTCCCGTTTTCCCCTTTTAAATTAATATTTACGTATTCCTCCGGCTTGCAATAAAGAGATGAGCTAATCAGTTTAAAGCCCGGGGAAGGCCGGCTGGACGGGGGGAGTTATCATTCTGAGCACACATGCAATTCGAGCCGAGATATATTGTAACCGAAATGTACCATTTGAAAATGGGAACACGAAAACCCATTATGATAAGTGCTGGAGCCGCCTGAACCCATCTGATGGCTGCGACGTGGGCAGCCTGGTGCAGTCACCAGATAGTGATGTCACCCCCGGGAGTCTTGGAAACCTCTTGCAACGCATCTATGTGTATTAATGCGGAGATGGGAATGTTGGTTTTGCAGCAGGATAAACACGGAAGCATTTCAGATTTCAAAGCAACTTTATCACTGGTTAAAAAAAAATAAAAAAATAAAAAAAAATGCTAGAAAGGCACAACCTGTACAAGGAAAGGTTTTGTACTCGGACTGACAGACAGCGCAGCCAGGTGGGCTTTATTTAGAAATGCCATCTGGCAGCTTAGCTGCAGGGTCACCACTGATCCTGGATCACCCTGGTCCCTCCGTATCCTGTGACTTCCCACTAGAGCTGCACAATTCTGGGCAAAATGAGAATCACTATTTTTTTTTGCTCAGAATAAAAAGATCACGATTCCCGCGACGTAAAAACTTTCACATTATACAAAAAAAAATAAAAAATCAGGCTAACCTTACTGGTTAGTCTTTTTTTTTTTTTATTCATTAAAGTACTTTTTTCCAAAAAAATTGCATTTGAAAGACCGCTGCGCAAATACAGTGTGACATAAAATATTGCAACAACCACCATTTTATTCTCTACAAAAAAAAAAAAAAAATTTATATATTATATATACACACATACATATATATATATATATATATATATATATATACACACACACACACATATACATACACATATATACATATATATATATATATATATATATATATATATATATATATATATATATATATATATATATATATATATATATACACATGCACACACACACATATAATGTTTGGGGGTTCTAAGTAATTTTGTAGCAAAAAAAAAAAAAGATTTTAACTTCAAACCAACAAATGTCATAAAAAGGTTTATTGTTTTTTCATTTACACACAAAGTCTATTCCATTGACAAATTGTTACAATGTTTATACTTAAAGTGGTGTTTCCACCAATATTACAACATTATGTGTATTTAAATAAAATCTGATAAAAAAAAAAAAAAAAATTGGATAAAATAAAAAAAATTAAAAATTCACTTACCTATTTCTCCCTGTTGCTAGGTGGTCCCACGAAATCTGCCTCTTCCTCAGCCCGGGCTAGAAACGTCACTTCCGCTCGGCAGTCAGTCATCTGGGACACGTGACAGGTCCCAGATGACTGTGCGGCGTATCACGATGTGCGGCGCCGCTCGCACATGCGCAGTGGGTGCCCGGCTGTGAAGCCACAGCCAGGTGCCCACAGTAAGGATGCCAGCGCCGCGAGCGGAGCGGGGAACGAGGGGGGGCATCGTTCCCCGGCATCGCTGGGACAGGTAAGTGTCCGATTCTTAAAGCTTAAAGCTGCAATATTTGTAGCTGCTGACTTTTAAAAAATTTTTTTTAATGGGCACCCCACTTTAAGTTCAACTGATAAATAATGTTGCGATTCTTGGCCCGTTTTTTTTCCCCTTCCTTTCTTTTGACGGCTGTGGCTTCAGAAGAGCACAGCGAATTCTTTCCATAGACAGAATCGGAAAACACTTTTGTCAAGATCGCAACGGGAAAAAATAGTGATAACCATTCTTTACGAATAATTGTGCAGCTCTACTTCCCAGAATCTATGAATCTATAGATGGTTACTTGGACCCCTTTTCCACCCCCCCAGTGGCTTCCAAACTGCCTGCCACCGTATGCTTGGGCACATACATTTGGCACTAGAACTGCTTGCTTTTATAGATCTCTGTGGCTTATCCATTCACAAGGCAGCACCAGTGGTCTGAACACCTACCTACTACACATGTACTATATGAGAATCCCCTGAAGAAGATCCCAAACCTGTAAATTTTGAAACGCGTTGGGTGTCGAGTGCATATTTTACTTATGATCAAGGCTCTTGGCAGCAATTCTCTGTGCTATCTGCACATATGTATAAGCCATTCTTTTAATTACCCACATTATCTATATTTTTATCTCATTGTTCAATAAAATGTATCGTTTTTTTTATATGCATCTTTGGAGTATTGTTGTCTGAAGTGCCTTTAACCACTTGCCGCCCACCATATAGCAATACGACGTTGGCAAATTGGTTGCGATATCCTGACCGGACGTTATACGACATCGCCAGGATACCAAGCCGGTGTGCGCCCCCAGGGGCACGCATTGCTGC
The DNA here is from genome assembly GCA_028564925.1 of Lithobates sylvaticus. Taxonomy (NCBI): domain Eukaryota; kingdom Metazoa; phylum Chordata; class Amphibia; order Anura; family Ranidae; genus Lithobates; species Lithobates sylvaticus. The sequence goes on along the minus strand of CM053035.1, from coordinate 211,162,314 downwards.
GGTCGTTGTTGCGGTGTGTCAGAATGACGCACCGCAACTCCAATCTAGGTAAAGAGTCTTTGACGGAGACTCTTTACCACTTGATCAGCCGTGTCCAATCACGTCTGATCACGATGTAAACAGGAGGAGCCGTTGATCGGCTTTTCCCCACTCGCAGAGAGCCGATCGGCTGATCTCCTGACAGGGGGGGGGGTCTGTGCCGATTGTTTATCGGCGCAGCCCCCCCCCCCCTCGGATGCCCGCCCCCACCACCAGAATGCCACCAGGACCATCAGGGATGGCCACCACACTGGACCACCAGGTATGCCACCCTAGACCACCAGGGAAATGCCAATCAGTGACCAGGCAGCTGCTAATCAGTGCCATTGGAAAATGCCTGCCAGTGATGCCCATCAGTGAAATCCAGTGCCAGCCATCAGTGCCCATCAATGCCGCCTTTCAGTGCCCAGTGCCACCCATAAGCAATTTCGGGGTCAATTACCAGCGGAACTTAGAGAAATTAAAATCAATTATTGTTCTGACTTTTTTTTAGACAGGCCCCAACATCTGACATATTTCACTAATTAGGAGAACAGATTTTCTGGTAAAACTCTGTGTTCTTCGCATCCAAAAATAATCCTTCTTTTAATGGCTTTAGTGAATCTGGTGGTGTAAAGACAGTCATACCACATTTTTTTATTTTTTTTGTGGCTAAAAGGGTTCTCAACTATTGGACTGCCCCCCCCTTGTGGGCCTTCAGCCAGCTGCAGATCCCCAAATCTTCCACATTGCCACTCAAACTCCCATAGTGGCCTCCAGTGCCCCTCAACCTTCCGCCATGCCTCCTCAAGCTCTCTGGAAGCCCTCAGCTCCCACAATGCCTCCCAAACTCCTACAGTGCCACCTAGCCCCCTGCAGTGCCCACTAGCTTGCTGAAGAGCTTCCAGCCCTTCACAGTGCCCCCAACAGTGTTCCACAGTGCCCCCTATTCTCCTGTAGTGCCCTCCAGTCTCCCACAGTGCCCCTACAAATACCCCAGTCACCTCCCAGCCTCCTGGAGAGACCCCAGCCACCTCCAGAGATCCCAGCCCCCAGAAATGCCCCCAAGGCCACCAAGTCTTCTACAGTATCCCCTAACCTCCTTAAGCACCCCTATCAGTGTCCCCCAAACTCCCACAGTGGCACCCAGCCCCCTGCAGTGCCCACTAGCTTGCTGCAGAGCTTGCAGCCCTCCACAGTAGCCCCCACCTGCAAGAGTGTTACACAGTGCACCCCCTATTCTCCTGTAGTGCCCCCCTGCAAATGCCCCACCCTCCTGGAGAGACCCCAGCCCCCAGCTACTTTCAAAAATCCCAACCCCTACAAGGCCACCAAGTCTTCTACCAAGTCCCCCAACCTTCTCAAGCACCCCTATCAGTGTCCCCCAACCTCCAACAGTGGCACCCAGCTGCCTGCAGTGCCCACTAGCTTGCTGCCGAACCTTCAGCCCAGCACAGTGCCCCCCACCCCCCAACAGTGTTACACAGTGCCCCCCTTTTCGCCTGTAGTGCCCTCCAGTCTCCCACAGTGTCCCTGCAAATTCCCCAGCCTCCCAGAGAGACCCCAGCCCCCACAAATGCCCTCAGCTACTTTCAAAAACCGCTACCCCTTTCAAGGCCACCAAGTCTTCTACAGAGTCCCCCAACCTCCTTGAGAACCCCTATCAGTGTCCTCCAACCTCCCACAGTGCCACCCAAACCCCTATAGTGCCTACTAGCTTGCTGCAGAGCTTTCAGCCCCCACCTCCCTACTGGTGCCTGGAACCTCCAACAGTGCCCCCTATTTTTTCTGCAGTGCCCTCCTGTGAACTGAACCTGAGAACCAATGATATACAGCATTAGTTTATTTTTAGTGAACACACCCCCTGAGCCACTGTCACAGTCAAATCGGTGTGGCTCCACCCGCATCATTCATTCACAGCGATATGTGAATGAAGTAACTAAAAGTCAATTTAAACTGATAATCAGAGCCCTGGTTATCAGCGCAGCCCATCAGTGCCACCCATCAGTGCCACCCATCAGTTCAGCCCATCAGTGCCACCCATCAGTGCCGCCCATCAGTGCCGCCCATCAGTCCTGTCTCATCAGTGCCCATCAGTCCTGTCTCATCAGTGCCCATCAGTCCTGTCTCATCAGTGCCCATCAGGTCCGTCTCATCAGAGTCCATCAGTCCTGTCATCAGTGCCCATCAGTTCTGCCTAATCAGTGCACATCAGTGCTGCCTAATCAGTGCACATCAGTGCTGCCTAATCAGTGCACACCAGTGCACCTTCATCAGTGCCCATCAATGCAGAGAAATTACTTTTCTCACTAAGAAACTAGGATTTCATTTTTTTTTTTTTTTTAAACGTTTGGTCTTGTTTTTTTTTTTGTTTATTTAGCAAAAAACAATATTCAAATATTTCTAAAAGGAAGCTCTATTTGTGTGAAAAAAAAATGATAACATTTTTTTTTGTGTAGTGTTGATGACTGAGTATTGTCATTCAAAGTGTGACAGCGATGAAAGCTGAAAACTGGCCTGGGCTGCTGGAGCCACTGTGCTGGTCCCCGTCGATGGATCGATCGGTCCCGACCCCTTACCACGTGATCAGCTATCAGCCAATGTCAGCTGATCATGTGATAATAACAGAGCCGGTAATCGTCTTTTTTTCCTCCTTGCGCTGACAGTACGAGGAGAAAAAAAAAAAAGCCGATCACCGGCGGCAGTGAGAGGGACATCAGTCCCTCTCACTGCAATGTGCCCACCAATGTGCCCAATACATGGTGCCCACCTTTGCCTAATTAAAGTGCCGCCTACCAGTGCCCACAGTGCCATTGGTCAGTGCCCACAGTGCCATTGGTCAGTGCCCACAGTGCCATTGGTCAGTGCCCACCGTGCCATTGGTCAGTGCCCACCGTGCCATCTGTCAGTGCCCACCGTGCCATCTGTCAGTGCCCACCGTGCCATCTGTCAGTGCCCACAGTGCCATCTGTCAGTGCCCACAGTGCCAGTGCTGCACATCAGTGTCACCTACCAGTGCTCATCAGTGTCCCCTACCAGTGCCCATCAGTGCCATCCATCAGTGCCCATCAGTGTCATCCATCAGTGCCCATCAGTGTCATCCATCAGTGCCCATCCGTGCCACCTATCCGTGCCATCTTTGCTGTCCCCATCAGTACCGACTTATCTTTCCCCACCAGTGCAGCCTATCAGTGCCCACCAGTGCAGCCTATCAGTGCCCACCAGTGCAGCCTATCAGTGCCCACCAGTGCAGCCTATCAGTGCCTACCTGTGCCGCCTCATCAGCGCATATCAATGAAGCAGAAAAATTACCTGTTTGCAAAATTTTATAGCAAACTATTAAACGTGATTTTTTTCCATCTTTTTTTGTTTGTTTAGCAAAAAATAAAAACCCAACTGTGATTAAATACCACCAAAAGAAAGCTCTATTTGTGGGGAAAAAAATGATAAAAATTTCATTTGGGTACAGTGTTGTATGACCGCGCAATTGTCATTCAAAATACGTCAGCGCCGAAAGCTGAAAATTGGTCTGGGCAGGAAGGGGGTTTAAGTGCCCAGTAATCAGGTGGTTAAGGGAAACAAAAATTATTCTTTTTTCAAAACACTTTGAAGAATAAGCCCAGCAGTGACGGAGTGGTGGGTTTTCGGCGGCCCCGATCTCAAAGTGGCGTCTTTTCAATATTTCCACACAGCCAGCCGGAGGACTGTGCAACATAAATATGCTTTATGTTCAGTCTGCGCCACATTTCACCACCAAGGTCAGCTCACGCTTTGCGGCTGTAAATAATTTATAAGGGAAATATTTTTTATTTATAAGTTAAGGAGCTAGACTAACTCCAAGTGGGCAGCAATATTGTTTTTGAAATATATCGGTTCAAATATATTACACCGCAAAAACGTGAATAAAACTCAGCGGTGAGAAACAGACGTATCGCGCGTCTGATAGAGGAACGCTTTAAAAGGGAAATAGTTTATAGTTTATCTCTGCAGGATTTTGTCCTGGATAAGAGGTTTTCCATTTTTTTTTTGTTCTGCCAGATAAAGACAAAATTATAACAAAAGAAATATTTCTTTCAAGCAGTAATTTAATTATTTTGTCTCTAGAGCAATTTTTTCTTACCGTATATACTAGAGTATAAGCCAAGGCACCTAATTTTACCACAAAAAAAAATGGGAAAACTTATTGATTCGAGTATAAGCCTAGGGTGAGAAATGCGCAGCTACTGGAAGTGGAAAAGAGGGTCAACAATGCCCATTTGCAGCCATAGGTCCCCCGAACTTCAAGCTCAGTAGTTAAAGGTTCCTAGAGGCCCCCTAGCTGCAGCCAAAATTTGGGGTCTCTGGACCCAGAGGGTCCCGAAATAACATTGCTGCAGATGGACACAGTTGACCGACTTTGGGGCCCTGTATCTCGGGCCACTTGGTGCTAGGAACCCCAGATATGTTGTAGCGTTGGTTCCACTGGGTTTGCACACCAAATGTGGGGTTCCTAGCACCAAGTGGCCCCGATATATCGGGGCCGCAAAGTCGGGTCGGAAAATTTCATTTTTTGCTGCAGAAAAGTGATTGACTCGAGTATAAGCCAAGGGGGGGCATTTTCAGCACAAAAAAAAAAAAGTGCTGAAAAACTCGGCTTATACTCGAGTATATACGGTAATTTTTTTTGCACACATGTAAAAAAATAAATAAATAAGCATTTTCAGCCATAAAATGACTTAACCATTTGCCTACCACGCCAATTTTCAGCTTTATGCGCTCACAAAAAAAAAAGACCAAAAATGAAAAAAAAAAAAACAGGTTTCATTGTTTGTTCGAAAATTTTACAAACAGGTAATTTTTGAGGCTGCACTGATGGGCGCTGATAGGATGCACTGATGAGGTGGCACTGGTGGGCACTGATGGGAGACTGTAACAAAGCCGTGTCCGCCTTTGTTTCAGTCCTACTCTAGCCGGTGGAAGTGCCGGATCACGGATCGGGGTCTGCCGGTGGGACGGGAGGCCCGGAGACAGCGGTGGGAGGTCCCCTCCTGTATGGGATAACAGCCCAGCAGCTTTTAGCCGCATCGGTTGTCATCCATGAAGAGCCGACCGCCTGCCCGCTCTAAACAATGGTACCAGGAGGATGCCTGCAGCTTCAGGCATCACCCCGGCCGGTATAACCCCCTGAAAGCTGAGGATGCAAACTTTTTTTGGAAAAAAATACACTTTTTTGAATAAAAAAGTCAAACAGTAATGTTGGCTCATTTTTTTTTTTTTATATTGTGAAAGATAAATGTTACGCCGAGTAAATTGATAACAAACATGTCACGCTTCAAAATTGCACCCGCTTGTGGAATGGCGACAAACTTTTACCCTTAAAAATCTCCATAGGCGACATTTAAAAAAATTCGACAGGTTGCCTGTTTTTTGAGTTGCAGAGGAGGTCTAGGGCTAGAATTATTGCTCTCGCTCTACCGTTTGCGGCGATGCCTCAAATGTGTGGTTTGAACACCGTTTTCATATGCGGGCGCTACTCGCGTATGCAATCGCTTCTGTATGCGAGCTCGGCGGGACGGGGCGCGTTTAAACAATTTTTTTTTATTATTTTTTTTTTCCTTTTCCTTTAAAAAAATAAAATAAAATTCTGTCACTTTTATTCCTATGATAAGGAATGTAAACATCCCTTGTAATAGAAAAAAAAAAGCACGACAGGTCAGGGGGTCAAAAAGACCTCACATCTCATATTTACACTAAAATGCAATAAAAAAAAAAAAAAATAATTTGTAATTTGAAAAAAAGAAAAAAAAGAAAAACAACGATAAAAAAAAGTCCCTTAAAGTGGTTCTGCACACATTTCATTTAGTAAATCTCTTTGCCTTCCAAATCAGGCAAAGAGTACTAAATGAAATGTTTTTTTTTTTTTTTTTTTTTTTTTTTACTTACCTTGTAATTGATGACTTCCGGTCTTCTCTCTCTTCGGCGGCGGGCGGGGTCTCTGCGTCGATCGTCGTCACGCCGCACTGTCTCCTGGGATCTGGTGTCATTGATCCCAGGAGTCAGTGCGGGCATCTTCCGAAATCTCCCGAGATTTCGGCCACATCTGCCGAAATCTCGTGAGATGTCGGCAGATGTGCCGTTACTGCGCACGCGCAGGGGTGCCCCTCTCCCACCACCGCTAAAAGTGATCTCACGGCGGATCCGCTGCAGAGACCACTATTATCGGAAACCAGAAGAGGATATCGGTGTTATGGCAGCTAGCTGCTGCCATAACAAAGATATCCCGCTTCAAAGTTAGGATGTATATCGGCATGCGGCGGTCCGGAAGTGGTTAAGTGCTTTACGGAGTTTTTTTTTAGATTCACACTTACCTAGGTAGATGCTGCCATAGCTCAGTTCTCACAGCTCCGTGAGCAGAGAGCTGCTGACTGCCAATCAGCAGCTCTGTGCTCTGCCCCCCCATCACCCCCACCCACCCCGCGGTCACTGGAGTGCTGGGCTGTGGAGGGGGGCGGGAGCGGACGCCTCAGGCTCTCAGCGGCTCGCTGAGAGGCAGAGCCAGGTGCCGGTGTTCTGCCAAAAAGTGTCCCCCCATCGGATAGTGTCCGCCCTGTACTGCGCAGGCGCAGCGCAGTACGGAGGACAAGGAGACGTCGAAAGTCTCCGAAGATGAACGGCACCTGCACACTGAGGTTAACGCACACTGGGTTAACGCCCCACCATGCAAGTGGACATAGATGATGTAAAACAGCACTTAGTAACAGGGCCCCTCGTGGGCTCGCTTCGCTCGCCGCGCTTCGGGCACAGCATCGCTTCACTCGGCAAGCGCAGTACAGGACGGACGCTATCCGACGGGGAACAGTATTCGACAGAAAACCGGTCCAAACTTGTGGGCGGATCCCAACACCATGGTCATGATGACGCCTGAGCCTGGACCGACTCTGTGACATCAGCAGACAGCGGACTTCAGCCCGCTCTCGGCTAAAAAAACAACGGGTCACAAGAGTGCAAGACGAACTGCACTCCTGTAAACCATAGGAGGAGTACAGCCAAACAAGCTTTGGTTGTACTTCTCCTTTAACTTTATTGGTATTACAAGAGAGATAACAAGCTCCCATGTGACAGCTCTGGGCAGGTGACAGGTACTCTTTATGGAGACATAAACCCCAATGTCTTTCCTGCTCTTCATAATAGCAGTTATTCAAGCATACATCATGCTTGAATAGCGGTTTCCGTATCTGTATCAGCCAGGGATTGACAGCTCTGAAACCAGAAACACCCAGAGCCTAGTGCTCCTGACATCATTTAATGCAGAGTTCAAGGAATAAGATGTTCCTCGGTCTCCTCCGGCTCACTATCCTGAAACCCATCAATGTGGCCCTGTGGGCTCACAGGAAGAGCAGCAGAGCCTGGGAACCACGCAGGGGGTTGGTAGTGCTGGACCAGACCACCTGCACTATAAATATGATCACTTACACAACCCCCCCCCCGTGATAGCTTTGGGAAGTGACAGGTCCTCTTTAGGCTACATTCTCACCAGCAATTAGGGCCGGTGTGAATTGTAGTGGCAGTGAGTGCAGTGAGCCATGAATAGCTGCGGCCGCCACCGACGTGCCACTATAGTGAACGGGGGCTGCGGCTGCTGCACATGCCCACTGAGAGCTACAGAAGGAACTGCTTGCTACAATTCGCTCCGGACCTAATCGCCAGTGTGCACACCTCCCAAACTTTTAGAGAGGGGAAAAAGGGACACCTATCAGCAAAAGTATACAGGCATAGGACACACCTCTTGCCACGCCCACTTAAAAGGAGAATTGTACAAATAAAAAAAATATTGGTTCAACCCAAAAGTGCTTTTTTTACCACTACTCTTCCTTTATATTGGCTTTTGAAATTTACAAATGCAGCAATTTAGAAATCAGATGAAAGGTTTAGCTCTAGCAAACACTTTTTTCATAGATACAAAGTGCATTTTTTATACATCTATATAGATAAGACCAAAAATGAGGGACAAATGAGGAGGAATGAGGGACAAATGAGGAGGAATGAGGGACAGAGGGACATTGCTCGAAATCAGGGACAGTCCCTCGAAATCAGGGACAGTTGGAAGCTATGAGTGTGAGTGCAGCCTTATGGAGACATCAGGGGTCTATTAGATCTCTGATGTCTCCCCTGCCCTCCACAGCAGGGGTTTAGGATATAACAGGCACATGTTTTACAGTTTTGTTAAGATAGAATATCATCACCAAAATCATTCTGTCCTAAGGAAATAATAAGCAATAGGCATAAGGATTGGGCTTCACCACTAGATGACCAATCCACCACCACCCCCAGTCTCCTACCTGTGGTTCATTAGCCGATGTATCATCATCCACTCTGGCTTTATCCCGTAGCGATAATACTTCTCTTCCATTTTTGCATACTCGGGGTCTTTGTTTTTTCTTTTCTCACTCTTGCTGTCCTCGTCCCCCGACCCGTAGTCAAAGGGCGGCGGGTCATCCATATCGTTCTTTCTTTGGTAATTTCGGAACATAACTGTGTGGTAGAGCTCCAGCTGAAAACACCAAACACGCCCATTAAAAAACGACCAAATATTAAACCTGTGGAAAGGATTATACGGCTACACTGGGATATTCCAGTACAATGGGATAGATACGGCACAGCTTTATTAATAATAAGGAATTAAAAAAAGAGGGATTCCTTTTCAGGAAAAACGTAGTGGAACCTCGGATTGCGAGTAACGCGGTTAACAAGCCTTTCGCAATACAGGTTATTATTTTAATTCCTGACTCGGTTTTGCGAGTGTTGTCTCGCAGGATTCAAGCCTCTGTGGTGTGCAGTACCACATTCAGCCAGAGGTGCGGGGGGGGGGGGGGCGCAGTTGACACTCGGAGGCTGCTCGGAAACATTCGGAAATATTCCGTTCCCGAGCGGACTCCGAGTAGTTCCATGTGTCTCCAGCCCCCACCCCCCACCTCTGGCCACATGTGGTATTGCATGCAATAGAAGTCAATGTGGAACAAATTATCTTCATTTCCATTATTTCTTATGGGGAAACTGGCTTTGATATGCGAGTGCTTTGGATTACAAGCATTCTTCTGGAACGGATTATGCTCGTAATCCAAGGTTCCACTGTATACCGACATGTACATGCATTCCTTCAACTCTGAAACGCATCAATGTTCCTTTTTAAGCTGCCTTCCTTGTACTTAGCTTCCAATTTCCCTCTCCTTTTACTCGGGGGTGTTATTATGCGGCTCGCTGAGCTCCTGTTTAAAGGCAATGTATAGTATTTTCTTTACTAAAGTAGAACTATAGGCAACATTTATTTTTTCATTTTAAATAGCGTAATAAAAGGATTATAACCCCATGTCAGATATTTTTTTGCCATCTGTGTCCCACTGGGGAGATTTACCTTCACTTCCTATCTCACAGCCAAAACAGGAAGTGAGAGGAAATCCCTGCAAATGAAGGGAATTCCTAGTTCTGGTGACCCCCCCCCCCCCCCCCAGGTCACCAGAACTAGTGTCCCCATTAGAAGATTTCCCCCTCCATTACTTCTCCAGGGACAACCCAGAATTTGGGATTTCTTCAAGCAGCCTGAAAACTGAGCAATCAACGGTCCTGTGATTATTCAGTTCTCAGCTGCAGCATAGAAGTGATTATGGATGTTTTTTTTTTTTTTTTTTTTACAAACCTATACTTCTTCCTTATCCCTTTACCTTATATCTGACAGTTTTACAGAGCTCTAGAAATACAGCTGTCGCTATATTCCCGGAGCTCTGACAGAAGAGGCGCTTGCCTTCTAATAAACAACATCTCTGACTGCCCCTCCCCTCTGCTGCCCATTCAGAGGAGCCTTTGCATTTTGTGAATTAGTTCACCTTACACAAAGCGCTCTGTGATTGGGTAGGATGAGGGGAGGGTCAGGTAGAGCAGCTGCACGCGACTTCGCACCTGCTGGAGCCGAGACCAGAAGGTCCAGCATTAGAGCATCAAGGGTATAGCGATGGCTATGCTCTCGGAGCTCCCTAAAAATGTACATAGTAAATTGGAAAGAGAAGTCCACCAGGTCACATGCACCTCATTGGACTTGACTCCTAGTAAAAAAAAAACATTTTCCAGAATGGCTGAATCCTGGAATTGGTTACCAAGCTGGAGATGGGGGGACACACTTCCCTGCAGGTCCACTTTACAGAAAATAAAAAAATAAAATAAAAAGGAGTCTCACCTGTAATTCTTTCACCCATGAGCAGTGCCAGTAGGAAAGCCCCGCCCACTTGACAAAGAACTCTCTCTCTGGAATCCCTTCCATAGGCTTAGGTGGAGGCATGAGTGGATCAATCATAGTAGGAGGGGCTGGTGCAAATGAGGGCGGGTCTCTCCACCTCCAGTGCAGGATCCGTTGAACTTTGCCCTTTAATGGCGGACACTATTAAAGAAAACAAAAATATATCTTGCAATAAAAAAAAAAAAAGTGCATTTATTTACCAGAAAAAAGTCAAGGAGTAGGCAGTGATTTGTGGCTCCCCAACACAGGGATCGTTGGGAGGTGTGCTGTAGATGCCATGAAGGGAAATGGGATTGACAAGGCAGTGTCCATGGTAACCGTGTGCTACAACACCGATCGACTGGGTCATTTACAACCCTGACTTTGGGCAACTAAAATATAATCTCTTACAGTGGGGCGGAGCCTGCACTGCAAGGGTTAATTGCTCATTGTGGCCTAGGGCAGGGATATGCAATTAGTGGACCTCCAGCTGTTGCAGAACTACAAATCATAGCATAGCAAGACTCTGACAGCCACAAGCATGACACCCAGAGGCATGATGGGACTTGTAGTTTTGCAACAGCTGTAGGTCCCCTAATTGCATATCCTTGGCCTAGGTAAACAAAAAAAGGAAGGATTATTTATCCAATCCTCCGCTCCTCCCCCACAGCTAGACCAGGCCTTGCAGCTTCTTCTCTGCCACACTTCTGTGGTCAAGGGTCCTGACGTCATCAAGACCAAAGCAGGGTCCCTAGCCCTGCACAGGACGTGGTGACGCAAAGAGACAGTCCACTGCCAGAGCGTGGGGGGAGGGGGGTAAAGTATAGTGTCCAATCTATGGAGTCAGTGGGAGGAATAGTGCCCCATCATTGGTGTCAGTGGGAGGAATAGTGTACCATCATTGGTGTCAGTGGGAGGAATAGTGCCCCATCATTGGTGTCAGTGGGAGGATTAGTGTCCCATCATTGGTGTCAGTGGGAGGAATAGTGTCCCATCATTGGCGTCAGTGGGAGGAATAGTGCCCCATCACTGGTGTCAGTGGGAGGATTAGTGTCCCATCATTGGTGTCAGTGGGAGGATTAGTGTCCCATCATTGGTGTCAGTGGGAGGAATAGTGTCCCATCATTGGCGTCAGTGGGAGGAATAGTGCCCCATCACTGGTGTCAGTGGGAGAAATAGTGTCCCATCACTGGTGTCAGTTTGTGGAATAGTGTCCCATCACTGGTGTCAGTTGGAGGAATAGTGACCCATCATTGGTGTCAGTAGGAGGAATAGTGCCCCATCATTGGTGTCAGTTGGAGGAATAGTGACCCATCATTGGTGTCAGTAGGAGGAATAGTGACCCATCATTGGTATCAGTGGGAGGAATAGAGCCCCATCATTGGTATCAGTGGGAGGAATAGTGCCCCATCATTGGTGTCAGTGGGAGGAATAGTGTCCCATCATTGGTGTCAGTGGGAGGAATAGTGCCCCATCATTGGTGTCAGTGGGAGACATAGTGTCCCATCACTGGTGTCAGTTGGTGGAATAGTGTCCCATCACTGGTGTCAGTTGGAGGAATAGTGACCCATCACTGGTGTCAGTAGGAGGAATAGTGCCCCATCATTGGTGTCAGTTGGAGGAATAGTGCCCCATCATTGGTGTCAGTTGGAGGAATAGTGTCCCATCATTGGTGTCAGTTGGAGGAATAGTGCCCCATCATTGGTGTCAGTGGGAGAAATAGTGCCCTATCATTGTTGTCAGTGGGAGGAATAGTGCCCCATCATTGGTGTCAGTGGGAGGAATAGTGCCCAATCATTGGTGTCAGTTGGAGGAATAGTGTCCCATCAGTTGGAGGAATAGTGCCCCATCATTGGTGTCAGTTGGAGGAATAGTGCCCAATCATTGGTGTCAGTTGGAGGAATAGTGCCCCATCATTGGTGTCAGTTGGAGGAATAGTGCCCCATCATCATTGGTGTCAGTGGGAGGAATAGTGCCCATCATTGGTGTCAGTGGGAGGAATAGTGCCCAATCATTGGTGTCAGTTGGAGGAATAGTGCCCCATCATTGGTGTCAGTTGGAGGAATAGTGTCCCATCATTGGTGTCAGTGGGAGGAATAGTGCCCCATCATTGTTGTCAGTGGGAGGAATAGTGCCCCATCATCAGTGTCAGTGGGAGGAATAGTGCCCCATCATCTAACCCGGGCTTCATATAAAACAACTGGCACCTGGTCTGGGCTCATTTCTGACTTCCAGGGGCCGAACGAGCAGAGGGCCATGAAAGAAGAACACGTAGAAAGGAGAGAAGGTAGGTGCATGCCTATGTCCTTACCGTGCAACGCGGGCATAACCATTCCCCGTTTGGTATTTCAGGCAGAGGTGGGTTAAGACAGTGCAAATGGTAGGAGGAGGGGCAAGTGTCACAGCACAAGAGCTCCCCTCCGTCTTTACAGACACGACAAAACTCCATATGGTCATCCTCCTCATCCTCTTCCTCAACTCCATCATCTTCATCCTCCTCTTCCTCCTTTGGCTCCCATTGGATGCCTTCTTTTTCCTACAAGACCATTCAAATGTCACAGTGTGCTTAACCACTCGCTTACCGGGGCAACATTTTTATTTTCATTTGCAAATGTTAAAATCTGCATTTGGCGATAGAAATTACTACAACCTCCTCAAAAAGTATATATTTTCTGAAAGCAGAGACCCTGGAGAATAAAATGGTGGTAAGTTGTAGATTTAAAAAAAAAAAAAAAATCAAATCAGGTTGAGTCAAGTAAATAGATACCAAATATGTCAAGTTTTAAAATTGTACACGCCCCCTGTGGAATCACAAAAGAACTAAGATACCCAAAATTGTCAACAGGTGACACTCTAAAAGCTTTTACAGGTGATACCTTTAGGAGTTGATCATGAAGTATGACCCTAATCATGGCCCTCCAATGATTGCTCTCACTCCCATGTTTGCCATGAGACTTCATGGGTGGTACAAAAGGAGGTTTACACACACCTGCTTGCCCTATGCTCTGCTTTTTATATGGGTGGTGGTAGTGGTGGCGTAGTACAGGTGTAGTGGTGGCATAGTACAGGTGTAGTGGTGGCATAGTACAGGTGTAGTGGTGGCATAGTACAGGTGTAGTGGTGGCATAGTACAGGTGTAGTTGGCGTAGTACAGGTGTAGTTGGCGTAGTACAGGTGTAGTTGGCGTAGTACAGGTGTAGTTGGCGGCATAGTACAGGTGTAGTGGTGGCATAGTACAGGTGTAGTGGTGGCATAGTACAGGTGTAGTGGTGGCATAGTACAGGTGTAGTGGTGGCATAGTACAGGTGTAGTGGTGGCATAGTACAGGTGTAGTGGTGGTGTAGTAGAAGTGGCGTAGTACAGGTGTAGTGGTGGCGTAGTACAGGTGTAGTGGTGGCGTAGTACAGGTGTAGTGGTGGCGTAGTACAGGTGTAGTGGTGGCGTAGTACAGGTGTAGTGGTGGCGTAGTACAGGTGTAGTTGGCGTAGTACAGGTGTAGTTGGCGTAGTACAGGTGTAGTTGGCGTAGTACAGGTGTAGTTGGCGTAGTACAGGTGTAGTTGGCGTAGTACAGGTGTAGTTGGCGTAGTACAGGTGTAGTTGGCGTAGTACAGGTGTAGTGGTGGCGTAGTACAGGTGCAGTGGTGGCGTAGTACAGGTGTAGTGGTGGCGTAGTACAGGTGTAGTGGTGGCGTAGTAGTAGTGGTGTAGTACAGGTGTAGTGGTGGCGTAGTACAGGTGTAGTGGTGGCGTAGTACAGGTGTAGTGGTGGCGTAGTACAGGTGTAGTGGTGGCGTAGTACAGGTGTAGTGGTGGCGTAGTACAGGTGTAGTGGTGGCGTAGTAGTAGTGTAGTAGTGGTGTCTACTACAGTGATTTCCAGCTTCTAGAAGGATCCCACAGGTAGGGTGCTATACATGATTACATTGGCTCAAGCTGAAACAATGTATATATATAAAATATCCATGCCCGGAGTTGCTCTTTAATATTACAATGAAGATATAACTTCATCTATTGATGTTTGTTGGGATCTGTTGTCGTTAGGCTGTAAAACTTCCTATATTAGTCGGATTTCTTTGTACTCGGCGGTGGCGGCGGATTAGACATCGTGTTCTGACCATGTGCAGTCCCCGCCTGATGAAAATGAACACCTCGTTGGTTGCTATGGTTTCCCAGCATATCTTCGCTTCTCTCGGTTTTATTAAAAACATTTTAATGGCCTTCGCAGATCACTCGTCCAGATACCCTGCGAGACGCGATTAGGCCGTATTCCAGGAATAAATACACGCCGTTACATAATGAATTTCCGGCCTCTTTTTCCCCTGAAAATCATTAGATATCCACATTCAGCTCATTCCGCCTCCCAGCAAGACGCGGCACGCGAGTTTAAAGCAATCGTTTCATTTTTTTTCCCCCTCCCACTAAATTAATTTTTAGGGTACAACGTTTGTTTTATTCATCAGAAGCGACTTTTATCTGAACGCGCAGAGAATATATTTTTAATGATAGAAATAAAAAGGACATGGGAGAAGGACTGGAATAAATCACCATTAAAGTCCATGTAAACCCAAAACAGAAAGACATTTTGTTTGCTAAAACCTTGTGTTATTCTTTTTCTATTTTTATAAAAATACCCTTTTTTTTTTTGCTTTTCATTCCTTTGTTGCACCTCAGTGCTGCTGATCTCCTGCAGCCTCTTTAAAGCCACTTCCTGTCTACAAGCGCTCCAGCAATGGAGGATTCCTGGCAGGGACAACGGAGGACCGTGCCTGTGCAATCTGAGCTAGTACAACAGAGGTGACAACAGAAGAGCACAAATAACAGACAGGCACAGAGTGTTGTCACACTATCACAGGAAGTCCCCGCACAGGGAGCCTCATGGCAGGATCACCAGGCATTCATTTTACTAAAAGCTGCGGATATACACATATTGAACACAGGTTTTGCAAAACTTTATATGAGATTTTAGAGACAGAGTTTACTTATCCTTTAACTGGTTGCCGCCCGGTCACAGGCAGACTGGATCAGAAACACGTACGACGTCCAGCTGAGGGGCGCGCAGCGCGACACTCCTGCAACCACTGTGTCCAGATTGCAGCTCCTGGCAAAGCGGGCGGGGGAACATGTGATCGCTAACAAATTTTATTCATAACAGCTGTAATTCTATAGAGATGATGTGATTGGCCCACAGCTATCACATGGTACCTGGGCCAATCACAGCACCCTGTACCATGTGATGGCTGTGGGCCAATCACAGACTGCAATAGTAATCACAGCTGTCATGAATATGTAAAAAAATGTGAAAAAAAAAAAAACTTATTTTTTTATATTTCTCAAAAAATTGTGGGAAAAAAATTACAACTTTAAAAAACCTGCCATACCTCTTACTAAATACCCCAGACTGTCTACTTTCCAAAAAGGGATCATTTGGGGGGGGGGGGGGGGGGTATTTGTACTGTCATGGCATTTTAAGATCCACAGGCCGGGTTCACACTGCTCCGACATGAAAGTCACGTAGACTTTGCCAGGCGACTTCAATGCGACTTCGACATGACTTTGACTTCAAATCAATTTCAGGGAATGCTTGTGTAATCTTCCTGTAATGCTGAATCCAAATACCATCAATTAAAGAACTTAAAAAAAAAAAAAAGAAAACTTTAAAAAAAATTTAAAGTCAGCAACTACAAATACTGCAGCTGCTGACTTTTAATAATCGGACACTTACCTGTCCCGGGGTCCAGCGATGCGGGGGAACAAAGCCCCGCTCGTTCCCCCCTCCGATCGGCAGCGCCGGCATTCTTACTGTGGGCACCCGGCTGTGGCTTCACAGCCGGGCACCCACTGCGAGTGCGTGAGCGGTGGCACGCGCCGTGATTGGCCACAGTCATCTGGGACCTGTCACGTGTCCCAGATGACTGACAGGAGGGAGGGAGCCCTTCCTGCGCCGAGGGGAAGTGATGTCATCAGCCCAGGCACTGAAAGGGGCAGACTACGAGGGACCCCCTAGCAACAGGCATTTAGAGGCGAGTTAAAAAAAAGAAATTCCAAATGTCTTATTTTTTATTTTTTTAGGAATTTTAATAATTTATATTTTATTTTTGAGTGCAACACCACTAAGATGATGATCCGACTTGGATGTGACTTCCATTAAATTATATGGGCTGAAATGATACAGAAGTCGGACCAAAGTAGTGCAGGAAGCTTTCCCAAAGTCCGACAGACACAAGTCGGACCAGTTAGGACGGCTCTTATAGGGAAACTGAGCGCACATGTCGCATGACATGTAAAAACTTAAGTCGGAGCGCATGTTACGCCAGTGTGAACCGGCCTCAAGAAATGAGATAGGCCAACAGGATTGATACATATATATATATATATATACACACACACACACACACACACACACATACTATTTTCGGCTCCTCTCGCAGTCCCGCCCCTGACTGCGAGCAGAGCCGAGACTAGCCGCACTCGGATTTCTGTATGTTGTCGGCGCTCGGCTCCTCTCGCAATCAGTGGAGGTGGGCGGGACTGCGAGAGGAGCCGAGACTAGCCGAAAATACACGCGGCTTTCGATATGTCACGCGGCGCTAATTTTAAATCAAGCTGTGCTGGGCAAGGCTGCAAAGGCACTGGGCAAGGCTGCACTGGGTAAGGCTGCAAAGGCACTGGGCAAGGCTGCACTGGGCAAGGCTGCAAAGGCACTGGGCAAGGCTGCACTGGGCAAGGCTGCAAAGGCACTGGGCAAGGCTGCACTGGGCAAGGCTGCACTGGGCAAGGCTGCACTGGGCAAGGCTGCAAAGGCACTGGGCAAGGCTGCACTGGGCAAGGCTGCACTGGGCAAGGCTGCACTGGGCAAGGCTGCAAAGCACTGGGCAAGGCTGCACTGGGCAAGGCTGCAAAGGCACTGGGCAAGGCTGCACTGTGGACAAGGCTGCAAAGGCACTGGGCAAGGCTGCAATGATGGACAAGGCTGCAATGATGGACAAGGCTGCAATGATGGACAAGGCTGCAATGATGGACAAGGCTGCAATGATGGACAAGGCTGCAATGATGGACAAGGCTGCAATGATGGACAAGGCTGCAAATTGCAATGATGGACACTGGACAAGGCTGCAATGATGGGCATTTAAATGTAAGTTTTTTTCCTTAATATTCCCTCCTAAACTTGGGGCGCGTGTTATACGCCGATAAATACGGTATATATAATTTATTTTTTCCCATAGTTTGTAGATGCTATAACTGTCACAAAAAACAAATTAATGTATACTTATTTGGATTTTTTTTGTACCAAAGATGTGCAGCAAAATACATTTTGGCTTGAGTAAGGAGCACGCATGCTCCGATCACCCGCATCACCCCGCTTTACCCAAGTCCCATATTTGTAAGAAATTGTTTTAGGTTATCCTTTAAAAAGTCAGCTTCATTGACAATTGACGTCATCAGTTCCAGGAGACCATTGGTGATACAAATGCTATTGGCAGCTCTTGCATGCAAGTTAGCTGTTTGCTTGGTGTTCAGCTATAAAGATGCGATTCGGCTTGCAAGCAATTATGCCATAATGACATAGCAACTGGGGGAAGAGTTGGCCTGTGCTGCATATCCTTTGTGTAGTGACACAGAGCAAAGCCAATACAAACATCACTGCTGATGGGGGACGGGTTATGGAGAGGAACTCTGACTGCCCCAAAAATCATTACATTGGTGCAGCTGCACAATAAAAAAGGTTTACAAATCGCTTCATGCAGCGAGGAGGAGGATTACATTACGCCGTACATCCCCGGGAAGGGATAAGAAGAGATGCTGTGTCAGGCGGAGGGAACATTAAAAATAGGGCCGCGCTGCGCCAAACCGCATTTCTGATATTTTAATACCTTCATTCAATATGGTGCAGATGAGCTAAAAACTAAAATACTCTGAACTAAAACTTTTGCCCCAGCTCCTAATGCCGAGACCGTAATGTAAATATGAGGGTCTGCAACTTCGTGGGGGGGGGGGGGGGGGCCTGAAATGACTATGACAGCTAATAAGAGGCACCCCAGTCATCTAATGCATGGCTCTCCAACCCTGGGTCATGGTCTGGTGCAACAGGGTGGGGGGTTGGCGGTGGGCAGAGCAAGCTAGCACAGCCTGCACTGCCGCCCTCCAACCACCAGAGAATTCCACTTCTCTTAGCACCGCTACTCCCTTTCCTCTCTGTGTGGTCACGAAGAAGAAGAAGAGGCGGGAGGAGAGTAGGGTTGCCACCTTTTCTTCAAGTCAAACCTGAACACTTTAGCGTCAGACAGCAATTTTTGTTATAGTATAAACTATACATATATTTTGCAATTAAATAAACAATTTAAGTCCCCTTTACATCAGAGTCCACAGAGTTCCCCCTTTTTTTTTTTATCAGAATCCGCAGAGTTCTCCTTTTACATCAGAATCCGCAGAGTTCTCCTTTTACATCAGAATCCGCAGAGTTCTCCTTTTACATCAGAATCCGCAGAGTTCTCCTTTTACATCAGAATCCGCAGAGTTCTCCTTTTACATCTGAATCCGCAGAGTTCCCTTACACTGTAAGGGGGGGACTCTGCAGACTATGATGTAAGGGAGAACTCTGGGCACTCTGACATAAGGGATGCACTAGGAACCCTGATTTAAGGGGAACACTGAGAACTCTGATGCACTTTGAGGACTCTGATGTAAGGGAGAACACTGTGGCCTCTGGTGTAAAGGGGAACTCTGATGTAAGGGGTGCTCTGAGAACCCTGATTTTCCTTAGTGTACTCACTCAGAGGCAGGAGAGAGAAGGGGGGAGACTTTAAATCACAGACGGGGATGGATGGCGAGCTCACTCACCCCTTGGCAGTCAGCACCTCTTATCAGATGTATCCGAGGCTGCTGGACTTCAAATTTCCGTCCCCCCACTTTCCCTTTCTGAGGCCCAGTGCTGGGGATTGGAGTGTGGGCAGACACAGAGGGGTAGGGGCGGAAGGAAGAGTAACAGATTGGCCCGCTCTCCTCTTCCATCGGTATGTGGGGGAACTGTTATGCCCCGTACACACGGTCAGAAATTCCGACGGAGAATGTCCGATCGGACCATGTTGTCGGAAAATCCGCCCGTGTGTGGGCTCCATCTGACTTTTTCCGTCGGACATTTATACAGGAATCAGTGCATTTAAATAGCATTGATTGCTGTATAAATGACAATGGTCCCAAAAATGTCCGATGTGTCCGCCATAATGTCGCAGTCACAATAAAAAAAAAAAAAAAAAAAAAAAAAAAAAAAAAAAAAAAAAAAAAAATCGCTGATCGCCGCCATTACTAGTAAAAAAAAAAAAAAAAATATTAATAAAAATGCTATAAAACTATCCCCTATTTTGTAAACGCTATAACTTTTGCGCAAACCAATCAATAAATCGCTAATTGCGATTTTTTTTTACCAAAAATATGTAGAAGAATACGTATCGGCCTAAACTGAGGAAAAAAAATGTTTTTTTTATATATTTTTGGGGGATATTTATTATAGCAAAAAGCAAAAAAATTGCATTGTTTTCTAAATTGTCGCTCTATTTTTGTTTATAGTGCAAAAAAATAAAAACCGCAGAGGCGATCAAATAAAAACCAAAAGAAAGAGCTATTTGTGGGAAAAAAAGGACGCCAATTTTGTGTGGGAGCCACGTCGCACGACCGCGCAATTGTCAGTTAAAGCGACGCAGTGCCGAATCGCAAAAAGGGGCCTGGTCCTTTGCTGCAAATTGGTCCGGGGCTGAAACTGGTTAAAGTGACACTCATAGTCAGATAAAATTATTCATTGTAAATATCAGATTTCACCAGCAGGCATTTGCCTCGGGTAATACAAACAGTTCCCCTGCCCAGGGTCATTACAAGGGATAGAGGAAATTTCCTTACACAGTGTGGGCAGCTCCACTTGCCCTCGGGGGCTTTCTCCAGTTCTGGATCCAGGCAGACAAGGTGATAGGCACGAGGACAAGTGTCACAAAGTATGATCTCCCCTCCTTGCTGGCAGACTTCGCAGTAATCCTGATGGTCCGTCTCATAGCCGTCTCCTTCTCCGACTTCAGCTGCCCAAAGAAAACAGCGCACGTGTTACTTTAAACCTGAATCGGCCCCCACGCTGCAGAAAACGCACGCTGTCTATAAGATTTCGCAAGAAAAAAAACCTGCACTGGACAATATACTAAACTAAATCGCAGCAACACCACGCGAGATACACACAAAATACCATAAAATCAAAAAAAGGTTGCGCTCCAAAATTAACCATAAAGTGATCAGTGAAAATGTATTATGAAAGAAAACTTTAATCTCATATAATACAAGAAGAATCAAATCTCATATCCTGTAACTGAACAAATTCCTGTGAAAAGAAAATAATTTTTCTGTAGGGGAAACAAAGTATTTTGTTTCCTTAACCACCTTGCATCCAGGCCAATTCTGACATTTCTCTCCTACATGTAAAATTCATCATTTTTTTTGCTAGAAAATTACATAAAACCCCCAAACATTATATATTTTTTTAGCAAAGACCCTAGAGAATACAATGGCGGTCGTTGCAACTTTTTATCTAGCATGGTATTTGCGCAGCAATTTTTCGAATGCGTTTTTTTCTGAAAAAAAAAAAAAAAAAACAGTTTCATGCTTTAAAAAAATTAATAAAAAAAAAACAGTAAATTGCATGCGCTTGTGGAATGGCGCCAAACTTTGGTATTTAAAAATCCCCATAAGCGACGCTTTAAAATTTTTTACTGGTTGCATATTTTGAGTTACAGAGGAGGTCTAGGGCTAGAATTATTGCTCTCGCTCCAACGTTCGCGGCGATACCTCACATGTGTGGTTTGAACACCGTTTTCATATGTGGGCGGGACTTACGTATGCGTTCGCTTCTGCGTACAAGCTCATGGTGACAGGGGCGGTTTAAATATTTTTTTTTATTCTTAATTTTACTTTTATTTTTTTGTATGACACTTTAAAAAAAAAAAAAAAAAAAATTTGATTACTTTTATTCCTATTACAAGGAATGTAAACATCCCTTGTAATAGGAATATGACACGATCGGACCTATTTACAGTGAGATATGAGGGTCAATAAGACCCCACATCTCACCTCTAGGCTGGGAAGCCTAAAATAAAAAAAAATTTAAAAAACGATCACGCCGAGGCGGTGCCGTTATTTGAATGCAGAGGCCGGGCGTGACGTCATAACATCGCGCCCGGCCTCCGAACGATCATAGAGACTCCGGCGACCATCTGGTCCGCCGGAAATCTCTATGGTCATCATCCGGGGGCCGGCGGATCCTGAGTCCGACTCGCCGATGGAAGCGGTGAGTCGGTAAAAGCACCGGAGGGCGGCGGGAGGGACACCCCTCCTGCAAGAACGATCAAGCGGTGGAACAGCCGCTATGATTGTTCTTATGGTGCAGGGAATCGCCGTCTGAAAACGACAATATCTGAATGATGTCTGTAGCTACACCCATCATTCAGATATACCCCCGGGAATTAGAGGACATCATATGACGTATATTGGGCGCCAAGTGGTTAATAAAGTATTCAAATCAGTGTCCAAAATCTGTAAAATAATTAAATTTAGTGACCGCTTGAGATGATTTTCACAGTTGCAGTGACTTTGCGTTTTTATACGCATACAGCGTTTTATACAATAAATACCCTATGGGTTTTACCCATGGCCGTTTCATTTCTCTTCCTTTGAGCGAACTTGCACCATCAACCTTTCTTGCAATACTATTTGCTGCCAGTGGGAGGATTGCACGGACACAATCCAGACCGGGGGCAGGGCCGTTTTTTCCACTGGGCACGCTGGGCAGTTGCCCGGGGGCCCCACTTGCCTGGAGGGCCCCATCCAGGGCCCATCCTCAGTGCTGCAATCTGCTGCTTAAGTTGACTGACTGCACTGGTTGCTCACTTGCTAGAATCGCCGGCCACCCAGCGTCTAGCTAGCAACCAGTGACGTCAGTCAGAGGCCGCGGCCACCCCAGCATTCATAGCGTGCCGCGGCCGCCCCAGCGTCTAGTGAACAAGCTCCGCCATGTTCTTCAGACAGCGTGGAGAGGGAGCGGAGTGGAAAGACGGCCCTTGATAGCTGGTGCTGCCTTGCTCTGCTGTGAGTGACACACTGTACTGCACCAGGCCGGCGGCCTCAAGTAAGTCTAACAATGTCTACTTAAGTTTGTTCAAGTTGTGCATCAAACACAGCCACTGTCTGTGCCCCTCAAAAGCTGCCACTGTGCCCATCAAACACAGCCACTGTCTGTGCCCCTCAAAAGCTGCCACTGTGCCCATCAAACACTGCAATTGTTCCCATCAAAGCTGCCACTGTGCCCATCAAACGCTGCCACTGTGCCCATCAAACGCTGCCACTGTGCCCATTAAATGCAGCCACTGTGCCCATTAAATGCAGCCACTGTGCCCATTAAATGCAGCCACTGTGCCCATTAAATGCAGCCACTGTGCCCATTAAATGCAGCCACTGTGCCCATTAAATGCAGCCACTGTGCCCATTAAATGCAGCCACTGTGCCCATTAAAAGCAGCCATTGTGCCCATCAAAAGCTGCCACTGTGCCCATTAAACACAGCCACTGTGCCCATCAAACACAGCCACTGTGCCCATCAAACACAGCCACTGTGCCCATCAAACACAGCCATTGTGCCCATCAAAGCTGCCACTGTGCCCATTAAAGCTGTCACTGTGCCCAAACACTGCCACTGTGCCCATCAAAGCTGCCACTGTGCCCATTAAATGCAGCCACTGTGCCCATTAAATGCAGCCACTGTGCCCATTAAATGCAGCCACTGTGCTCAAACGCAGCCATTGTGCCCATCAAAAGCTGCCACTGTGCCCATTAAACACAGCCACTGTGCCCATCAAACACAGCCATTGTGCCCATCAAAGCTGCCACTGTGCCCATCAAAGCTGCCACTGTGCCCATCAAAGCTACCACTGTGCCCATCAAAGCTGCCACTGTGCCCATTAAATGCTGCCACTGTGCCCATCAAACTTGTGTTGTATTGTCCAAACGTTGTGTTAATGTTTAAACACAGATTTTGTTGGAAGTACCAATATAGCCTTATTGATAGCCTTATTGATAATTTGCATTTTTATTCTCGTGCGTGATCGTGTAGACAGGGCCCCAGTGCACAGTATTGCCCGGGGGCCTACAATACTCTTAAGATGGCCCTGACCGGGGGACCCTTCCACAGAGGTGGCGACTTGATCGTTTGGCAAAACCAACCGAGGAAAAGGCCCTGGCTGGGCAATAGCCACAGGTATTAAAGTTCTCACAGCTGGTAAGCGCACACTTCACTCGGTGGTGGGATTCATCCAGCAAAGTCACTGCAACTGTGGAAATCATCTCAAGCGGTCACTAAATTATTTTCCAGATTTTGGACACTGATTTGAATACTTTATTAACCGCTTCCCGACCGGCCACTGCATATATACGTCAGCAGAATGGCACGGGCAGGCAAAATCACGTATATATACGTGATCGTGCATGTGCCTGCCTGTGGGTCGCGCGCTCGCCACCCGGTCGGGAGCTCCGTGACCCCGGCCGTGATCGCCGCTGGTGTCCCGCGATCGGGTTACGGAGCTGAAGAACGGGGAGAGGTCTGTGTAAACAAACCTCTCCCCGCGCTTCCTACACTGACTGTCAGTGATCGGCGGTTCCCTGTCATCGGGAACGCCGATCAATGACGTCACACGTACAGCCACGCCCCCCTACAGTAAAATAAACACAACACGTCACACTGACTCCTCCCCGCCCCCTAGTGGTTAACTCCCTCACTACAACTGTCATTTACATAGGAATCAGTGCTATTTAAATATCACTGATTTCTATATAAATGACAAAGGTCCCAAAAATGTGTCAAAAATGTCCGATGTGCCCGCCATAATGTCGCAGTCACAATAAAAATCGCTGATCGCCGCCATTACTAGTAAAAAAAAAAAATATTAATAAAAATGCTATAAAACTATCCCCTATTTTGTAAACGCTATAACTTTTGCGCAAACCAATCAATAATCGCTAATTGCGATTTTTTTTACCAAAAATATGTAGAAGAATACGTATCGGCTGAAACTGAGGAAAAAAAATGTTTTTTTATATATTTTTTGGGGATATTTATTATAGCAAAAAGTAAAAAATATTGCATTTTTTTCAAAATTGTCGCTCTATTTTTGTTTATAGCGCAAAAAATAAAAACCGCAAAAGGTGATAAAATACCACCAAAAGAAAGCTCTATTTGTGGGAAAAAAAGGATGCCAATTTTGTTTGGGAGCCACGTCGCACGACCGCGCAATTGTCAGTTAAAACGACGCAGTGCCGAATCGCAAAAAGGGGCCTGGTCCTTTGGCTGCCAATTGGTCCGGGGCTGAAGTGGTTAAAGGAAACAAAATCCTTTGTTTCCCCTACAGAAAAATGATTTTCTTTTCACAGGAATTTGTTCAGTTACAGGATATGAGATTGATTCCTTTTGTATTGTATGAGATTAAAATTTTCTTTCATAATACATTTTCACTGATCACTTTTTGGTTAATTTTGGAGCGCAACCTTTTTTGATTTTACTAGAAGATTTGGCATTTGAATAATGCAGAGAGGAAATCCTGCAGTTTGGCGTAAGAGACCTAAGACACGGCACCCATGGGAGCTGATAATATCGGTCACAGTAAAATGGGTATATGGGGGGGTTACAACCACTTTAACCTATAATAATAATTTGCTGTTTGGTGACCATCTGCATTTAGATTGTTGGGGGGGGGGGGGGTAGGGGGGAGGAGCATGAAGTGAGTTAACACATGCTTGGAGCTGAAGAAAGTGTTAATGGATAAGTTCACCTTTGGGAACATGTTAAAAACGGGGTGGAACATGTTACCAATGCTGCGGTCGCTCCCCGATCCCCCCTTTTTAATGAACTCATTCTTTAAAAAGAGATGTGTGGGCTGTTTTATTTTATTTTTTTATTAAAATGTGGCTGGTGGATGCTGCATCTGTCCCCCGCCACCTCTAACAATGAGAACTGAGCGATCAAACACCACCAATTGCTCAGTTCTCAGGGCTTAGTGAGCAGAGAGCTTCTGCTCTGCCCCCCCCCCCCCCGCCTTCTCGCTCACTGGAGTGCTGGGCTGTTGAGAGGGTGGTAGCGGCCGGCTGTCAGCACCTCGCTGAGAGGCTGAGCCGGGTGCCAGTCCAGGCGCGTGGGCGGATCCCGACTCCACCATTGCGATCTTGCCTGAGCCTGGACTGGCTCTGTGACGTCAGCAGACAGCGGATTCAGCCCACTGTCTGCTGATAACGGGTCATAGGAGTGCAATGCGAACTGCACTCCTATGATCCATAGGAGGAGTACAGCCAAATGAGTTTTCCCCATACTTCTCCTTTAATGGAGGAAAAAAAATGGCATATGTGATTTAGTCTATCACTAGCATTGTTACAGCAGTTTATGTTTTTCAGAGTCTCCCCTGTAACATAGTTTTGCTTTATCTTGTAGATCCCTAATTTTAAAAAAGACCGCATTCGCCTGCTCAGCAGGGGATCTCCCCGTTGAGTAGGCGGATGACAGGTCTGTGTCTGCTCCACCATGCAGTGCTGACACAGCCCTGCTCTCCTCTATGGGGAAATCAGATGGAAACAAACCGCCTGTCCGTTTCCATCCAACGGTCATCCGATCCACAGTTTTTGGCAGACAGGATCAGATCGGATGGCGGCGGGTGTCAGCGGATCCGCCGCTCCATAGAAGAGACTGGAGGGTCCCATCAGGTCCGCCTGAAAAACGGACAGGCGGACCTGATTGCAAAGCCTGTGTGAAACCAGCCTAATGCCCCGTACACACGGTCGGATTTTCCGACGGAAAATGTCCTATCGGACAATGTTGTCGGAAATTCCGACCGTGTGTGGGCTCCATCAGACTTTTTCCGTCGGATATTCCGACGGACAAAGTTTTATCTCCTGCTCTCAAATTTTCCGACAACAAAGTCCTATCGGACTTTTTCCGATCGTGTGTAGCGAATTCCGACGGACAAAAGTGCCACGCATGCTCAGATCACATTACAAGACCAAAGCTATTGGCTACTAGCCTCTACGTAGTCCTGTCGTACGAAACGAACGTCACCACGTTCAGGATGATCGGATTTTCCGACAGCTTTGTCCGACCGTGTGTATGCAACACCAGTGTCGGACAAAATCCGTCGGAAAAAAAATCAGACGGATTTTGTGGTCGGAATTTCCGACCGTGTGTATGGGACATAAGGATCCAAAAGGTGTGAGGTCTCCATTTCCTGGCTAATGACACTTTCTTACTTGAGGCGTAGAATGTCCTATGGGTACTGCCTTGTGTGAACCAATAGACTTACATTTTCATTTCTCAGGCTCAGTTCACACTGGAACCGGCTGCGGATCGCACAGGAGCGCGGTGCGTCCCTGTTCAACAATTCAGGGCCGTATCTATGCCTGGATTTGGCCCTGAAATGGAGCCAAAGACGCGTTTCTGTGCAGTGCGCTTCGCAGCCGCAACGGAGATATGTGAACCGGCTCCATAGAGAGCCAGTCACATTCTCCTGCGGTGAAACCCACATCCAATTCGCATAGGTGTGAAACTCGACGTAAGAGTTATTTAACAAAAACATTTACCTCGCTTTTTTTTCCTCCTTCGTTTTGCTCTTTTTCCCAGCCCAGACAGATCCGATCGGATGGAGGAGCTGTTAATACTGGCGCTATCAAAATCCGACTCATCCCTCTCGTCTTCATCACTCTGGATATACAGGAATACAAAATAATTATGTAGTATGTGTATATAAAAATATATGTTTCCTTGTTAGAATCTTGATAACTTTCCTGGGTTAAAAAGAAAAAAAAAAAAAGTTCACTTATCAAAAAAGGTATAGTATCTGTGTTGCCCTTAGGAACCAATAAGATTCAAAAATTAAATTTTTACCCCAAAATCAACTAAAACAAAACACGGTGGTGTGCAATTTGCTACAGATAATAATGTTATGTCTTTGAGCTTTTTTTTTATTTTATTTTTTATTTATTTTTAAGAAATAGCACCCACTGTCCTGCTTTTGCATTTAGTAAAAACACTCACCCAGATGTAGTATATGTTAGAAGAGACGTATGGGATTAAAACAAAAAAAACAAACAAAAAAAAAACAACATACTCATCCCCATGACCACCATGACAGATGCTGCAGTTGTCCTACATCGGCTCTAAGACCGAGAACTGAGCGATCACATGACCACTCGTCAGTCTCGGCTCGTCTCGGCTCTGATTGGAGCTGCTCCTCCATCAAATCACTTGAGTAGCGGTCTGGGGAGGGGGCGGTCACAACTGGCTCTGACTTTCAGTCACGCGCTGAGAGGTGGAGCCATCAGTCAACAAAGCAGAAGGGTGGATCACAGCAATATTGTCGGGATGCTTCCTAGTTTTTTTCTCTTTTTTTTTAGCATAAAATAAAAAAAAACCCAGTGGTGATTAAATACCACCAAAAGAAACCTCTATTTGTGTACAGTGTAGCATGACTGCGCGATTGTCATCCAAAGTGTGACAGCGCTGAAAGCTGAAAATTGGCCTGGGCAGGAAGGGGGTGAAAGTGCCTGATATTTTAGTGGTTAAAGAAGAACTCTACTTACAGCACATTTAATAGTTAAAAGCTTTTTTGGCCACACTTCTCCTGTGAATGCACAGAATGCATTAAAATAAAAAAAAAAAAAAACCTTCTAACTTTACAACCACTTTAACCACTTGACAACCGACTTAACTCTGGGAGGGCGTACAGTAACGTACTCTTGCGCGCCCCCTGGGGCGCGCACTAGAGAACATCCGTGATTGCCGGGTCCGGACGGAGCGATCACATGTAAGCAAACCGGCGTCATTTGATGACGCCGGTTCCTCTCCCCTCCTCTTTCTGTACCGATCGGTACAGTGTGAGAGGAGAGGGGGAGGGATCAATGGCAGCAGTGCTGTGGGCGGGATCTGTAGTGCCCACAGCCTGCTCTGCCACCACCGATCCATCCATCCATGCTCAGCCATCCCTCCATACCCTGCAATACACAGCAATAGCCTGCAGTGTATTGCTGGGTATTGCAGGGTATGGAGGGATGGCTGGATACCCAGCAGTACCCTGCCATACCCTGCCATACCCTGCCATACCCTGCCATGCCCTGCGATATTCTGCGATCAAAGCCAGGATCGTTTTTTTCTTTTATTTCAGGCTTTCCAGCCTAGAGGTGAGATGTGGGGTCTTAATGACCCCATATCTCACTGTAAAGAGGACCTGTCATGCCATATTCCTATTACAAGGGATGTTTACATTCCTTGTAATAGGAATAAAAGTGATCAAAAAAATTTTTGGGGGGAAAAAAAGTGTCAAACTAAAATAAATAAAGTAAAATGAACAATAAAAAAAAAAAAAAATGTTTAAAAGCGCCCCTGTCCCCATGTGCTCGCATTCAGAAGCGAACGCATACGCAAGTCCCGCCCACATATGAAAACGGTGTTCAAACCACACATGTGAGGTATCGCTGCGAACGTTGGAGCGAGAACAATAATTTTGGTCCTAGACCTCCTCTAACTCAAAACATGTAACCAGTAAAAAAATTTAAAGCGCCGCCTATGGGGATTTTTAAGTAGCGAAGTTTGGCGCCATTCCACGAGCGCATGCAATTTTGAAGGGTGACATGTTAGGTATCTATTTACTCGGCGTAACTTCATCTTTCACATTATTCAAAAACATTGGGCTAAATTTACAGTTTTGTTATTTGTAAAACACAAAACTTTTTTTTCCCCAAAAAAACGCGTTTGAAAAATTGCTGCGCAAGTACCGTGCTAGATAAAAAGTTGCAACGACCGCCATTGTATTCTCTAGGGTCTTTGCTAAAAAAAACATATATAATGTTTTGGGGTTCTATGTAATTTTCTAGCAAATAAATGATGATTTTTACATGTAGGAGAGAAATGTCAGAATTGGCCCGGGTGCTCCAGAACGCCTGATGGTGCTCCCTGCATGTTGGGCCTCTGTATGTGGCCACGCTGTGTAAAAGTCTCACACATGTGGTATCGCCGTACTCAGGAGTAATAGCAGAATGTGTTTTGGGGTGTAATTTGTGCTATGCATATGCTGTGTGTGAGAAATAACCTGCTAATATGACAATTTTGTGAAAAAAAAAAAAATCTTGATTTTGCAAAGAATTGTGGGAAAAAATGACAACTTCAAAAATCTCACCATGCCTCTTTCCAAATACCTTGGAATGTCTTTTTTCCAAAAAGGGGTCATTTGGGGGGTATTTGTACTTTTATGGCATGTTGGGGTCTCAAGAAATGAGATCGGCCGTCAGTACTTCAGGTGTGATCAATTTTCAGATATTGGCACCATAGCTTGTGGACTCTATAACTTTCACAAAGACCAAATAATATACCCCAATTTGTACTTATTTTTACCAAATATATGTAGCAGTATAAATTTTGGCCAAAATTTATCAAGAAAAATTACAAATTTGCTAAATTTTATAACAGAAACGAAGAAAAATTAATTTTTTTACCGAATTTTCAGTCTTTTTTCTTTTTATAGCGCAAAAAAATAAAAAACCAACGGTGATTAAATACCACCAAAAGAAAGCTCTATTTGTGTGAAAAAAAGGACAAAAATTTCATATGGGTACAGCGTTGTATGACTGAGTAATTGTCATTCAAAATGTGAGAGCACCAAAAGCTGAAAATTGGTCTGGTTATTAAGGGTGTTTAAGTGCCCAGTGGTCAAGTGGTTAATATAGCATTCAACTGAGTCTTCAGTGCTAGTGTAAGAGACATAATAACTTCCTACAATTGAAAGAACGATTGCAAAACTGAATATGTTCAGGAAAGGGTCTGTATTGATCGGCTTTTGTTCATCCCAAAGCGGGTTTTGTATTTCCATACAAGTCTTTGGAGATGCAAAAAGCAGCCTGAAGCACGTCAAATGCAGGTCAGAAGGAAGTCGAGTGCAGGTCAAATGTCAATAAATTCGAAATAAAGTTCAAAAAAGTCTCAAACTAATGCAATTAACAGAAGCCCAAAGCCCAGCCACACAGGCCCTCATGCTGGGAACTGACCGATATCTGTCACCTCTCTAATGTTTCACTTACCGAAGATCCCTTTTTTCGCTTGCTCGCCATCCCTCCAAATTTAAACTTTAGAGTTGAAGTCTTCTTGCCTTTGCCCTTCTTTTTTGCATCTTTGGATTTGGATTTTTTTCTGACACCAGGGCCTGAAAACGAAAAAAAAAAACGAAAAAAAAAAAACGAAAAAACACACAAATATAAAAGGAATAAATGACAACACCATCACCACAGATCTAAAAGATTTATAAGTAAAAGGACGATTTACAAAGTCGGGATCAAAGAAAAACAGCTACTTGCTGCCATATCCCCGGTATTAAACGTCAAAGTAATGATGTATATATACTGTGGGCAGTTGGAAAGTGGAGAAACTCCAAAATAAAAACACTCTCCCCTCTGGGTGGTCTCTGTACATTGCACAGATTGTAACAAACTTTGTTGCAGATTCCGACCTTTTTGAAGAAATAGCTGTTTGTTTCCCTGTGTCCATGTGCATATGAGTGACTTTATAATTATCAATCAGCTGCTGCACTTGCAGGGCTCTAATGAGGAAAGCGACAGGGTCTGCATTCCTTTAGACTCGATTTCCCTTGGGGAGAATCTCACCAAAAATTACATTTGTGTTGCAGGGGATCCCCAAAATCTGACTTGTATCTTAGTGCAGACTTCTGGGAAAACCCCTGGTCCCACTGACCCGGGCCACGGCAATCTCCCGTTCTGAGCCCCGGTATGTCCGCGTCAGGAGTCCGGGGCTTAGAAATCCCCTCAGCTGAATGTCCAAAACGTGCCCCGTCAGGACTCCTGACGTGGATATACCGGGGCTCGGAGCGGGAGATTGCTGTGGGCCAGGTCAGTGGGACCTGGGGGGGGGGGGTTCCTGTGTAAGTTCACCTTATAGATTTTTCTGTAAAGGTGAACTTACCCTTTAACCACTTCAATACCGCCCACCCAGAGGCGGCTCTAGGCTTTGTGAGGCCTTAGGCGAAATTTACACATGAGGCCCCACTCACGCCCGTAATAGGAAAAAAAATACAAGCACACAGAAAAGAGGGTGAGATAAAGAGGGGGGAGAGAGAGACTCAGTGATTGAGCACAGGCAAATTAGGAGGCCGCTAGGCCCCTGTGAAAGTGAGGCCTTAGGCGACCGCCTAATTTGCCTAATTAGAGAGCCGCCTCTGCGCCCACCATCATATGACGTCCACAAGGTGGATCTCCCATCCTGGGTGGACGTTATATGACGTCCTCCTATTCCCGGCCGTCTAGGGGGGGCGCGCCCGCGGTGTCGCTCGGGACCCGGTACGCGTGCCCGGCGGCCGCGATGTCCGCCGGGCACCCGCGATTGCCCAGGAAAACAGCAGGACCGTGGAGCTGTGTGTGTGTAAACACACAGCTCCACGTCCTGTCACTGGAGAGGAGACCGATCATGTGTTCCAAGTACAGAGGAACACCGATCGCTCTCCTCCCCTTGTGAGTCCCCTCCCCCCACAGTTAGAATCACTCACATAGGGAACATATTAACCCCTGCAGCGCCCCCTAGTGTTAACCCCTTCCCTGCCAGTCACATTTACACAGTAAATCAGTGCAATTTTATAGCAACGATCGCTGTGTAAATGTGACTGGTCCCAAAAATGTGTCAAAAGTGTCCGAAGTGTCCGCCGCAATGTCGCAGTCACGAAAAAAATAAATAAATAAAATCGCAGATCGTCGCCATTACTAGTAAAATAAAAATTAAAAAAAAAAAATTCAATAAATCTATCCCCTATTTTGTAAACGCTATAACTTTTGCGCAAACCAAACGCTTATTGCGATTTTTTTTTACCAAAAATATGTAGAAGAATACGTATCGGCCTAAACTGAGTAAAAAATGCATTTATTTTTTTTTTAAAATGGGATATTTATTATAGCAAAAAGTAAAAAATATTGTGTTTTTTTCAAAATTGTCGCTCTTCTTTTGTTTATGGCGCAAAAAATAAAAACCGCAGAGGTGATCAAATACCACCAAAAGAAAGCTCTATTTGTGGGGAAAAAAAGGACGTCAATTTTGTTTGGGTGTAACGTCGCACGACCGCGCAATTGTCAGTTAAAGCGACGCAGTGCCGAATCGCAAAAAGTACTCTGGTAAGGGAGGGGGTAAAATCGCCCGGGGCTGAAGCGGTTAAGGAGTAACCACATTTTTTTTTTTTCCCCCTTCAATCCTACAAATGACTTTAAAACTAAAAATATTTTGTTGACCTCCTTCCTGCTGCTTATTCTGTACAACCATCCCCACCACACCTCACCTTTTCCTTCCTTAGTCTTTGCCTTTCTTATGGGTGGAGGCGGAGGAGGCGGCTGAGGCTCAACAAGGAGGGGAGGAGCAACTGCCACGGTTTCGACAGCAGCCGCCACCGCCGCTGCAGCCGCCGCCGCCGAGCTGCCTTTCAGAGGGTTGTTGGAGCTGAACTCCCGCCATTTGGCACCAAGCACGGTCATCATCTTGGACATGGGGATCTTGGGGTTCTTCTTGGCTATTAAAGGCCTAGAAAGTAGAAGAAGATAAAAAGTGGTTTATTACCATTAACATGACATCAAAAAGGTCTAAAAAAAATAAAAATAAAAAAGCATTCAGAAGAAAGAAATAACACTAAAATTAAAAGCATTCAATAAGATGATAAAAAAAACTTCTGTGGTTTAGTGACTGATGTGCTACAGGGGGAAGGATTCTGTATTCTACATTCTGTGAGTAAATATTCAAAACTGCTAAAACACATGAGAAGCTGTATGTCCACAACGCGCTTCAATAGTTCTGCTATAAGATGCACTACAGACAGAAAAAAAAAATATCCTCACAATGAGGTCCCGCCCACCACGCTGCAAGCGTTAAATGCTCATCAACTCTAAGGCAGTGGTCTCCAAACAGCGGCTCTTTGCTTGTCTTTATATGGCCCTTGGTCCCACTGACACCAATGATGGGGCACTACTCCTCCCCCGATACCAACAATGGGACACTTTTCCTCCCCTGACACCAAAGATGGGGCATCACTCATCCCCCGACACCAAAGATGAGACACTATTCCTCCCAATGACACCAAAGATGGGACACTATTCCTTCCATTAACACCAATGATGGGGCACTATTCCTCCCACTGACACCAATGATGGGACACTATTCCTCCCACTGACACCAATGATGGGGCACTATTCCTCCCAATGACACCAATGTTGGGGCACTATTCCTTCCACTGATACCAATGTTGGGACACTATTCCTCCCACTGACACCAATGATGGGGCACTATTCCTCCCACTGATACCAATGATGGGGCACTATTCCTCCCACTGATACCAATGATGGGCACTATTCCTCCCACTGATACCAATGATGGGGCACTATTCCTCCCACTGATACCAATGATGGGGCACTATTCCTCCCACTGATACCAATGATGGGGCACTATTCCTCCCACTGATACCAATGATGGGCACTATTCCACCCACTGATACCAATGATGGGGCACTATTCCTCCCACTGATACCAATGATGGGGCACTATTCCACCCACTGACACCAATGATGGGACACTAGTCCTCCCACTGACACCAATGATGGGGCACTATTCCTCCCACTGATACCAATGATGGGGCACTAATTCCTCCCACTGATACCAATGATGGGGCACTATACCTCCCACTGATACCAATGATGGGGCACTATTTCCTCCCACTGATACCAATGATGGGGCACTATTCCTCCCACTGATACCAATGATGGGACACTATTCCTCCCACTGACACCAATGATGGGGCACTATTCCTCCCACTGACACCAATGATGGGGCACTATTCCTCCCACTGACACATACTGTATGTTGGAACACTATTCCTCCCCCTAATACTTAAAAATGGGGCATTGTTTACTACCACGGGCCACACTCCCTCCAAAGTCCAGAGGACAGTAAACTGGCCCGTAGTTTACAGCATTTACTTTATAAAAAAATCCTTTTCGTGATTTCATTTGTTTGTTATAAAATCGTCACGCTCAATTTCTTTGAAAACATTTTTCGGCACACTGTGCTCAAAAGGTTGCCTACCCCTGGTTTAGGGCCTCAAAAGGAAGTTGATGCAGGAAGACTTCCCTGTGCCAGGGGCATGACTGGAGAGGAAGGAGCAGGAAGACTTCCCTGTGCCAGGGGCATGACTGGAGAGGAAGGAGCAGGAAGACTACCCTGTGCCAGGGGCATGACTGGAGAGGAAGGAGCAGGAAGACTTCCCTGTGCCAGGGGCATGACTGGAGAGGAAGGAGCAGGCAGACTTCCCTGTGCCAGGGGCATGACTGGAGAGGAAGGAGCAGGCAGACTTCCCTGTGCCAGGGGCATGAATAGAGAGTAAGGCGCAGGCAGACTTCCCTGTGCCAGGGGCATGACTGGAGAGGAAGGAGCAGGCAGACTTCCCTGTGCCAGGGGCATGAATAGAGAGTAAGGCGCAGGCAGACTTCCCTGTGCCAGGGGCATGACTGGAGAGGAAGGAGCAGGAAGACTTCCCTGTGCCAGGGGCATGACTGGAGAGGAAGGAGCAGGAAGACTACCCTGTGCCAGGGGCATGACTGGAGAAGAAGGAGCAGGAAGACTTCCCTGTGCCAGGGGCATGACTGGAGAGGAAGGAGCAGGAAGACTTCCCTGTGCCAGGGGCATGACTGGAGAGGAAGGTGCAGGAAGACTTCCCTGTGCCAGGGGCATGACTGGAGAGGAAGGAGCAGGAAGACTTCCCTGTGCCAGGGGCATGACTGGAGAAGAAGGAGCAGGAAGACTTCCCTGTGCCAGGGGCATGAATGGAGAAGAAGGAGCAGGAAGACTTCCCTGTGCCAGGGGCATGACTGGAGAAGAAGGAGCAGGAAGACTTCCCTGTGCCAGGGGCATGACTGGAGAAGAAGGAGCAGGAAGACTTCCCTGTGCCAGGGGCATGAATGGAGAAGAAGGAGCAGGAAGACTTCCCTGTGCCAGGGGCATGACTGGAGAGGAAGGAGCATGAAAACTTCCCTGTGCCAGGGGCATGAATAGAGAGTAAGGTGCAGGAAGACTTCCCTGTGCCAGGGGCATGACTGGAGAGGAAGGAGCAGGAAGACTTCCCTGTGCCAGGGGCATGACTGGAGAAGAAGGAGCAGGAAGACTTCCCTGTGCCAGGGGCATGAATGGAGAAGAAGGAGCAGGAAGACTTCCCTGTGCCAGGGGCATGACTGGAGAGGAAGGAGCATGAAAACTTCCCTGTGCCAGGGGCATGAATAGAGAGTAAGGTGCAGGAAGACTTCCCTGTGCCAGGGGCATGAATAGAGAGTAAGGTGCAGGAAGACTTCCCTGTGCCAGGGGCATGACTGGAGAAGAAGGAGCAGGAAAACTTCCCTGTGCCAGGGGCATGAATAGAGAGTAAGGTGCAGGAAGACTACCCTGTGCCAGGGGCATGACTGGAGAAGAAGGAGCAGGAAGACTTCCCTGTGCCAGGGGCATGACTGGAGAAGAAGGAGCAGGAAGACTTCCCTGTGCCAGGGGCATGAATGGAGAAGAAGGAGCAGGAAGACTTCCCTGTGCCAGGGGCATGACTGGAGAGGAAGGAGCATGAAAACTTCCCTGTGCCAGGGGCATGAATAGAGAGTAAGGTGCAGGAAGACTTCCCTGTGCCAGGGGCATGACTGGAGAAGAAGGAGCAGGAAGACTTCCCTGTGCCAGGGGCATGAATAGAGAGTAAGGTGCAGGAAGACTACCCTGTGCCAGGGGCATGACTGGAGAGGAAGGAGCAGGAAGACTTCCCTGTGCCAGGGGCATGACTGGAGAGGAAGGAGCAGGAAGACTTCCCTGTGCCAGGGGCATGAATGGAGAAGGAGGAGCAGGAAGACTTCCCTGTGCCAGGGGCATGACTGGAGAAGGAGCAGGAAGACTTCCCTGTGCCAGGGGCATGAATAGAGAGTAAGGTGCAGGAAGACTTCCCTGTGCCAGGGGCATGACTGGAGAAGAAGGAGCAGGAAAACTTCCCTGTGCCAGGGGCATGAATGGAGAGAAATGAGCAGGAAGACTTCCCTGTGCCAGGAGCATGAATGGAAAGAAAGGTGCAGGAAGACTTCCCTGTGCCAGGGACATGACTGGAGAGGAATTTGCACCCAGTGTCTGGAGCAATGCAACTCCTCATGGGAGAATACGATTGTTTAATGAAAATATAAAAACTTACAGATTGAGCCAACACGTTTCAGGATAATTGCTCAGGGCTGCTGGTACACACTAATGGAGATGGGTGGGCTCCACGGTGGTACCAGGATTTTTTATAATGACAAACTGTCAGAGAATGCCTATCAGGCGTTTGGTTTAAAAAAAAAATTGCATGTTTGTGGATTTTTTAGCAGAATAGTGACCAGGCGCATGCATGCGCGCACATAGTGCATGTTGGCGCCAGATGGGCTATTTAAGGATGCTTCTGCTCATGCTTAAGTGCTGACTGGTCTTTCAGATGCTCTCTTAATCTGGCGTTTCTTCCTGTGCGTTTCCCTCATCGCTGACCCGGCTTGCCCATGACCTGATCTTTGATTGGTTGCTTAGATCCTGACCTCGGGTCTGTTCCTGACTTTGGCTCTGCTTAGGATAGGGTACCTCGCTGCTCGCCATGTTGATGACCCTTAGCTATTCCGGTGACCCCCCCCCCCCCCTTTTACCTCAAATCCTGGCTGTCCTTCCTACTCCAGCGTTCACCTGGCTGTCCTTCCTACTCCAGCGTTCACCTGGCTGTCCTTCCTACTCCAGCGTTCACCTGGCTGTCCTTCCTACTCCAGCGTTCACCTGGCTGTCCTTCCTACTCCAGCGTTCACCTGGCTGTCCTTCCTACTCCAGCGTTCACCTGGCTGTCCTTCCTACTCCAGCGTTCACCTGGCTGTCCTTCCTACTCCAGCGTTCACCTGGCTGTCCTTCCTACTCCAGCGTTCACCTGGCTGTCCACTCTACCTGCTCTGCACTTCGCTTGGAGTCCTGACAAGCCTCACGTCCTGAACCTCCGGCACAAGTGGCGTGCCCCTTTAATCTCACCTGGTTTCCTGAGCACAGCTACTGTTCCTGTCCTGGTGGTCCACCAGCTTCCCAGGATCTCCTACTCCAGATGCAAGTTCACCTATCAACACCTACCGACACTCGTGTCCCTCGGTGCCCTCTGTTCCACTCTCAGCGAGGCCAGGGCTGGAGATATGATGAGGTAGGCCTCTTTTATATCAGTCTCCTATCAGGTACATGACAGAGAGCTTGTTGTCTCTGCATCTCACAAGCTGGAATTCTGTCATTACAAGAAATTCTGGTACAAACCGCAGACCCCGCCCATCTCCATTAGTGCCCCCTACAGCCCTGATGAAGAGGGAGGCACTTCCCCCGAAACGTGTTGGCTCAATCTGTATGTTTTCATACTTTCAATAAACTAATTTTCTTTTTTGTATTTGTATATTGTATAGACATGAGCACAATAGAAAAATGTGTTTTTCGTTTTGTTTCTGTTGATTCGTAACGATTCTTAAATTCGTAAGTCGTCGGTGTTCGTATTCGTAACGATTCGTATTTTCGTAAGAGTTATTTTTTCATTGATTCGTTTTTCTGTTAGTTTAATTTTCGTTTATTCGAAATTCGGACGCATTCGTATTTTCGTAGATTTAGTTACATTCGTACTTTCGTTAGATTGATTTATTCGTACTTTCGTAACATTGTTTTCGTAGATTCGTAATCGGAGCATAATTCATAATGTTATGTAATGTGTATGCTATTATTACATTGTAAGAGACACGGAAAATTACGAATCGAAAAAAAAAAAAAAGTTACGAATGTACAAATTTTTTCGTTCAATCCATTCGAAGCACGTTAAGCAACGCCATTGTAAGAGACACGGAAAGTTACGAATTGAAAAAAAAAAAAAAAGAAGTTACAAATGTACGAATTTTTTCGTTCATTTTGATTTTCGTTGTTCCCGTTTTAGTTTTTCGGATTTTCTTCTTTCGTAGTTTCTAATTTGGTGATTTCGGATTTTCGTTGTTTTTCATATTCGTTCGATTTGTAATGTGTATGCTATTGTTACATTTTAAGAGACACGGAAAATTAGGAATCGAAAAAAAAAAGTTACGAATGTACGAATTTTTTTTGTTCAATCCATTCGAAGCACGTTAAGCAGCGCCATTGTAAGAGACACGGAAAATTACGAATCGAAAAAAAAAAAAAGTTACGAATATACGAATCTTTTCGTTCAATCTATTTGAAGCACGTTAAGCAGCGCCATTGTAAGAGACACGGAAAATTACGAATCGAAAAAAAAAAAGTTACGAATGTACATATTTTTTCGTTCAATCCATTCGAAGCACGTTAAGCAACGCCATTGTAAGAGACACGGAAAATTACGAATCGAAAAAAAATAAAAAAAATTTATGAATTTTTTCGTTCAATCAATTCGAAGCACGTTAAGCAGCGCCATTGTAAGGGACACGGAAAATTACCAATTCAACAACAAAAAAAAAGTTACGAATGTACAAATATTTTCGTTCATTTTGATTTTCGTTGTTCCTGCTTTCTTTTTTCGGATTTTCTTCTTTCGTAGTTTCGTTGTTTCTAATTTGGTTATTTCGGATTTTCGTTGTTTTTCGGATTCGTTCAATTTGAACATTCGTTAAAATTTTTAGTGAATCGTTCATTCATTCGTACCATAATGAATGAATGAATGAATATAACGAATTTTAATGAAAAACGAAAATAAAAACGAGACGAATTGCACATGTCGAACTCCCATCCTTCCTCCATCTCTCACCTCAGAAACTGGCTGAAGTTAGTTTAATTTTCGTTTATTCGAAATTCGGACGCATTCGTATTTTCGTAGATTTAGTTACATTCGTACTTTCGTAAGATTGATTTATTCGTACTTTCGTAACATTGTTTTCGTAGATTCGTAATCGGAGCATAATTCAATTGGTAACAAACCAATTCATAATTGGTTATTTCGGATTTTCGATGTTTTTCGCATTCGTTCGATTCGAACATTCGTTAAAATTTTTTGCGAATCGTTCGTTCATTCGTACGATAACGAATGAACGAATATAACGAATTTTAAACGAAAAACGAAAAAAAACTAAACAAAATTGCACATGTCTAACTCCCATCCTTCCTCCATCTCTCACCTCAGAAACTGGCTGAAAGCCTTGTAGTTGGTCAGCGTGTGATAATCCTCTTCAGAGAAAGCATATTCCACATTGTCCAGGCCCCACTCCTCCATCAGCTGGGCTGAGGTCTTTGGCTCCTTAAAAAAAAAAAAAAAAAATTATATTGCTAAAAAAAAAAAAGAGTAACTACGCTTTTTTTTAAGGAAACAAAAAATAAATAAAAAAATAAAACCTCCCCCTCTGTGTGGTCTCCGTACATTGCAGGGATTGTAACAACATTTGTTGGAGCTAATCAGGAAAGCGGCATGATCTGCATCTCACCAAAAATTAAAATTTTGTTGCAGGGGATGCCCAAAACCAGACTTTTTGGAAAATCCGGGAGCCACTCACACAAGCAGGAAATTACATTTCTAGGGGGGCGCCCTGTGTGGCCATATTGTATATTACAGTAGCTGCACGTTGGAAAGGAAAAGGTAATTTTTAATAACATACAATATCACTTGTGTTGCAATTGTATACGCTAGATGATTTTTTTTTTTCCCCCACGAAAGTGGAGTTACGCTTTAAAAGAGAAGTTTGTTTTTTTGGAGACCATACCTACCTAGGTGGGTGCAGCATCGGTCCGAGACTAAGAGCTCTAAGACTGAGAACCGAGCGATCAAACACAGCTGATTGCTCAGTTCTCCGAGAGCTGGTGACTGTCAGTCACCACTGTCTGCTCTCGACACCCCACCCCCGCACTCACTGGATCGCTGGGCTGTAGAGGTGACAGGAGCGGCTGGCTCAGGCTCACAGCGGCTCGCTGAGAGGCTGAGCTGGGTGCCAGTCCAGGCTCCTGGGTGGATCTCAATCATACAGCCTGGACCGGCTCTGTGACTTCAGCCCGTTGTCAGCTGAAAATGGGTCACAGAAGTACAGAAGATACCCCTGTGATCAACAGGAGAAGTACAGCAAGGGGAGCTTTGGCTGGACTTTTCCTTTAAGTTGCATGTTTAGTACCCCCCTAACCGCCCCCATCTCTTATTAAAATGTCATTTACTTCTTTTTTCTTAAATAAAAAAACATGTTATACTTGCCTGCGCTGATCCCAAAACAAATGCCCCTCCCCCAAAAAAGTCAGCCCCCCCCCCCCCCCCCCCTCCCAGCACAAATCCTCTACCCCTCAAAATACACATCCACTCCCCCTCCTAGCAAAAATGCATCCCCTAAATGTCCCCTCCTAGCACTATTCTCCACCCCCATCCTTCAAAACAAAAATGTCCCCTCCTAGCACTATTTCCCCCCAAATGAAAAATGTCCCCTCCTAAAACTACCCCCCTCCCCCCACAAAACTTCCCCCTCTTAGCACTATCCCCCCCCCCAATTGAAAATGTCCCCTCCTAAAACTACCCCCCTTCCCCACAAAACTTTCCCCTCCTAGCACTATCCCCCCCCCCCCCGAAATGAAAATGTCCCCTCCCAAAACTACCCCCCTCCCCCCACAAAACTTTCCCCTCTTAGCACTATCCCCCCCCCCCAAATAAAAATGTCACCTCCTAAAACAACCCCCCTTCCCCACAAAAAAACTTTCCCCTCCTAGCACTATCCCCCCCCCAAATTAAAATGTCCCCTCCTAAAACTACCCCCATCCCCCCACAAAACTTTCCCCTATTAGCACTATTCCCCCCCCCCCAAATGAAAATGTCACCTCCTAAAACTACCCCCCTCCCCCCACAAAACTTTCCCCTCCTAGCACTATCCCCCCCCCCCCCAAATGAAAATATCACCTCCTAAAACTACCCCCCTTCCTCACAAAACTTTCCCCTCCTAGCACCATTATCCCCCCCCCCCCCAAACGAAAAAATCCTCCTCTAGCATAATTCCCCCCCAACAAACACCCCCCCCCCCCCCACACACACACAAAATGTTCCCCTCCCAGGACTATCCCTCAAACAAAAATGTCCCTCCTAGCACTACCCCCCCCCCCCCAATCCTATAAATTCGTAACCTCTCCCCCTAAATCTCCTCGCAGCGCCTCCCCCCCCCATTAAATCACAGTGCCCAGGGCAGCCGCCCCTCCTGCCCCCTGCCCTTGTCCGGGCTCGGACTATGTGCAATGCATGCAGCTGTAGTACGTTTCTTTGGCAAAAATAATGTTAAAACAGGTGGTGAGGCGGTGCCATAATACTTCCTCACCGCCTGTCAATCGCTTCTAAAAAGCAATCCGAATGCTGATCACTTTTCAGAAGAGCGGTGGGTTTAAACCCATGTCCAAACCTAACCCAAGGAAGAAAAAATAAACCAAAAAATAAAAATAAAACTCTGCTTCTCTGTGACATAAAATCCTGTGCTTTACACTCCAATTCAGGATGAAGGGAGCGGAACCCCCATTCATTCCAATGAATAAATGAAAAAGGCCTTGAGGAAGGAGCCCCAGTGCAGTGACTGCGTGTCGTGTAACCCCTCCCCCCTCCTTACCTTTATACATCCGTCTTCATTATCCTCGTCTTCACCCTCTTTCTTTTTGCGCTTCGTTTTTTTCTCTTTCTTTTCCTTAAGCTTTTTCTTCTTTTTCTTGTTGGGAGCGTAGTCACTCCCTTCACTATCCGACTTTTCCAGCAACATTTCATCCTCGTTGTCCGACAACTCCTCATCGCTGCCCTGCAACACAGGCAACAAGAGTGACAGGGGTTGTCGCAAATGTAAACTGTCCAATCAGGGGGGAGAAAAAAAAAAGTGGCAAGGGAGGAGCTTAATAAAGTAGGAGTGTGGTTTCATTGAGGAAATGATCTAAGCTTTGAGATTTAGGGCTGGGGCTAAAACTGAACTACAGGAGGTGCTGAGAGGAGGAGGAGCTTCAGGGGGCGGAGTCAGTACAGGAATCCC
The DNA here is from genome assembly GCA_028564925.1 of Lithobates sylvaticus. Taxonomy (NCBI): domain Eukaryota; kingdom Metazoa; phylum Chordata; class Amphibia; order Anura; family Ranidae; genus Lithobates; species Lithobates sylvaticus. The sequence continues at coordinate 211,119,948 of CM053035.1, read as the reverse complement.
GGCTTGTAGGCAGCAAGGTACCATGGGATATGTAGTCCTTAGGAATGGAGGAGACACTGCAAAGCATGCTGGGAATCCAGGAAGTTGTGAAAAAAAACAACCAACATGAAAGGAGATTTTTCAAATAAAACTTATATTGGATTGTCAGATATAAACGATTGTTTGTATTATTATTACAATGCTGAGGTTATAAAATATAGTATAAAAGTATGCTGTGACTGTGCAACTTTTTTTTTTAACTGTTTTACAATAAATCAAATCAACATTGTTACAAAATAAACTTTTCATGGGATAATTTTAAAATTTACCAGTCCGTCATCTAATTTTTTTATCAGTTTACCTACTGTATTCATTATATATATATATATATATATATATATATATATATAATATATATATATATATATATATATATATATATATATATATATATATATATATATATATATATATATATATATATATATATATATATATATATATATATACACACACACCTCTCCACGAGTACTTCTATTTAATTATTTATATATTGTATACATTCCTCTAATGGAGGGGGAACTCCATGACCTCTGAAACACAGCGGCTCCTTACAATGAATGTTCTAAAATAAAATAGAATTTTGGACTCTCCAAACCCTTTGCTTGCCCAAATGCAAGCCTTTGGGGCACCATTCCCCCCACTGACACCAAAGATGGTGCATTATTTCTTCTACTGACACAAACAATGGGGCACTATTACTCCTACTTTAACCAATGATGGGGCAATATTCCTCCCCCCGACACCAATGATGGGGCACTATTCCTTCCACAGACACCAATGATGGGGTACTATTCCTCCCCCCGACACCAATGATGGGGCACTATTCCTCCGCCCTACACCAATGATGGGGCACTATTCCTCCCACTGACACCAATGATGGTGCATTATTTCTTCTACTGACACAAACAATGGGGCACTATTACTCCTACTTTAACCAATGATAGGGCACTATTCCTCCCCCCGACACCAATGATGGGGCACTATTCCTTCCACAGACACCAATGATGGGGTACTATTCCTCCCCCCCGACACCAATGATGGGGCACTATTCCTCCGCCCTACACCAATGATGGGGCACTATTCCACCGCCATACACCAATGATGGGGCACTATTCCTCCCCCGACACCAATGATGGGGCACTATTCCTCCCACAGACACCAGTGATGGGGCACTATTCCTCCCACAGACACCAGTGATGGGGCACTATTCATCCCACAGACACCAGTGATGGGGCACTATTCATCCCACAGACACCAGTGATGGGGCACTATTCATCCCACAGACACCAGTGATGGGGCACTATTCATCCCACAGACACCAGTGATGGGGCACTATTCATCCCACAGACACCAGTGATGGGACACTATTCCTCCCACAGACACCAGTGATGGGGCACTATTCATCCCACAGACACCAGTGATGGGGCACTATTCCTCCCACTGACACCAATGATGGGGCACTATTCCTCCCACTAACACCAATGATGGGGCACTATTCCTCCCACAGACACCAATGATGGGGCACTATTCCTCCCACAGACACCAATGATAGGGCACTATTCCTTCCACTGACACCAACAAGAACTATTCCTTCCACTGATATCAACAATGAGAACTATCCCTTCCACCGACACCCACAATGGGGCACTATTCATCCCACTGACACCAATGATGGGACATTTTCCGCTCCCACTGGCCACAGTCTGCCCTTCCAAAGTCTGGAGGACAATAAACGGGTCCTTCATTTAGAAAGACGGAGACCTCTGTCCTAAACCATTGATGTGGGACTCCCAATTCTCCATCTTCTGGAATACCCATCAAGGCACTTCCCACCCATAGGGCTCATTGTAACCAGATCCATTGTATTCTACATTATGGACTTTACCCCACACAATGCCAACCCAACGTCTGTAGGGATTCAGCAGCACTTTCCTCTCTCCATATACAGTAGGGAGTGACTCGCCGGCGGTTCCAACTCCACCAATAACTGAAACAGAACACATTTGTGCGGAGGACCCTTTTATCACCCGCAGCCCTTTCCGGATAACATAAGAAGTTCCCTGATTGCTTTTACTGGTTGGCAGAGCGGATTTTTAATCTGGAGACATGGAGGTTTGGGGGTCGTGTGTCCATTTAATAACGATCCGCCTCTCTACTTTACTCTCCACAGGAAAAGCTGTAAAAGTCCATCAGCAAATAATCTTTATTCGATGCGGAGAGACACGATGTGTCTGCACAAGGTCAGGAGCGAGAATTACAAGTACAGAGCGAGTTATCTCATCAGAAAAACCGTCTGCTGGAGAGAAAAATCCATCTCAAAGCCGAGCCTACAATGAAAGTGTCAGCGCGCCGCGCAATATACCGCTTCCATTTCTACAGCAGAGCGGCCCGGATCCTCATAAAAAGGTTTATGGCGGCTGCTCTACGGCTTCACAAAGCTGTAACTTGTCACCAGTGGCGGCTGGTGCTCAACATTTTCTGGGGGGGGGGGGGGGGGGGGGGGGGGTGGGGGGGGGCCGCAAACAAACTGAAAAATTCTGAAAAAAAAAGCATCAATTGCAGCCTCACTGTGTCCCATCAATTGCAGCCTCACTGTGTCCATCAATTGCAGCCTCACTGTGTCCATCAATTGCAGCCTCACTGTGTCCATCAATTGCAGCCTCACTGTGTCCATCAATTGCAGCCTCACTGTGTCCATCAATTGCAGCCTCACTGTGTCCATCAATTGCAGCCTCACTGTGTCCATCAATTGCAGCCTCACTGTGTCCATCAATTGCAGCCTCACTGTGTCCATCAATTGCAGCCTCACTGTGTCCATCAATTGCAGCCACGCTGTGTCCCATCAATTGCAGCCACGCTGTGTCCCATCAATTGCAGCCACGCTGTGTCCCATCAATTGCAGCCACGCTGTGTCCATCAATTGCAGCCTCACTGTGTCCCATCAATTGCAGCCACGCTGTGTCCCATCAATTGCAGCCACGCTGTGTCCCATCAATTGCAGCCACACTGTGTCCCATCAATTGCAGCCACACTGTGTCCATCAATTGCAGCCACACTGTGTCCATCAATTGCAGCCTCACTGTGTCCATCAATTGCAGCCTCACTGTGTCCATCAATTGCAGCCTCACTGTGTCCATCAATTGCAGCCTCACTGTGTCCATCAATTGCAGCCTCACTGTGTCCATCAATTGCAGCCACGCTGTGTCCCATCAATTGCAGCCACGCTGTGTCCCATCAATTGCAGCCACGCTGTGTCCCATCAATTGCAGCCACGCTGTGTCCCATCAATTGCAGCCACGCTGTGTCCCATCAATTGCAGCCACGCTGTGTCCCATCAATTGCAGCCACGCTGTGTCCCATCAATTGCAGCCACGCTGTGTCCCATCAATTGCAGCCACGCTGTGTCCCATCAATTGCAGCCACACTGTGTCCCATCAATTGCAGCCACACTGTGTCCATCAATTGCAGCCACACTGTGTCCATCAATTGCAGCCTCACTGTGTCCCATCAATTGCAGCCTCACTGTGTCCCATCAATTGCAGCCTCACTGTGTCCCATCAATTGCAGCCTCACTGTGTCCCATCAATTGCAGCCTCACTGTGTCCCATCAATTGCAGCCTCACTGTGTCCCATCAATTGCAGCCTCACTGTGTCCCATCAATTGCAGCCTCACTGGCGTGGTTTCCGCATGGCGCTGGTCGGACGCTTCTAGACAGAGCTCCGTCCGAGAACCGGCCTGATACCTCTGGCAATGCCTGCTAAAGCGACCAAACCCCGCGCTACCACCGGTAAGAGGACGGGAAACATCACCGCCGCCTCGATCGCCTCATCGGGATCCATAAAGAGATTCCTGGCCGCCGGCAAACATAGCCCCAGCGTGCGGCCCTCACAAGCCAGGGCCTCGCGGTCCTGTGGATCTCGCTCTGAGAGGACGGCATCACCACGTGAGAGCTCCCCGGCCTCCTCATACGGATCGGAGCTGATGGAGGACCCAGGCTCCCCGGCGGGCTCGGAACTTTCCTCACTGGTAAGCGGGCTTAAGAAAGAGATGGCGGGGATGTTCAAAAGCCTAGAAAAATCCCTTAAGAAAGACATAGCTGCAGTCCGCACGGACATGTCACATGTGCTGGAAAGGGTAGAGGAGACGGAGAGGCGCCAAGATTCCCAAGCCGCCGCCATTATTGAACTACAGACTGTGGTCAAACGCTTGGCACTAGCTCACAGATCTTCCCTCTACAAGCTGGAAGATTTGGAGAACCGGAACCGGAGGAACAACCTCCGGATCCGAGGTCTGCCGGAGGCAACCAGGGACTCTGACCTAGAACCCACAATTCAGGGCATCCTTAATACGGTGCTGGGAAAACCGGTCACAAACCCCCTACGCTTCGACAGGGTGCACAGAGCACTTCGCCCACGTAACCTAGCCGCTGACCTCCCGAGAGACGTGGTGTGCCGCCTACACTATTTTGAGGAGAAAAACGCCATCATGCTAAAACTGAGGGGCATGCAGGACATTGATTTTGACGGCGCTACTCTGCATATCTTCCCGGACCTCTCCAAGGAGACATTGATGAGGCGACGGGCCCTCAAACCGCTCCTAGACCACCTGAGGGGAGATAACATCACGTACAAGTGGGGCTTCCCCGCCTGTCTCATTGCAACTAAAAATGGCCGCTCCTCCACACTAAGGTTCCCAGAAGAGCTACCTGCATTTTCGAAGGAGATGGGCATTCCGTTGTTGGATCTCCCCGGATGGCAAGACGGGGCCTTGGAGCTCACGGAGACCCTGGAGCAAGACTGGCAAGGCTCCCCACGCAAGAAACAGCGAGCCAGCATGCCGGGATCTGCAAAGAAGAACGGCTAAACCACACAGGGACGGAAACTCTGTTTGCCCTTACACTCCTTCTGGGTGCACCGTGCCTTTTTCCCTACCTTGACTTTGATTTTCTCTCCGGACCACCTAACACTTTGATTTTTACTAAACCCCTTTATGACTTCAGGAGGGATACTTCTACCCTGCAACCGACACCTGTTTTCTGAAAATAGGGTGTCCGTGCTTAACCTGCCGTCACCCCAGAAGGAGAGCTAACCCGTAACACTCCGCCATGTTTCGACTGCTCAAGGTTGCTTTGCTGAAAAAGCGTAAGAGTTCTTTATTATGTTTGAAGCCAGAGGTACAATTTACTGTTGACATATATGTTTTGATACTGTTTTAGAAGGTATTGGGCCGGGACCGGAGGGTCTCCACGGGAGTCTCCACCGGCTCTACAGATCCTGAGTGTTCTCCACTCAGGTCGTGGGACCATTGTCCTCCCCATTTTGCTGCAGGGGGAGATGAGGGAGAGCCCCCCGCGTGATCCCACAGGAGTCCCCCGCATAGGGGGTCTCTGGGGTTCTCTCCCACATGCTCCCCCTAGGGAGCACTGCGGTTCTCCGCGTGAGTACTGGTACTCCCCCAAGTGCGGTTTGGTGATGCATTCCACAATGCACTCCCTACTTGCGTTCCCTTCCCCTCCCCCCCCCCCCCTTCCCCTACCTCCCCCCCTTCTCCTCTCTTCTCTCCTAATCCTCTCTTTCTCCTCTTCTTCTCCTTTCTCTGCCCTCGGGCAGGACCTCCTGAGCTTGGTGGCCAATTTGAGAGGGGTGGGCGGATACTGTTACTCCAATGGCCACCCTAAAAATCACATCTTATAATGTCAGAGGCTTACATCATGCTGCTAAAAGACATCAATTGCTGAGGGAATTAAAACTATCCTCGAGCTCCATAGTGTTCCTACAAGAAACACACCTCACGCATAATACTGCCGTGAGAATTGCCTCGCCATACTTCACAAAATGGTACTACAGCCTCTCAGACATTAATAATGCAAAGGGGGTGGCCATTGGATTTCACAGAGATGTCCCCTTTCAGCTGGAGGAAATGTCCTCTGATGACAGGGGTAGGTTTTTATTTTTGAGGGGTTCTATGGGAAACACTCAGTGCACGCTGGTTAATGTATACAGCCCTAACACCCAACAGCCAACCTTCTTAGCCTCGATCCTCTCCAAACTTTCCGCCTTTGCGAAAGGCATTATTATTATGGCAGGAGACCTTAACGTGCCACTTGACCCAGTTCTGGACACGTCCCAAGGCAAATCTACCATTTCATTCAGAAGGATAGCGTTCATTAAAAAGAAGTTACATGAGCGACAACTCATTGATGTTTGGCGCACACTACACCCAAAGGTCAGGGACTACTCCCATTACTCCAAAACTCATGACTCTTACTCGAGGATTGACAACATCCTACTAGATCACCACCACTTACCCCTTCTAAAACACGCTTCAATTGGGATCGCCACCATCTCAGATCATGCCCCAGTCCATATGTTACTCGCTATGCCCTCTCTCGTTAGGCGCTCGACTAACTGGAAGCTCAATGAGTCCCTACTGAACAATTCTGTAGATGCTGACCTCTTAGAGGGCGAACTCAAGCAATTCTTTGTGGAAAATGACTCCGCTGAGATAACCCCACCCCTGCTGTGGGAAGCCCATAAGGCCACCATGAGGGGTAAGCTCATAGAGCTGGGCACCAGAAGGAAAAGAGAACAGACTAAACAAATGCAAGACCTGATGGTACAGGTATCCGAGTTAGACAAACAGCATAAATTGTCCCAACACAAAGCCCATCTAGAGGCCCTGACACAGAAAAGGGAGGAGTTATCCAGCTTACTGGAGACTCAAACGAAAAGACAATTCCAAATTTTCCACCAAAAGTGGTATGAATGGGGAGACAAACCAGGCAAGCAACTGGCACGCTCGATTTCTGCAAAAAAATCGGCCTCATTCATCCCCAAAATCCAGAACTCTACAGGAGCGATGGTACACTCCTCCCCTCAGATTGCCAAAGCCTTCCAGGCCTACTACGCTGAGCTATACCATGTCAAAGGGGAACTAGATGGGCTTTCACCCACCGCTAAGCGCTCCCGTATACTAAAATACCTCCAACAGGCCAACTTACCCAAACTCCCCAGACAGTCCCTCGCACAATTAGAGGCCGAATTTACGGCCGAAGAGTTTAAGCTGGCCCTAAAGAATACCCCTACAGGAAAGGCGCCCGGCCCCGACGGGTTCACAGCAAAATATTATAAGACCTTCGGCGAGACCCTAATTCCCAGACTGACTGCTTATGCAAATTCGATTTCAAACACCACGGGCTATAGATCAGAATCACTTGCTGCCCATATCACAATCATCCCCAAACCGGGAAAGGACCCCACCCTGTGTGCCAGCTATCGCCCCATCTCCCTTTTAAATCTCGACCTGAAGCTCATGGCCAAAGTTATGGCTATCAGACTTCTCCCCCTCATCCCTAACTGGGTCTCAACAGACCAAACAGGCTTCATTCCCACCAGAGAAGCGAGGGACAATTCCCTTCGTGCAATCTCATTGATACACCACGCCCGTAGGAGCTCCCAGTCCACCCTCCTCCTGTCAACAGATGCTGAAAAAGCGTTCGACAGGGTGGACTGGGACTTCCTCAAAATGACATTGCGGCATCTGGGATTAGGCCCCAAAATGTATTACAGGATAGCGTCACTTTATTCCCAACCGACGGCCCAAATCAGAATCAATGGCACGCTAAGCGATCCCTTTACCCTACACAATGGAACCAGACAGGGGTGCCCGCTATCCCCCCTGCTTTTCGCCATTTCCCTAGAACCCTTTTTAGCACATATTAGGCAGAATAATAGTATTCATGGAATCAAAATAGGTACCAATGCCCACAAATATGCCGCGTATGCAGACGACATTCTTTTCTTCATACAGCAGCCACATATCACTCTCCCCAATATCATGTCGGCCTTGCGGACCTACCAATCCTTATCAAATTTTAAAATAAACCTATCCAAATCCGAAATTCTTAATATAAATACTTCGCCCTCTGCTATAGCTCTACTGAAACCTCAGTTCCCCTTTCATTGGCAACACAAAACTCTGAAATACTTAGGAATCTATCTCACACCTGACCCTAGAAACCTCTTTAGACACAATTATATACCACTACTGAACGCCATCAAGTTGGACCTACGTCGGTGGTCCTCGCTCTCACACTCCTGGCTGGGCAAAATTAGTATAATCAAGATGAATATCCTCCCCAGGGTGTTGTTCACCTTCCAGATGCTGCCACTGGGTGTTCCCATAGGACTCTTCTCCATCTTGCAATCCATGGTCTCCCGATATATATGGAAAGATAGACACCCCAGAATATCTAGACTGACGCTGTACAGGGGTAAAAAATCAGGGGGTCTGGCACTACCGAACTTCAAAGCATATTACCAGGCTGTTGCCTTAGCCAGGATGGCGGACTGGAAGTATGCGAGAAAGTCAAAACGCTGGGTACAAATTGAGCAACAATTAAGTGAGGTTGATTTAACTACGGTACCGTGGATCCCAGGAGCTTATAGGAACTTGTCACCTCACGCCTCACCCTTAACCAAATCCACTCTGGCACTTTGGGATGCGATGCATAGACAGTTCTCCTGGCAATTTAATTCCCCCTTGATGCCGATTCTCTCGCACAATTTTTTCCCGCCAGGTCAAATGGACGTAGGCTTTAAGAACTGGTGTCCCGACGAACCTATCCTCCTTTATCATATCTTGGGGTCCAACGGTATCAAACCACTTGCAGAAATATTATCCCCCAACTCTCCTACGACCATGGATGCCTGGAGGTATAGACAGATTCAGGACTTTATACGCTCTCTTCCCCAACCAATACGAACCTTTCAAGAGCTAACACCAATTGAACACGTGTTCTCGCTGAAAGATCCACCACTTCACTGTATCTCTTCTTTCTACAAGGGCCTTATACAACTACTCAACCCATCCTACCCGGACTTCCTCAGCAAATGGGAGGAGGACCTCCACACGACAATCCCGGACTCCCAGAAAGATAAAATCCTACAGCTGACGCATGTTTCCTCTATCTCCTCCAAAACCTCAGAAATGAATTACAAACTACTCACAAGATGGCATCTCACACCAGCCAAACTTCACACCATCTTCCCCTCCAACTCCCCGTTATGCTGGAGGAGCTGTGGGAATGTAGCATCACATGCACATATCTGGTGGTCATGCCCAATCATACAGCCCTTCTGGACCGGGATTGTTCACCTGATCAACCAGATTGCCAGCACGTCCCTCCCGATGGACCCTGGGACGGTTTTATTGCACAACACAGTGGAACCAGTGGGCCCTTACAAACGCTCTATTGTCCCCCACCTTCTAAATGCGGCCAAATCCCTTATCCCTGCCAGATGGGGACAACCCGCACCGCCAACACTGAAAGACTGGATACAAGCAGTAAACCATACTTCCCTCATGGAGGAACTTACTCTCACAGCAAAAGACAACTTCCACAGATATTCCACTACCTGGTTGACTTGGATTGAATTCAAGAGTTCACCCAGCTACAGGGATATCTGCCAACCACCCCAAACAACAACACAACCCTGAAAGTGTACTCTTTACATGCCATAACGGCTAAGCGACTTGTCTCTGACAACAGATTGATGAAGACAGGACCTATGGGTCAAAGACAGAGTGTACAAAGTATTAAGCATGATTATTGTCTTACACATCCGCAGTGGTAAAGGTTCAATGAAGGTCACCCAAGCTCACACCAGCTTTTCTTCTTTCTCTATCTTCTCTTTCTCATCCTCCCTTTCTCTTCTCCTCCCCTTACCGGTATCCCACCCCCTCTACCCCTCTCGCCCCCCACCCCCCCCCCCCCCACCAGAAAAGGTCATACGGCAGTTAGTAAACAATTGTAGATGGAAGCCATGATCTCAGATGTTTATTTGGACCCCCGTTCCGGCAGGCTACGGGGGCGTCCGTCATTTTAAGTACTAATGCTGTGATGATGCACATAGAAACGGTTTTAAGTTGTAATGTTCTGCAAACCCAAATGACTGGTTGTAACCTGTATAAGCTGTATGTTAAAAATTGTTCAATAAACAAAAATTAAACAAAAAAAAAAAAAAATTGCAGCCTCACTGTGTCCCATCAATTGCAGCCTCACTGTGTCCCATCAATTGCAGCCTCACTGTGTCCCATCAATTGCAGCCTCACTGTGTCCCATCAATTGCAGCCTCACTGTGTCCCATCAATTGCAGCCTCACTGTGTCCCATCAATTGCAGCCACACTGTGTCCCATCAATTGCAGCCACACTGTGTCCCATCAATTGCAGCCTCACTGTGTCCCATCAATTGCAGCCACACTGTGTCCCATCAATTGCAGCCACACTGTGTCCCATCAATTGCAGCCACACTGTGTCCCATCAATTGCAGCCTCACTGTGTCCCATCAATTGCAGCCTCACTGTGTCCCATCAATTGCAGCCACACTGTGTCCCATCAATTGCAGCCACACTGTGTAAAAAAAGGGGGGAAGGGGGGTGTTGAGGACTCCTGTGGAAGAGGGGAGAACCAGGAACACTGATGTGAAAGGGGGGGCGCAGGGGACTCATGTGGAAGAGGCGAGAGCCAGGGACACCGATGTGATGGGTTTGGAGAACTAGGCACATCAATGTGATGGGGGGGGGGGGGAGAACTAGGCACATCAATGTGAGGGGGGGGGGGGAGAACTAGGGACACCAATGTGATGGGGGGGGGAGAACTAGGCACATCAATGTGATGGGGGGGGGGGAGAACTAGGCACATCAATGTGATGGGGGGGGGGGAGAACTAGGGACACCGATGTGATGGGGGAAGAACTAGGGACACCAATGTGATGGGGGAAGAACTAGGGACACCAATGTGATGGGGGAAGAACTAAGGACACCAATGTGATGGGGGGGGAGAACTAGGGACACCAATGTGATGGGGGGGGGGAGAACTAGGGACACCAACGTGATGGGGGGGGGGAGAACTAGGGACACCAACGTGATGGGGGGGGGGGAGAACTAGGGACACCAATGTGATGGGGGGGGGGAGAACTAGGGACACCAATGTGATGGGGGGGGGAGAACTAGGGACACCAATGTGATGGGGGGGGAGAACTAGGGACACCAATGTGATGGGGGGGTAACTAGGGACACCAATGTGATGGGGGGGGGGGAGAACTAGGGACACCAATGTGATGGGGGGGGGAGAACTAGGGACACCGATGTGATGGGGGGGGGAGAACTAGGGACACCAATGTGATGGGGGGGAGAACTAGGGACACCAATGTGATGGGGGGGGAGAACTAGGGACACCAATGTGATGGGGGGGGGGAGAACTAGGGACACCAATGTGATGGGGGGGGAGAACTAGGGACACCAATGTGATGGGGGGGAACTAGGGACACCAATGTGATGGGGGGGGGGGGAGAACTAGGCACATCAATGTGATGGGGGGGGAGAACTAGGCACATCAATGTGATGGGGGGGGGAGAACTAGGGACACCGATGTGATGGGGGAAGAACTAGGGACACCAATGTGATGGGGGAAGAACTAGGGACACCAATGTGATGGGGGAAGAACTAGGGACACCAATGTGATGGGGGAAGAACTAGGGACACCAATGTGATGGGGGAAGAACTAGGGACACCAATGTGATGGGGGGGGGAGAACTAGGGACACCAATGTGATGGGGGGGAGAACTAGGGACACCAATGTGATGGGGGGGGGGGGAGAACTAGGGACACCAATGTGATGGGGGGGGGAGAACTAGGGACACCGATGTGATGGGGGGGGGGTGGGGGGGTCAGAACTAGGGACACCGATGTGATGGGGGGGGAGAACTAGGGACACCGATGTGATGGGGGGAGAACTAGGGACACCGATGTGATGGGGGGGAGAACTAGGGACACCGATGTGATGGGGGGAGAACTAGGGACACCGATGTGATGGGGGGGAGAACTAGGGACACCGATGTGATGGGGGGAGAACTAGGGACACCGATGTGATGGGGGGAGAACTAGGGACACCGATGTGATGGGGGGGGGAGAACTAGGGACACCGATGTGATGGGGGGAGAGAACTAGGGACACCGATGTGATGGGGGGGGGGGGGGGGAGAACTAGGGACACCGATGTGATGGGGGGGGGGAGAACTAGGGACACCGATGTGATGGGGGGGGGGAGAACTAGGGACACCGATGTGATGGGGGGGGGGAGAACTAGGGACACCGATGTGATGGGGGGGGGGGGGGAGAACAAGGGACACCGATGTGATGGGGGGGAGAAGTAGGGACACCGATGTGATGGGGGGGGGGGGGGGGGGGGGAGAACTAGGGACACCGATGTGATGGGGGGGGGAGAACTAGGGACACGGGGTGAATGTGCCGCATGTGTGCAGAAGCGCACTGTACATACGTACTGTACATAAACCAATGTAAAAAGATAAATAAATGTGATGATTGTGTCGGATCGGTTCCTGTGATTGACGGCTTCTCGTGTGTCGGATTCCCAACAAAGCACTTTTATTAATAAATACAAATCCTTCCATCATAATATTGTGACGGGAATGCCAGCCTCCCCCGCACAGCGCACAGGAGTGCAGAACACATCCCGCTACACGGCGGCGCTGACACGGGCGACGGGAGACAATTATAATTTCACAAGTCAGAGAAAAGATCTGTGTTACTCATGGCAACCAATCAGATTCTTCCTTTTTAGCCGACCCCTGATTGATTGTTCCGGGATTCGCTGGGGGACATGCAAATGCACAACTGACGCCCCCCATGTCACTAGAGGACACGTTATGGACGTGGAAGATAATAGGAACCACGAGACACAGCCGGGCATCCAGAGATCAACAGCTTTGGAAGGGGCAGAGCTCCGTCCTGTCAGCGGGGGATGTGATGGATTTTGTTTCCCGGCAAAGCACTTTCCTTAGTGAAAGCACCTCACAGTACACACATAAACACTGGCTAGGCATACATTTAACCCTTTGATCCCTCTTGATGTTCAAAACTCTTCCCAACCAGTGTCATTAGTACAGTGACAGTGCATATTATTAGCACGGATCACTGTATTGGTGTGACTGGTTCCCACAATGTGTCAGTTAGTGTCAGACTGTCAGCCGCAATATTCCTGCTAGAAGTCACTGATCGCCGCCATTACTAGTATTAAAAAATAAATAAAATAAAAAATATCCCATAGTTTGTAAACGCTATAACTTTTGCGCAAACCATTCAATAAACGCTTATTGGGGATTTCTTTGTAACAAAAATATGTAGCAGAATATGTCGCTTTTTTTGTTAACAGCGTAAAAAATAAAAAGTGCAGAGATGATCAAATAACGTATATACTCGAGTATAAGCCGAGTTTTTCAGCACATTTTTTGGTGCTGAAAATGCCCCCCTCGGCTTATACTCGAGTCAAGCACTTTTATGCAGCAAAGAATGACAACATTTTCTGAACTGACTTTGGGGCCCCCGTCTCTCGGGGCCACTTGGTGCTAGGAACCCCAAATTTGGTGTGCAAACCAAGTGGAACTAGCACTACAACATATCCAATGGGGTTCCTAGCACCAAGTGGCCCCGAGATACGGGCCCCAAAGTCGGTTCGGAAAATGTCAATCTCTGGTGCAGAAAAGTGCTTGACATTTTCCGAACCAATTTTAGGGTCCCGTATCTCGGGGCCACTTGGTGCTAGGAACCCCAGCTGTGGATATTATGTAGTGCTGGTTACACTGGGTTTGCACATCAAATGTGGGGTTCCTAGCACCAAGTGGCCCCGAGATACGGGGGCCCCAAAGTCAGTTAACTGTGTCCATCTGCAGCAACGTCATTTCGGGACCCTTTGGGTCCAGAGACCACAAATGGGCACAGTGAGGCTGCAAATGGGCATTGTTGACCCTCTTTTCCACTTACAGTCGCTGCGCATTTCTCACCCTAGGCTTATACTCGAGTCAATACGTTTTCCCAGTTTTTGTGCAGTAAAATTAGGTGCCTCGGCTTATATTCGGGTCGGCTTATACTCGAGTATATATACGGTACTACCAAAAGAAAGCTACCAAAATAAATAAGGACATCAATTTTATTTGTGCAATTGTCAGTTAAAATAACACAGCGCCATATAGCAAAAAAAAAAAAAAAAAAAAAAATCGCCTGGTCGGGAAGGGGGGGGATTTTACGGAGGGCAAGTGGTTAATGTAAAATGTTTATCCCAAAAAGGAACAAAAAAAAATGAATAAAGAAAATAAAAAATTGCTGTAACTGATTATGCCTTCTAGCTGCCTATGAAATGCTCTCTGAAGAGAGATCTAAACATGGATTGCTCTTCAGATAGTGTAAACAGGGTCAAAAACACGTACAACATCTTATCGCCCATTAGTGGGTGTCAATGATATCTTAAAGTGGTTGTAAAAGCTGGAGGTTTTTTTTTTTTTCCTTTAACCACTTCAGCCCCGGACCAATTTGCAGCCAAAGGACCAGGCCCCTTTTTGCGATTCGGCACTGCGTCGCTTTAACTGACAATTGCGCGGTCGTGCGACGTGGCTCCCAAACAAAATTGAAATCCTTTTTTTCCCACAAATAGAGCTTCCTTTTGGTGGTATTTGATCCCCTCTGCGGTTTTTATTTTTTGCGCTATAAACAAAAATAGAGCCGAAATTTTGAAAAAAATGCAATATTTTTTTACTTTTTGCTATAATAAATATCCCCCAAAAAATATATAAAAAAACTTTTTTTTCCTCAGTTTAGGCCGATACGTATTCTTCTACATATTTTTGGTAAAAAATAAAAATAAATCGCAATTAGCGATTATTGATTGGTTGCCCAAAAGTTATAGCATTTACAAAATAGGGGATAGTTTTATAGCATTTTTATTAATATTTTTTTTTTTTTACTAGTAATGGCGGCGATCAGCGATTTTTATTGTGACTGCGACATTATGGCGGACACATCGGACATTTTTGACACATTTTTGGGACCATTATCATTTATACAGCAATCAATGCTATTTAAATGCACTGATTCCTGTATAAATGACACTGGCAGTGAAAGAGTTAACCACTAGGGGGCGGGGAGGGGTTATGGTCTGTGACATGTGGTTTTTTTTTTTTTACAGTAAGGGGGGCGGGGCTGACGTCTGACGTCACTGATCGGCTTTCCCGATGACAGGGAACAGCCGATCAGTGACAGGCAGAGTAGGAAGCGCGGGGAGAGGTTTGTTTACACAGACCTCCCCCCGTTCTTCAGCGGACGTGGTCATGGAGCTCCCAACCCACGGCTGGGCTCTTAAAGGACCACGTATATATACGTGGTTTTGCCCAGCCGTGCAATTCTGCCGACGTATATCGGCGTGAGGCGGCCGGGAAGCAGTTAAACTTCATGCATTGTATGCATGAAGGTAAAATAAAAAAAATAAAAAAAACTCACAGCCCACCAATACTCACCTGGGCCCCCTCTCAATCCAGCCATGTGTATGGGAGTCCCGGGTCTTTCTCTCCTCATTGGCTAAGACACAGCCGCGGGAGCTTCTGTCAATTACAGCCAGTCAGCCAATGAGTAAAGAGCTGGGACAGGGCTGAGCCGTGGCTCTATGTGTCTTATGGGTGTATAGAGCGGGGCTCAGGAGCGAGCACGCACCTGCGGCCCCATAGCAAGTGGCTTGTGGGGCACTGGTCAAGGGGGGATGGACCAGGAGCACGCGGGGGGGACCCAAGAAGAAGAGGTAAGTGTAACATGTTTGTTTTTTAAATAATAATTGAAAAAAAAAAAAATACAAAAAAAAAAAAAAAAGGAACCTTTCGAATCATTTAAAATGTTAAAGCCCATCTAAAATGAGCCCCCCCCCCCATTCTGTATGTTGATTTTATACATCAACACACAAAAAACGCCAGTCCTCTGTAGAGTCCATCCCACCGTTCCTCCTCCCCGCACTACCAGGTGGCGGTTTATTTGCAGCGCGCTCATTATTTGGCGGAGCATTTCGTTAATAGTTTATTGATGGCCCAAAAAAAAAAAAAAATTGTGTGCGCACACACACACACACACAATGGTCGCACCTTCCGGAGATCCCAGTAATTGGAAAGTGGAGCTTTTTTTATTCTAATAAACCGTTATAATTTAGCCATTGAATAATTGGTTGCTATGGAAACGGATTCAGTACAGGTTCAAATCATTTCACTCTCTTTTTCACCAGCCCTCGCCACCCAATCCTCCCCCCCCCTCCCCCTCCCCAACTCCATTATACATGTGAATAAGAAGGGCTTTCAGTTCTGCCAATCTGAGATTAGACATAAAAAAGGGAAAGTCATTAAGTAAATGGAAGAGGAGGAGATTCCGGACACAGCGACACCCCCCCCCCCCCCCCCCTCCACATCGCTCCACAACGACGCGCCCGCTACTAAAAACACTTAAAAGCAGAGAACTTTTTTTTTTAAATCTTTACAGAAGACAGAGATCACTTTTATCATTACATAGTTAGCCAGGCCGAAAAAAGACACAAGTCTATCCAGTTCAACCATAAAAAAAAAGAAATAAATAAAAAAAGATGTAACAAAATATATATAATTTTTTTTTTAGCAGAATTCACTACATGGTTATAAAGGAAATGATATTCCTAATGGACTCTAATGTACAACTACACGGCGAGATCCCCGCTAATGGATCTGTAATATTAATGTCTGCAGAGAAATGGAGGAGATCCGTGGCCATCAAACCGGATATTGTAAAGGAAAAAACTCCAATCAAAGTTACAGAATGATTTCCGGCACGGAACTTTATATAGGATTGCTAGACATGGGAGCCGTCAAAAAATTTGTTTTGTTTCGTTCCGTTTCGTATAAAAAAAAAAAAAAATCGGAATTCGTGTACGTACACTAGTATTACATCTGTGCTACTACATCACTATTACACTGCTACTACACAAATATTTTACACTGCTATTACACCAAATATTACACTGCTACTACACCACTACTACACTAGTATTACATCTGTGCTACTACATCACTATTACACTGCTACTACACCAATATTACACTGCTATTACACCAAATATTACACTGCTACTACACCACTACTACACTAGTATTACATCTCTGCTACTACATCACTATTACATTGCTACCACACCACTACTACACTAGTATTACATCTCTGCTACTACATCACTATTACACTGCTACTACACCAATATTACACTGCTACTACACCAATATTACACTGCTACTACACCAAATATTACACTGCTACTACACCACTACTACACTAGTATTACATCTCTGCTACTACATCACTATTACACTGCTACTACACAGTTCATATTTAACCACTTGACCTCCGGAAGATTCAATGGGTTCCCGGCGGACATCGAGTTTGCCAGACCCGCTGATTGGCTCCAGCGGTGTTCAAGAACAGAGGGTGGTCGGCGGCATGCGCCCCAGACCTCGAAAAAAAAAAAAAATAAATAAAATAAAATCACGTACAGGCAAGTGATTTTGTGCTTAAAAGCCGCCCTGCCGCAGTGTATGTATGTGGGGCGGTCCTTAAGCGGTTAAATAATTCCAGGTGTGGGTATTTTATACATAATTGCTGCTACTGACACTGCTATTACACCACTATTAGATGGCTACAACACCACAACTACAACACCACTACCACTACTACTACAACTACTTCGCTATTACACCGGTACTACAGGATATAATAACCCCAAACTATCTGTGACGAAACGCTCCCACACTCCTCTTGAGTGCTTTCGTCATATACCACTTCCTCCCAGTCTGAATACGGATCTCAGATATTCCAACCGCTCCCAAGCACTAAACGAGACGAGACTTGCTTAGCTGCTCAACATGGACTGTTTTATTAGAACCAAACTGACAAGTATTTATATACAGTAGAAGAGGATACCCCCCCTCCCCTGCTCATTTCACTCTAACAATACACCTGTAACAAATTAACATGAGCTAATTAACTAATCCCTTTAAACAGCCGATGTGACTCTGTGCCCATCAGGATTTCACTACAGGTCAGACTTGTTGTCACCGAGCTTCACACATGTTAGATGCTAATATCATCAACTCCACAAGACAGCAGGAGCTCCATTAGGAGTCGGCCCGTCTCCTACATTGTACAGAGGACAATGTGATCAGCTCTCTCAATTAACATCAGAGAGATAACATCAACATTGAGTTCATCAACAAATTAAGAATAGTCTTTACATATATCCTGCATTGAATCTGACTAGCACAGATTATATTGGGGTCCTCATTCACCCTGTGCCCTAGAGACACAGGGTGATTTACACATAAGAGGGTCCGGGGAAGCTGGACAAGGAGCCTCCAGAACTCTCCAGGGCAAGCTGAGTTCCACAAACCCCCGACCCAAAGTCACTCCTGTCTAGACATGTGCACAATAGAAAAATTTGTTTAGCTTCGTTTCGTTTCGTTTCTGTTCGTTTCCGTTGATTCGTAACGATTCGTAAATTCGTAAGTCATCGGTGTTCGTATTCGTAACGATTCGTATTTTCGTAAGAGTTATTTTTTCGTTGATTCGTTTTTCCGTTAGTTTTAATTTTCGTTTATTCGAAATTCGGACGCATTTGTATTTTCGTAGATTTAGTTACATTCGTACTTTCGTTAGATTGATTTATTCGTACTTTCGTAACATTGTTTTCGTAGATTCGTAATCGGAGCATAATTCATAATGTTATGTAATGTGTATGCTATTATTACATTGTAAGAGACACGGAAAATTACGAATCGAAAAAAAAAGTTACGAATGTACGAATTTTTTCGTTCAATCCATTCGAAGCACGTTAAGCAGCGCCATTGTAAGAGACACGGAAAATTACGAATCGCTAAAAAAAAAAAAAAAAAAAAAAAAAAAAAAAAGTACGAATGTACGAATTTATTCGTTCATTTTGATTTTCGTTGTTCCTTTTTTCGTTTTTCGGATTTTCTTCTTTCGTAGTTTCATTGTTTCTAATTTGGTTATTTCGGATTTTCGTATTCGTTCGATTTGATAATTCGTTAAAATTTTTAGCTAATCGTTCGTTCATTTGTACGATAACGAATACAACAAATTTTAACGGAAAACGAAAAAAAAGGAAACAAATTGCACATGTCTACTCCTGTCACACTATCATTTTGGGATCATTTGGGTTCTACATGGGGAGTTGAGCAGGAGAGGAGTTGTACAGATTTTAAAAAAATCCCCCTTTTAACCACTTCAATACCCGCGTATTGTCATATGACGCCCACAAGGTGGATCTCCCATCCTGGGTGGGCGTCATATGACGTCCTCCCATTCCCGGCCGCCTGGGGGGCGCGTGCGCCCGGGCGTCGCTGGGGACCCGGTGCGAGTGCCCGGCGGCCGCGATGTCGGCCGGGCACCCGCGATTGCCCGTTAAAACAACGGGACCGTGGAGCTGTGTGTGTAAACAGGAGAGAGGAGACCGATCATGTGATCCCAGTACGGAGGAACACAGATCGGTCTCCTCCCCTTGTGAGTCCCCTCCCCCCACAGTTAGAATCACTCCTATAGGGAACACATTAACCCCTGCAGCGCCCCCTAGTGTTAACCCCTTCCCTGCCAGTCACATTTACACAGTAATCAATGCAATTTTATAGCAAAGATCGCTGTGTAAATGTGAACAGATGTGTCCGCCGCAATGTCGCAGTCACGAGAAAAAAAAAAAAAAATCGCAGATCGCCGCCATTACTAGTAAAAAAGAAAGAAAAAAAATGCAATAAATCTATCCCCTATTTTGTAGACGCTATAACTTTTGCGCAAACCGATCAATATACACTTAGAGATTTTTTTTTACCAAAAATATGTAGAAGAATACGTATCGGCCTAAACTGAGTAAAAAAATTGTTTTTTTTTTTTAAAATTGGATATTTATTATAGCAAAAAGTAAAAAATAGTGTTTTTTTTTTCAAAATTGTCGCTCTTCTTTTGTTTATAGCGCAAAAAATAAAAACCGCAGAGGTGATCAAATACCACCAAAAAGAAAGCTCTATTTGTGGGAAAAAAAGGACGTCAATTTTGTTTGGGTGTAACGTCGCACGACCGTGCAATTGTTAGTTAAAGCGACGCAGTGCCGAATCGCAAAAAGTGCTCTGGTAAGGAAGGGGGTAAAATGGCCCGGGGCTGAAGCGGTTAAGGTTATTTATTTTTTCTAAAACATGTATATAAAATCTTTGTATCCTCATACATCTGTATTCCCTTTTCCTTTCCACGAGAAAAATGTTCCAGTAATAAAGTTTTGTACAAATTAACAAAAATAAACAAAGAGTCACCCTCAGATAGAAGAAGCCGCCATGTATGAGAAGATCTGATGTACATTTCTTGCTCTCCCGGAATTCCTGGTTTGTTCGGGTTTTGTGTTTATTGTACAACTTAACTGCCCATATGTTTTACATTATTCATTTTTTGTATTTTCTTTTTTTTTTAGCATGCTCTTTCGGCAACAGGATTTTCCAAAATGCTACAAAATCAGCAAAAGTTTCATCATGGAGTGCACAATGCAATTCAATTGGTAATAAAAAAAAATAAAAAAAAATACTATTTGGAGGGAAACTTGTATCAATTTTTTGTTTGTTTTATGTTTTATTCAATTCAGCAATTTGTTGGTGTTGAATACAAAATGTACAGAATACAAGTAAGGTTATGAATATCATACGAGAAAGCTTAAAGTGCCGCTCCAGGTCCCCAGGGTGGCGGCGTGAAAAGAGCCCCGCCCAAATGTGTGCTCGTAAAAAATGGAAGAAAAAAGAATTTAAAAAAATACAAAAAAAAGGGGGAAAAAAAAAATCGTGAATTTAAATTAGACAATTGTGGCTAAAGGATGAGTCAATGTTGAAGTATAACTTGTATCCACAAACATGATAGAATATATAGGACATACATATGGCATGAACCCGACTGTCACACATGGTAAAAATATGTGTGCATGAGAGCAATAAAAAAAAAAAAAATTTGATATAATTATATATATATATATATATATATATATACATATATACACACACACACACACATACATATTATATATATGCCGTATATACTTGAGTATAAGCCGACCCGAATATAAGCCGAGGCACTTAATTTTACCACAAAAAACTGGGAAAACGTATTGACTCGAGTATAAGCCTAGGGTGAGAAATGCGCAGCTACTGTAAGTGGAAAAGAGGGTCAACAATGCCCATTTGCAGCCTCACTGTGCCCATTTGCAGCCTCACTGTGCCCATTTGCAGCCATAGGTCCCCCAAACTTCAAACTTGGTAGTTAAGGGTTCCTAGACCCCCCATAGCTGCAGCCAAAATTTGGGTCTCTGGACCCAAAGGGTCCTGAAATGACATTGCTGCAGATGGACACAATTGACCAACTTTGGGGCCCCGTATCTCAGGGCCACTTGGTGCTAGGAACCCCAAATTTGGTGTGCAAACCCAGTGGAACCAGCACTACAACATATACATTTTTGTTGTGCTTAAAGTACCCCCCTCAGGTTTTACTTGAGTCACGCACTCAAGTATTACCTTTCCCAAAATCTGGTGCGCAAACCCAGTGGAACCTGCACCACAAAATATCCAAAGCTGGGGTTCCTAGCACTAAGTGACCCCGAGATACTTTTTCTGCAGCAGAGAGTGACATTTTTTCAGAACCGATTTTGGGGCCCCCCGTATCTCGGGGCCACTTAGTGCTAGGAACCCCAGCTTTGGATATGTTGTGGTGCAGGTTCCACTGGGTTTGCGCACCAAAATTTTAGGAAAATTACATTTTCTGCTGCAGAAAAGTGCGTGACTCAAGTATAAGCCGAGGGGGGGGGGGGCACTTTAAGCACAACAAAATTAAGTGCTGAAAAACTTGGCTTATACTGGAGTATATATGCACAATTGGCTACAGAAAAGAAAAAAATATATATATATATATATATATATATATATATATATATATATGTGTGTATGTGTATGTGTATGTGTATGTGTGTGTGTGTGTGTGTGTGTGTGTGTGTGTGTGTGTGTGTGTGTGTGTGTGTGTGTGTGTGTGTGTGTGTATGTGTATATGTATATATGTATATATGTACATATGATGGAAAAATAAATACACAGGGAGCAAAAGGTGAGGCGGCGCGCCGGGGGGTGGGGCCGAGTGATACAGTGAGTGGCTATAGCCGCCGGCTGTATCACGGGAGCGCGCTCGCAAGTACTCCACACCATGCAAGAGAGCTTGGATTAAGGTGAGCAGTACTTGCGGGGGGGGGGGGCCGAGACAGCCGCAGAGGGACCCCAGAAGACCAGGTTCGGGGCCACTCTGTGCAAAACAAGCTGCAGAGTGGAGGCAAGTATAACATGTTTGTCATTTTAAAAAAAATAAAAAAAATTCTTTTATAACCCCTTTAAGGCTTACCAGTTTAGGAGATATTTACAAAAGAGACAGCCACCCATGTCTACGGCACAGGCGCACTGTAGCAACCTTTAGAAACTGAGATTGTGACGTTTCTAAAGGAGATCGTGCCGTGACTACCCGGAAGGAAGAGGGTGAAAGGTGGACGCTTCGCGGAGGCGAGGAAATTGGGGACATTGCAGGCTTCGGTTTCAGGTAAGTGACACATAATGGGCTACGATGCGATGCATAGTAGCTCATTATGCTTTATCTTTGCATGGAAATAAACGGCACCCGTTCCAAGTAGCCAACCTCCTGTGTTCACAATGCATCAGGCTGGCCGCTCAGCACAGGACCCAGAAGCTAGTGGAGATGACTGTAGTAGTGATGTAGTAGCGGTGTCTAATCCAGGGTTTTCCAGCTTTCCTGGCCTTCGGACTGGTATGTCATATTCATAGTTACATTGTTCCAGGATGGATCTGTACAAATATACCATACCTGGATGTCGGCTTTAAATCGGATCTGCATTTTTGTTCACCTCTGCTTTTAAGGTGGTATCCGCACATCTTAAATACTCACCCATCCAGTGTTGTCCCTCCGAGATCTGCTCATGCCCGGTCAGAGCTCAGTTCCGCACCCCCACGTCCTGACGTCATCGAGAGACCGGCCGGCTCTTCCTGGTTCAGCACGCGGGCCTCCTGATGACACACCGATAGGCCCGCACCCTCCTCTTTCCCTGAACGGAAGGCTATGCCTCCTGGGATACGTGACGTGCATATCCCGGGACGCACAGCGGGCAGTGTGCACGTTGTTCGCCTAAGGCGACTGACGTGCACAGGGCCCAGACATTTTTGCCCTAAGGTAAAAAGAATAAAAAAAAAAAAAACAGTGCAATACGTATAGAGGCTGGAAGGAGGGGTGGAGAGGAGGGAAGTACTGGAAGAGGGTAAAAGTCAGTTTTAACCAGTTCCTGCCTGACCAAAAGCAAAAGGACAGCCGGGCAGGACTTGTGTTGATCTGGGATGTCAAATGACGTTCTCCCGGATGAGACCAGGGCAATCGGTCACCGGCTGGGCTGATGACTGATCTGTGTACCGGCTCGCTACCGGTACCATGTGATCACTGTGACCAATCACAGCAGATCACATGACAGTTGTACACAATAGATGGCTTAATTTCATGCCATCCATTGTGTACAATTGTGTTGCTAGCTGTGATTGGTCACAGCGATCACGTGGTACAGACAGGGCCAATCAAAAGCCCATCTAGACGATTTGATTAGCTCTGGCCAATCACAACGAAAAAACACTGAATGAATTGGATTTCATTCAGGAAAATGCTCTCTTATAGCAATGAAAATAACTTCTATAAAGCAAACACGTAAGAAAAAAAAAAAAAGACTTTACAATCACTTTAAATACCACCAAAAGAAAGCTCCATTTGTGTGAACAAAATGATAAAAAATGTCATATGGATACAGTGTTGCATGACCGCGCAATTGTCATTCAAAGTGTGACAGCGCTGAAAGCTTAAAGTAGGCCTGGGGCAGGAAGGGGGGGGGGGGGAAGTGCCCAGTATTGAAAAGGGTTAATTAATGACATCATAATGTTAATTGATCAGCTACAACCTTTGAAATTTTGGGTCAGCCCCGCCGGTTCTGAGCGCAGAGCGCAGCCAACAGGTCCTCTTTTAAATAAAAAGTGGAATTCACACGGTGAGAGAGACCGCCGAAGAATTTACATGAAAAATGTAAATAAAAGCCGTGTAATATATGGATATGAAATCCATTCCAGCAGAGAATTTACATGAAGCTTCTCTGTGTTCCCGAATAATGAGATTCATTCTAATCTTTTCATTTAATGTATTCCATACAAGCCGGAGCCAGACGAGGAGGAGGAGGAGGAGGGGAGCCATCAGAAATAATTATACAACGAAGGGCAAGGTGAGCTCTGACACACACAGACAGGACCGGGACAATCCATAAATCAACAGAGCGTCCCACAGCCTGCAATGCAGATAACACCGGAGGGGGATAAAAAAATAAAATCAAAAAAATTATTATAATACACATTATATATATATATATATATATATATATATATATATATATACACACACACACACACACACATACATACATATATATATATACACACACACACACACACATACATATATATATATATATATATATATATATACACACACACACACACACACACACACACACACACACACGAGTATAAGCCAAGTTTTTCAGCACATTTTTTTGTGCTGAAAATGCCCCCCTCGGCTTATACTCGTGTCAAGCATTTTTCTGCAGCAGAGAATGACATTTTCAGAACCAACTTTGGGACCCCAGTATCTCAGAGCCACTTGGTGCTAGGAACCCCAAATTTGGTGTACAGACCCAGTGGAACTAGCACTACAACATATCCAAAGATACGGGGGCCCCAAAGTCGTTTCGGAAAATGTCATTCTCTGCTGCAGAAAAGTGCTTGACACATTTTCTGAACCGACTTTGGGGCCCTGTATCTCGGGGCCACTTGGTTCTAGGAACCCCATCTATTGTATATGTTGTATATAAACCCCAACATTGTATAGCTAGTTCCACTGGGTGTGCAACCCAAATTTGGGGTTTCTAGCACCAAGTGGCCCCGAGATACGGGGCCCCAAATTCGGTCAACTGTGTACATCTATAGCAATGTCATTTTGGGACCCATTGGGTCCAGAAACCCCAAATTTTGTCTGCAGTTAGGGGGCATCAAGGAACCCCTTAACTACCAAGTTTGAGGTTCGTGGGACCTATGGCTGCAAATGGGCACAGTGAGGCTGCAAATGGGCATTGTTGATCCTCTTTTCCACTTACAGTCGCTGCGCATTTCTCACCCTAGGCTTATACTCGAGTCAATACATTTTCCCAGTTTTTTTGTGGTAAAATTAGGTGCCTCGGCTTATATTCGGGTCGGCTTATACTCGAGTATATATAGTTTTTTTTTTAAAGCTGAACTCAGGGCAAAAAAAAAAAAAAATGTATATGTAAACCTCAACAGCCACACAGAACATGAATACACTTTGGGGGGATTTACTAAAACTGGATCACTCAAAATCTGGTGTAGCTTTGCATGGTAACCAATCAGCTTCTAACCTCAAATTGTTCAATTAAAGTGCCTCTTAAACCTTAGGCTGGGTTCACACTTATGCAAATTGGATGAGGGTTTCTCAGCATCCAATTCGCATGACAGAAGATTGTGACCGGCTCTCAATGGAACCGGTTCACATATCTCAGGGGTGGCTGCGGAGCGGATTTACACAGATGTCCTGTGCGTCTTTGGCTCGGTTTCACATCCAAATTTAGGAAAAAATTTGCGTCTCAAGGCAGTGACGATCTCTGTTGCAGGGACGCCCGGACCCCCTGCTGTGAGCCGCAATCGCACTAACACCCCTTACACACTGGCACCGCTCCCACCAATAACTGGGAAAGAGATTATATACACACACACTATATATATAATCTCTATCCCTCCCAGTTATTGGTGGAAGCGGTGCCAGTGTGTAAGAGGTGTTAATGCGTATGTATTTATGTATATATATATATATATATATATATATATATATATATATATATATATATATATATATATATATATATATATATATATATATATATATATATATATATATATATACACACACATACACACACACACACGTCTGGCTCTCACACACATCGCTCTGCTATTAGGTTACATAAGGCCCTCTCATTGACTTGGCAGCAGTCTTGCTTCTCCCCGGCCAGACACGGGGGCTCAGGTCGCAGCGCTCCCCCCGGCTTGGATCTCCACATTCCACTTTCACAAACTCCCATTGTCTGCGGCCCGGCAGAGGAACCGGCTAAAAATATACCAAAAAGGCAGACTCTCTAAATAATTACCGGCCTGCAGAACACTTTGAATGACAATTGCGCGGTCATGCAACACTGTAACCAAAATTACATTTTTTCAGACAGATAGAGAATTATTTTGGTGGTATTTGATCACCACTGGGATTTGTAGTGCTAAACAAACGTAAAAAAGACAGAACATTTTGAAAAAAAATAAAGTTTCTCTTAAATTTTTTAGCAAATAAGTATTTTGTCTTTGTCACTGATGAGGCTGCACTGATGAGCACTTTTTTTTTTCCTTTAAAGCCCGTGGCGTGTGAAACACACCCAAAAACTCCACCCAGTACACACACATAAAGAGTCAAACACAAAAACGTGCAACGAGTGTTAGGCCCCTTTCACACCATCGGACCGTTCAGATCCGCCTGTCAGTTTTGACGGCAGATCTAAACGGGCGCTCCATGTTAGTCTATGGAGCGTCGGATGTCAGCGGAGACATGTCCCTGACATCTGACCCGGTCCGATCCGCCAAAAGCAGACGTATGGCTCTACGTCCAGTTCCGTCGCTGGCGGATCGGACCGGGTGAGATCTGATGAAAAACGGACATGCTGTCCGTTTTCATCCGATCTCTCCATTGCGACCAGCGCCGCTCGCAAGCCCCTCCCCGCTCAGTGAGCAGAGAGGGACTTGTCATCCGCCGGTTCAGCGGAGATCAACGGAGAGATCTCCCGCTGAGCCGGCGGACAGAGGCGGTCTCCGTGGAAGCGGAGTCCGCCTCGTGTGAAAGGGGCCTTACACTGATCCTCCACTAGGGAACGACCTTACCCTGATCCCCCAGGGCGTTAGGCTCCAGATGGGGACTGAGGTACTTCACATGGGACTATCTGGCCGAAACCAGACAGTCCCCCCTTTCTCTGGAGGGTCTGGCGAAACAGACCCACCAAAGTACTTGGTGGGGCTCCCACAAAAGGGAGACCACATGAGAGAGGGCGAACCAAGCCAAAAGGCCTATGTCCCGTCCCCCCCCATCCCAAGACTTTCAGGGTTGGCCCGAGGACCCAGACCCTACTCATCACACTGTGACAAACTAAAAACACCAAACAAAAAAAAAAAAAGTGATAAACACGGGGTTAAATTAAAAGAAAGTGGGGAGAAGGAAGATGGGAGAAGTGAAAGAGACCATTGTGCACTACAATGGTCGGCCCGTCGGCCAGGAACCAGAAATTCCTCTGGTGCTAGCCAAGAGGCTCGGCCCTAGAGGCAGGTGTGAAAAAAAGTGGGTAGTGAAGCGACCAAGGTGCCAAATCTCGAAGTGCCCCTCAACACTTGTGAGAGTTATGGCACCCCTGGACTGCCAACTCCAGGGGCACATTCACCACGGGCTTTTCGTCACAACCCTGACCAGAAGAGCACTGATGAGGCTGCACTGACGAGCAGTCTGGTGGATCCCAACAATATTGTCTGGATCCTTCCAGAGCGTGGAGTGGCTCTGCCCCTGTTAGCTGATAGTGAGTAAAAGCCACCCAATCACATGCAAGGAGAATTAAAAAAAAAAAAAAAAAAAACACACACACACACACACACAACAACATTGTTGCTTACACATGATTGGATGATGGAAGTCAGCAGTGCTTCCCCTCATTTACTTAGCTCTGGTGCAACTGCACTTGAAAAAGTGCACACAGTCTGTTTGCCTTTAACCACTTCAGCTCTGGAAGGTTTTTACCCCCTTCCTGACCAGGCCATTTTTTTTTAACGATACGGCACTGCGTGGATTTAACTGACAATTGTACTGTTGTGCGACGATGTACCCAAATAAAAATTGATATCTTTTTAATCCCACAAATAGAGCTTTCTTTTGGAGATATTTGATCACCTCTGCAGTTTTTATTTTTTTGCGCTATAAACAAAAAAAAAGACCAACAATTAAAAAAATCCAATGAAAATAAATAAATAAATCTAAATTTCATCAATTTAGGCCAAGATGTATTCTGCTACATATTTTTGTTAAAAAAAAAAAATAAAAAAAATCCTAAAAAGTGTGTATTGATTGGTTTGCGCAAAACTTATCACGTCTACAAACTACGGGCTAGATTTATGGACTTTATTTTTTTTTTTTTTTTTTTTTTACTAGTAACGTCGGTGATCAGCCATTTTTAGCAGGACTGCGACATTGCGGTGGACAAATCTGACACTAAAAGCTGGATACACACTATACAATTTTCTGTAGATTTTTCTCCTCCAGATTTACCAAAAACATATAAATATGAAGTGAAACCTTTAGGCCCCTTTCACACAATTTTTGCCGCGATTTCAAGGAATGCCTGTGTAAGTGGCATCAAAATCGCACCAAAGTAGTGCAGGGACTACTTTGAAATTGGAACGACTTGAAGTCGTACTAATATGAATGGCTGTCATTGGAAATCATGGGGAACGACTTGTCAGGCTACTTTGCAGTCCCAAATCCTGGGACAAGTTGTATAAGTGTGAAAGGGGCCTAAGAGTTTCAGTTTGTATGCAATCAGACAGGCCCTTCTACTACATGGTTTTGGTAAATCTAAAGGAAATCAGACAGGCCCTTCTACTACATGGTTTTGGTAAATCTAAAGGAAATCAGATAGGCCCTTCTACTACATGGTTTTGGTAAATCTAAAGGAAATCAGACAGGCCCTTCTACTACATGGTTTTGGTAAATCTAAAAGGAAATCAGACAAAAGTTGTAGAACGTGTAAGTGGTCCGTGTCCATTAACATTCATAGGAATGGAAAGAGCCAAAGGTTTCCCCATCAAAGCATCACATCGTCTTCTTCCCTTACTGCATCCTGGTGCCACTTCTTCCCCAGGTAAGTGACCATCCAGGTGATGTAAAAGAAAATGTCATTCATCAGACCAGGCCACCTTCTTCCATTGTTGTGTGGTCCAGTTCTGACACTCACCAAATTCAACTTCGGGGACAACATGTTCACTTGCCTCATATATCCCACCCACTTTCAGATGACATTGTAACAAGATAATCAAATGTTATTCACTTTACCTGTCAATGGTCATAAAGTTATGGCCGATCGCTGTATATGTATTATACAAGCACACTCTGTCTACAAATTTTATATATATATATATATTATATATATATATATATATATATATATATATATATATATATATAATATATATATATATATATATAGGGCTGCAACTAACGATTATTTTTATAATCTATTAGTTGGCCGATTATTGTTTTGAATAATCGATTAATCGGTTAATAACCTTAAAAAAAAAAAAAAAAAAAAGTGTGGTGTATAATTTAGTTAATATGTAAAGTTTAAAAGAAAAAAGGCAATTTATTCTTAAATATCTCTATGAAGTGGTAAATATAAACAACCAATTATATGGTTAGGGAGCAAAATATGTAATCTACTCTGAGAATAACAGAAATTTTTTGGCCAATTTGTTGTTGGGCAGATTAACCACCTGAGACCCGCACCATAGCCAAATGACGGCTACAGCGCGGATCTGATGTGCCGGGACGACGTCTATTGACGTCGTCCCGGCAACGAGCTGCCTGCGCGCCCCCTGAAGGGCGCGCGCGGCGCGCTCTGTGATCCCCGAGTCTGTGAGACTCGCTGGATCCCGACCCCTTACCGCGTGATCAGCTGTCAGCCAATGACAGCTGATCATGTGATAATAACCGAGCCGGTAAATCGGCTTTTTTTCCTGCTCGCGCTGACAGCGCGAGGAGAGAAAAAAAAAATCCGATCACCGGCGGCAGTGAGAGGGACATCAGTCCCTCTCACTGCAATATGCCCAGGGTCCATGGTGCCCACCTTTGCTAATAAAAGTGCCCCCAGTGCCATCTGTCAGTGCCCACAGTGCTGCACATCAGTGTCACCTACCAGTGCTCATCAGTGTCCCCTACCAGTGTTCATCAGTGCCACCCATCCGTGCCCACCCATCCGTGCCCATCCATCCGTGCCCATCAGTACCGACTTATCTGTCCCCACCAGTGCAGCCTATCAGTGCCCACCAGTGCAGCCTATCAGTGCAGCCTATCAGTGCCCACCAGTGCAGCCCATCAGTGCCCACCAGTGCAGCCCATCAGTGCCCACCAGTGCAGCCCATCAGTGCCCACCAGTGCAGCCCATCAGTGCCCACCAGTGCAGCCCATCAGTGCCCACCAGTGCCAGCCCATCAGTGCCCACCAGTGCCGCCCATCAGTCCCCACCAGTGCCGCCCATCAGTCCCCACCAGTGCCGCCCATCAGTCCCCACCAGTGCCGCCCATCAGTCCCCACCAGTGCCGCCCATCAGTCCCCACCAGTGCCCACCAGTGCCGCCTCATCAGCGCATATCAATGAAGCTGAAAAATTACCTGTTTGCTAAATTTTATAACAAACTATTAAACATGATTTTATTTATTTTTTTAATTTTCCATCTTTTTTTTATTTGTTTAGCAAAAAATAAAAACCCCAGCTGTGATTAAATACCACCAAAAGAAATCTCTATTTGTGGGAAAAAAAATGGTAAAAATGTAATTTGGGTACAGTGTTGTATGACCGCGCAATTGTCATTCCAAGTGCGTCAGCGCCGAAAGCTGAAAATTGGTCTGGTCACGAGGGGGGTTTAAGTGCCCAGTAATCAGGTGGTTAAAAAACACAAATTGCTGCAAAAAACGCATTACATGCTTTTCTGCAGCTTCTCCATTGAAGTATATTGAACCAAAAAAGCACTATTTTGCTTTAAAAAAAAAAGTCCCTGACCCTTTTCCAAACAGCAGCGGCTGAAAAAAAAGCACAGATGTGAACGTGTCCCATAGGAAACCATGTTAAATGAACTGTAGTGCGTTTCTGCAAAAAGCACCAAAAAACACAGAGATGTGAACCAGGTCTAAGACGTTTAGTAACATAATGGGGGTTAAAAAAACTAAAATTAGCCCTTTATAGTACAAAAAAAAAGCAAATAATTACTACTGTAAGGGGTTAATTTTTTTTACTGTAGAACTGTGAAAGTAATATTTACAGTAGCGATTATTTGCTCATTTTTTTTTTTAACCCCATTATATTACTGGCCGATTAATCGATTATAAAAATAGTAATCGATTAATTTCATAATCGATTAGTTGTTTCAGCCCTAATTTATATATATATATATATATATATATATATACATATACATATACACACACACACACATACAGTGTATAATTATATAAAACACATACACACACAGTCTATGTATATGAATGTTCCCTTCCCCCGTCTGATACAAAACTTTTCCCATCATGACTGTGGACTGGAGGAGGGCTCGGTCTGTCCTGTGTACTGGGAACGCTGTGTTTTGCCACAAGGGAAAATTGTAAATGAGATACTGCATTGCAGTCAATGTATCCTTTACTGGAAAACATTGTACATCCATATATCAGATGGAGGATATAGCAGAAGGGGCCATCAATTATAATCACATTTTAGACACATCACTGGTAAAACGGATTGTTTAACTCACAAAGGATGTCCAGTATAAACACATCAAACATATGAATATAGCCAAAAGGGTAAAAGTTTAAAAAGGACCCGCTGACCCTAAAAGTACAAACTGGTCTTCATATAAAAAAAAAAAAAAAAAAGAAGGTTTTAGTAAGATTCAGGGATAGATATGCAACATATTAGGGAGATGAGAAATGTAAAAAGGATAATGCTTTTATTTATTCTTCTATTTATAGCTATTTAAAGTGATTATTATCAAGTTAACACCTTGGTTCTTGCCTTTAAGGGTTCTGAAATAAAGGGGGCGGAGTTCCTGGTCACGTGACTGCTGTGATCAAAAAGAACCTTCCATTGGCACCCGATTGTAAAAAGTGGGGCACTGTCAGTGGCAGCTTTTGTGGTTTATATTGAATAGAATAGACTGTAAAAGTAATAAATAAATTTATATATATATATACACATACATACATACATACATACATACATACATATACCTATACACACACACACACACACACACCTATACATACACACACACACCCACACACACACACCTATACCTATACATACACACACACCTATACCTATACATACACACACAGTTGTGCTCACAAGTTTGCATACCCTGGCAGAAAGTTCTTGTTCAAGTATCATTGAATTGTGCTCCTCAACAACCACACAGTCTTTTTGGGAGAGCAGCCTGTATTTCTCCTGAGGTTACCTGTGGCTTTTTCTTTGCATCCTGGGCAATTCTTCGGCCAGTTGTGGCTGCAATCTTTCTTGGTCTACCCGACCTTGGCTTGGTATCAAAAGAGCCCCGAATTTTCCATTTCTAAATAAGGGATTAAACAGTACTGACTGGCGCATGCGCCAGCGCTGTTCCGAAGTCCGTACACGCTCAGCAATTGTTGGAAAGGCGGGTGCATGCACAGTGACACGATGATGCAGAGCGGCGCCATTTTTAAAACTAAAGCCTTCTTTCTACGTCCCCTCCGCAGCCTCTGACCTCCTGTCGCCCCCTCGCAGCCTCTGACCTCGCCTGTCGCCCCCCACAGCCTCTGACCTCGCCTGTCGCCCCCCACAGCCTCTGACTTCGCCTGTCGCCCCCCACAGCCTCTGACCTCGCCTGTCGCCCCCCACAGCCTCTGACCTCGCCTGTCGCCCCCCCCCCCCACAGCCTCTGACCTCGCCTGTCGCCCCCCCCCCACAGCCTCTGACCTCTCCTGTTGCCCCCCCCCCCCCCGCCGCCTCTGACCTCTCCTGTCGCCCCCCACAGCCTCTGACCTCGCCTGTCGCCCCCCCCCACAGCCTCTGACCTCGCCTGTCGCCCCCCACAGCCTCTGACCTTGCCTGTCGCCCCCCACAGCCTCTGACCTCGCCTGTCGCCCCCCACAGCCTCTGACCTCGCCTGTCGCCCCCCACAGCCTCTGACCTCGCCTGTCCCCCCCCCCCCCCCGCAGCCTCTGACCTCTCCTGTTGCCCCCCCCGCAGCCTCTGACCTCTCCTGTTGCCCACCCCCCCGCAGCCTCTGACCTCCACTGTACCATCCGCAGCCTCTGACCTCCACTGTACCATCCGCAGCCTCTGACCTCCACTGTACCATCCGCAGCCTCTGACCTCCACTGTACCATCCGCAGCCTCTGACCATCTCTTGTCTTATATCACGTCTGGAGAGGAGTCAAGAGTGGGAGTGCCGCCAGGATGGGGGTCATGGGAGAAGTCAGACATGTATGGACTGCGGAGAGGAAACTACAAGATAAAACCAGAGCCACCAAGCTTGAGCCGACTGACTGAGCCCTGCATGATGCACCTGAGAGGAGGTCAGTGACAGCACCGACAGGCCAGTCTAGGGGGAGTTAATACAATATTGTAAAGGGGGCACTGATATAAAGGTTTCCCCCTTCTATCAGTAAACCCCCTTATCTTAGTGTTTTCTTTCTCTGGTCACCAGAGTCCTCCCCACATTCCCAGAGTTCCCCTTTATATCATAGTCTGCAAGATTCCACCTTACAGTGCAAGGGGGAACTCTGATGTAAAGGGCAATGCTGCAGACCCTGATGTAAGTAGGGGGGTTCTCTGGGGACCCTGATGTAAGGGGGGGCGCTCTCTGGGGACCCTGATGTAAGGGGGGGCGCGCTCTCTGGGGACCCTGATGTAAGGGGGGGCGCTCTCTGGGGACCCTGATGTAAGGGGGGCGCTCTCTGGGGACCCTGATGTAAGGGGGGCGCTCTCTGGGGACCCTGATGTAAGGGGGGGGGCGCTCTCTGGGGACCCTGATGTAAGGGGGGGGCACTCTCTGGGGACCCTGATGTGAAAGGGGGGGCGCTCTCTGGGGACCCTGATGTAAGGGGGGGCGCTCTCTGGGGACCCTGATGTAAGGGGGGGCGCTCTCTGGGGGGGGGGGGCGCCTGATGTAAGGGGGGCGCTCTCTGGGGACCCTGATGTAAGGGGGGGCGCTCTCTGGGGACCCTGATGTAAGGGGGGCGCTCTCTGGGGACCCTGATGTAAGGGGGGGGGCGCTCTCTGGGGACCCTGATGTAAGGGGGGCGCTCTCTGGGGACCCTGATGTAAGGGGGGCACTCTGGGGACCCTGATGTAATGGGGCGCTCTCTGGGGACCCTGATGTAAGGGGCGCTCTCTGGGGACCCTGATGTAAGGGGCGCTCTCTGGGGACCCTGATTTAAGGGGGGGGCTCTCTGGGGACCCTGATTTAAGGGGGGGCTCTCTGGGGACCCTGATTTAAGGGGGGGCTCTCTGGGGACCCTGATTTAAGGGGGGGCTCTCTAGGGACCCTGATTTAAGGGGGGGCTCTCTAGGGACCCTGATTTAAGGGGGGGCTCTCTAGGGACCCTGATTTAAGGGGGGGCTCTCTAGGGACCCTGATTTAAGGGGGGGGGGCTCTCTGGGGACCCTGATGTAAGGTGGGGGGCTCTCTGGGGACCCTGATGTAAGGGGGGGGCTCTCTGGGGACCCTGATGTAAGGGGGGGGCTCTCTGGGGACCCTGATGTAAGGTGGGGGGCTCTCTGGGGACCCTGATGTACGGGGACGCTCTCTGGGGATCCTGATGTAAGGGGGACCGCTCTCTGGGGACCCTGATGTAAGGGGGACGCTCTCTGGGGACCCTGATGTAAGGGGGACGCTCTCTGGGGACCCTGATGTAAGGGGGACGCTCTCTGGGGACCCTGATGTAAGGGGGACGCTCTCTGGGGACCCTGATGTAAGGGGGACGCTCTCTGGGGACCCTGATGTAAGGGGGACGCTCTCTGGGGACCCTGATATAAGTGGGGGATCCGCACTCAGATATGTAACAATATATATATATTATATACATGTCTGTTCTATATTATTGTACTTATTCTTTGACAGTTTTTTTTTTATTTTGCTTAGAACCCATGGGATGTCAGGATCTGCACTGGTGTATACCTGCATACCTGTGTATACCTATTCTGTGTAATATCATTGCACACATAGCTGCCATGAATCTCCTCTTCTGACGGCCCCTGCCGGTGATCTTGGCTCTCCCTCTTCTGTGTCCGCGCCGTAGGCTGTGTGTGTCCATAAACACGCACAGAGACCCTGATGTATGGGGGGGGGCCCTGGAGACCCTGATGCATGGGGGGGCTCTGGAGACCCTGACGTATGGGGGGGGCTCTGGAGACCCTGACGTATGGGGGGGGGCTCTGGAGACCCTGACGTATGGGGGGGGGCTCTGGAGACCCTGACGTATGGGGGGGGGGGCTTTCTGATTTAAGACAGAGCTCCGATAGGGACCCTGATGTAAAGCAGGCCTCTGATAGGAACCAAAATGCAAGAAGGACCCTGATGGGGGATTTATTATGGACCCGTGATGGACGGAAAAATAAATGTGGCCCTTGTATTGAAAAGCGTGGAGTCTCCTGATCTATACTACCCATAGCAGCCAATATTCATAACACTATACCACCAAGGAAAATTCTGATTGGTTACTATGGGCAACAGTCTGTCCTAGACAATGCTACCATTACAGGTTGATATATTGGGCCCCCTCCCCCACCCCTTCAAGTAGAAATGAATAATTTTTAGTCTCTTTTTGTTAACTGAGCTTCTCTAAAATACAAATCAATATTTCCGCATAAAGGACGACCTGCGCATTGATCGGGGATTTGGCAGGTCTTGGCGGACTCCTTGGCTGTGTGCCGGACATCATCAGGAGGACAATTAAGTGACTTCATTGCTTTTCATAATGGGGAGAACAAGTTTGAATTAATAGGTCAGGAATCAGTGGTGGGTCCAAGTTATACATATTTTTTTTTTTTGGGGGGGGGGGGAAGAGTGTGTGTGTGTTACCATAGCAACCAGGATGCAGCTATTTTTATACAGAAGTCCAGGAAAAAATAAATAAAAATGTATGATCGATATTGTAACAAGGATCGGCTACTTTATAAAATGGTTTAACATTTGATTTGAAAAATGCTACAATGTCAATGAAGACTTTTTTGTCCTAAATTATACCTCACCAGATACTTTATTAGGTCCCCCTTGCTAGTAGCGGGTTGGACCCCCTTTATTAGGCCCCCCTTGCTAGTAGCAGGTTGGACCCCCTTTATTAGGTCCCCCTTGCTAGTAGCGGGTTGGGCCCCCTTTATTGGGTCCTCCTTGCTAGTAGCGGGTTGGACCCCCTTTATTGGGTCCTCCTTGCTAGTAGCGGGTTGGACCCCCTTTTTTTTAGGTCCCCCTTGCTAGTAGCGGGTTGGACCCCCTTTTTTTTAGGTCCCCCTTGCTAGTAGCGGGTTGGACCCCCTTTATTGGGTCCCCCTTGCTAGTAGCGGATTGGACCCCCTTCGGCCTTCATTCTTGGTGGAATAGATACAACAAGGTGTTGGAAACGTTCCTCAGAGATCTTTCTCCATAGTGACCTGATAACATCATACAGTTGCTGCAGATTTGTCGGCTGCCCATCCATGATGCCAATTTGAGTTACTGTTGTCTTTCTATCGTCTGCCCATTCTCCTCTGACATCAACAAGGCATTTTCAAGTTTCCAAGGGGATATTTCAGCAAAATAAAGCATGGAGACATGGATGGATGGATGGGAGAGTTTGCTTTGAATATAAAAAAATAATTCAATAGGGTTTTTGGTTTGTGGCGCTCAGATGCAGTGTAGTTCCGCTTCAACAGGGGAACAAACAAATGGCCACTGCCCCAACCTATAACTGGCCTTTGCAGCAGGGAGCACATGGAAGGAAGACGCATGTCAAACAAAACCAAAGAAAAGTCCCAACTCAACTTACCGACCAGCCGGCAACCAACCAAAGTATCCTGTCCAACAGTATGCATTAAAAACAGGGCTGGGAGGATGGCACTGTGGACGCCCTTCTGACCAAAAGAGGGAGGGCGGCACTGTGGACATCCTTCTGACCAAAACATTAAGGACAGCACTGCGGAGGGCCTTCTGACCAAAACATGGAGGATGGCACAGCGGAGGGCCTTCTGACCAAAACATGGAGGATGGCACAGCGGAGGGCCTTCTGACCAAAACATGGACCACGGCACAGCAGAGGGCCTTCTGACCAAAACATGGAGGATGGCACAGCGGAGGGCCTTCTGACCAAAACATGGAGCACGGCACAGCGGAGGGCCTTCTGACCAAAACATGGAGCACAGCGGAGGGCCTTGTGACCAAAACATGGAGCACAGCGGAGGGCCTTGTGACCAAAACATGGAGCACAGCGGAGGGCCTTGTGACCAAAACATGGAGCACAGCGGAGGGCCTTGTGACCAAAACATGGAGCACAGCGGAGGGCCTTGTGACCAAAACATGGAGCACAGCGGAGGGCTTTGTGACCAAAACATGGAGCACAGCACAGCGGAGGGCCTTC
This sequence comes from Lithobates sylvaticus, assembly GCA_028564925.1. Taxonomy (NCBI): domain Eukaryota; kingdom Metazoa; phylum Chordata; class Amphibia; order Anura; family Ranidae; genus Lithobates; species Lithobates sylvaticus. The sequence goes on along the minus strand of CM053035.1, from coordinate 211,082,373 downwards.
TGACCGAAACATGGAGCACGGCACAGCGGAGGGCCTTCTGACCGAAACATGGAGCACGGCACAGCGGAGGGCATTCTGACCAAAACATGGAGCACGGCACAGCGGAGGGCCTTCTGACCGAAACATGGGAGGAGGATGGCACAGCGGAGGGCCTTCTGACCAAAACATGGAGCACGGCACAGCGGAGGGCCTTCTGACCAAAACATGGAGCACGGCACAGCAGAGGGCCTTCTGACCAAAACATGGAGCACGGCACAGCAGAGGGCCTTCTGACCAAAACATGGAGCACGGCACAGCAGAGGGCCTTCTGACCAAAACATGGAGCACGGCACAGCAGAGGGCCTTCTAACCAAAACATGGAGGACGGCACAGCGGAGGGCCTTCTGACCAAAACATGGAGCACGGCACAGCGGAGGGCCTTGTGACCAAAACATGGAGCACAGCGGAGGGCCTTGTGACCAAAACATGGAGCACAGCGGAGGGCCTTGTGACCAAAACATGGAGCACAGCGGAGGGCCTTGTGACCAAAACATGGAGCACAGCGGAGGGCCTTGTGACCAAAACATGGAGCACAGCGGAGGGCCTTGTGACCAAAACATGGAGCACAGCGGAGGGCCTTGTGACCAAAACATGGAGCACAGCGGAGGGCCTTGTGACCAAAACATGGAGCACAGCGGAGGGCCTTGTGACCAAAACATGGAGCACAGCGGAGGGCCTTGTGACCAAAACATGGAGCACAGCGGAGGGCCTTGTGACCAAAACATGGAGCACAGCGGAGGGCCTTGTGACCAAAACATGGAGCACAGCGGAGGGCCTTGTGACCAAAACATGGAGCACAGCGGAGGGCCTTGTGACCAAAACATGGAGCACAGCGGAGGGCTTTGTGACCAAAACATGGAGCACAGCACAGCGGAGGGCCTTCTGACCGAAACATGGAGCACGGCACAGCGGAGGGCCTTCTGACCGAAACATGGAGCACGGCACAGCGGAGGGCATTCTGACCAAAACATGGAGCACGGCACAGCGGAGGGCCTTCTGACCGAAACATGGAGGAGGAAGGCACAGCGGAGGGCCTTCTGAACAAAACATGGAGCACGGCACAGCGGAGGGCCTTCTGACCAAAACATGGAGCACGGCACAGCAGAGGGCCTTCTGACCAAAACATGGAGCACGGCACAGCAGAGGGCCTTCTGACCAAAACATGGAGCACGGCACAGCAGAGGGCCTTCTGACCAAAACATGGAGCACGGCACAGCAGAGGGCCTTCTAACCAAAACATGGAGGACGGCACAGCGGAGGGCCTTCTGACCAAAACATGGAGCACGGCACAGCGGAGGGCCTTCTGACCAAAACATGGAGCACAGCGGAGGGCCTTGTGACCAAAACATGGAGCACAGCGGAGGGCCTTGTGACCAAAACATGGAGCACAGCGGAGGGCCTTGTGACCAAAACATGGAGCACAGCGGAGGGCCTTGTGACCAAAACATGGAGCACAGCGGAGGGCCTTGTGACCAAAACATGGAGCACAGCGGAGGGCATTGTGACCAAAACATGGAGCACAGCACAGCGGAGGGCCTTCTGACCGAAACATGGAGCACGGCACAGCGGAGGGCCTTCTGACCGAAACATGGAGCACGGCACAGCGGAGGGCATTCTGACCAAAACATGGAGCACGGCACAGCGGAGGGCCTTCTGACCGAAACATGGAGGAGGATGGCACAGCGGAGGGCCTTCTGACCAAAACATGGAGCACGGCACAGCGGAGGGCCTTCTGACCAAAACATGGAGCACGGCACAGCAGAGGGCCTTCTGACCAAAACATGGAGCACGGCACAGCAGAGGGCCTTCTGACCAAAACATGGAGCACGGCACAGCAGAGGGCCTTCTGACCGAAACATGGAGGAGGATGGCACAGCGGAGGGCCTTGTGACCAAAACATGGAGCACAGCGGAGGGCCTTGTGACCAAAACATGGAGCACAGCGGAGGGCCTTGTGACCAAAACATGGAGCACAGCGGAGGGCCTTGTGACCAAAACATGGAGCACAGCGGAGGGCCTTGTGACCAAAACATGGAGCACAGCGGAGGGCCTTGTGACCAAAACATGGAGCACAGCGGAGGGCCTTGTGACCAAAACATGGAGCACAGCGGAGGGCCTTGTGACCAAAACATGGAGCACAGCGGAGGGCCTTGTGACCAAAACATGGAGCACAGCGGAGGGCCTTGTGACCAAAACATGTACTGACTAGTATTCCAGGGTTTCTCTCCGTCATGCAGCCAACATGACCCCAGCGCTGACGGGGGAGCGGCAAACAGGGATGCTGTGCAGGCGCCCAATGTGCTCCTTATAAATGAGGTCATCAGTTTTTAGAATGCAGACGACCCGCATGGTGCCCAATGTTGTAACACTGCACAATAAGAGTCGGGTGCTATGTGTAAGGTCACTTTCACATGTGACATCACCAGTAGACCACACCCCTTTCCCTACTTCAGCGGCGGGGCCAAATGACAGCTTCTTGCAACAGCTGGAAGGCTGCCATTTTGAGACCCCTGCTGTAGAGGCATAGGTGCATGCAGCTTTGGGGTTGACAATCTAATCGGTGCAATGTCATTTTTTTTTTTTTTCATATTTTACACACAAAAAAAAAAAAAAAAAATGGGGTAAATTATCGTGTTGTGTAAAGTAACGTATCGGGTAAAATTGACTTTAGTGTATTTTTTACTGAAATTTGGAATGTCATAAACCGTTGCGTTAATATTATGTGACATAGAAAATTAGAACCAACAATATTTTATTCTCTAGAGTGTCTGATTTCAGAAAAAAAAAGGGATGGATTTTTTTTTTCAGATTTTCGAATTTCTGAATATCCGAATTCCAAAAATTCAGAAATGTGAAATCCTGAATTTTCATATTTCTGAGTTCCGAATTTTCGAAAAAAGCAAAAAAATGAAAAATGAACAATTTATTTTTTTCAGTGCACGTATCTACAGCAGGCTGGGATAACACTATCTGCGGCTTGCAGCAGGGGGGCTCGGTGCAGAAATCTGTTTCAAGGGCAACTTTTTGCCTGACTTCGGACCTGAACAACGGAGCCAAAAGATGCAAATAGACCTCCCTTTTCCAGAGGGAGGTCTATTGAGAGCCGGTCACAGTCTCCTGTCATGCGGATTGGATGCAGAGAAAGTCGCATGCAGTTCGCATAAGAGTGAACACAGCCTCAGAAGGAAGAGTGCATCACTTCACAATTCAAACCAGCTTTGAGAATGAAAACTGTGTAGGTCCCTTTAAATTCTAAAGTTACTTATAGGACAGTGTGCAAGCTGCTATTCCTGAAAATACTAGCAGCCTGGTGTCATGTTAATCCCAAGGCTTTAAAACAGTAATTACACTGAAGCAGGTGTGCGGATCAGAAATTCTAACATTCCTCTGACTTTACCAGCTGCATGCTTATACCTGGTCAATGTCTCAAGTATGGAGGAGAGGGACAGCCAGGTAAGTAGTAACGATGAGCCTAAACGTGTTTGCAGCTCCGCGTGCCCGCGCCTGGCCAGGAAGCTGACACTCCGCAGCGCTAATAACAGGCAGTGAGACATTTCTCGATCGGCGTTTGGGTCCACTCTGTGCACAACCAGCTGCACAGTGGAGGTAAGTAGGGATGAGATCCGGCGTGTTCGCACTCTCCACGTGCAGAGCCCGCCAGGAAGTCGGCGCAGCGCTAATCACAGGCAGTCAGACATTTCCCGATCTCTGCAGCCGCGCATCAGGACAATGTCTCACTGCCTGTGATTAGCGCTGCACCAACTTCCTGGTGGGCTCTGCACGTGGGCTGTGCGAACACGCCAGATCTCATCCCTACTTACCTCCACTGTGCAGCTCGTTGTGCACAGAGTGGACCCAAAACGCAGATCGAGAAATGTCTCACTGCCTGTTATTAGCGATGCGGAGTGTCAGCTTCCTGGCCAGGCGCGGGCACGCGGAGCTCATCCCTAGAGGCTAGTATGACAAAAGCTTTACAATCACTTTAAGGCCTGGTTCACACCTATGCAGGTTGCAGTTTGCATATTCCGGGTGCATTTTGCAAAACACGTTCTTGATCCATTAACCACTTGCTTACTGGGCACTTAAACCCCCCTCCTGCCCAGACCAATTTTCAGCTTTCAGCGCTGATGCACTGTGAATGACAATTGCTCAGTCATACAACTATGTACCAAAATTACATTTTAATAATTTTTTCCCACAAATAGAGATTTCTTTTGGTGGTATTTAATTACAGCTGGGATTTTTATTTTTTGCTAAACAAAAAAAAAAAAAAAAAAAAAAAAATCACGTTTAATAGTTTGTTATAACATTTTGCAAACAGGTCATTTTTCCTCTCTTTCATTGATATGCGCTGATGAGGCTGCACTGGTGGGCACTGATAAGATGGCACTGATAGGCACAGATAAGTTGGCACTGATGGGGACAGATAAGGCAGTACTGATGGGCACAGATAAGGTGGCACGGATGGGTGGCAATGATGGGCGGTACTGATGGGCACGGGTAGGTGACACTGATATGTGGCCCTAAGGTGCAGCACTGTAGTTGGGGCAGATTGTGGGCACTGATAGGTGGCACTGTGGGCACTGATAGGCGGTACCGATATGTGGCCCCGAGGTGCAGCACTGTTGTTGAGGCAGATTGTGGGCACTGATAGGTGGCACTGTGGGCACTGATGGGTGGCACTGATAGGCGGCACTGTTGCCTATTCTTAGTTGGCACTGGCAGGGGACACAGGTAGGCACTGGTGATTTGGGGGCAGCTCGCCGTGATCGGCACTAATGTCCCTCTCACGGCCGCCGGTGATCGGCACTAATGTCCCTCTCACGGCCGCCGGTGATCGGCACTAATGTCCCTCTCACGGCCGCCGGTGATCGGCACTAATGTCCCTCTCACGGCCGCCGGTGATCGGCACTAAATGTCCCTCTCACGGCCGCCGGTGATCGGCACTAAATGTCCCTCTCGCGGCCGCCGGTGATCGGCTTTTTTTTTTTCTCCTTGCACTGTTAGCACGAGGAGGAAAAATTGCTGATTACCGGCTCTGTTGATATCACAACAGATCACTCGGTTGAGTTCCTGGTCCTTTGCGTGAAATGCACAGATGTGAACATGACCCATAGGAAACCGTGTTAAATGGACTGTAGTGTGTTTGTGCAAAACTGAAAATGCTCTAAAAAAATAAATAAAATGCATAGGTGTGAACGTGGCCTAAGGCTGGATTCACACCTATGGCATTTTTAGTGCTTTTTCGCATTTTGCAGATTTGCACTACAGAACGTGTTCCATAGGAAACCATGATAAATGGGCTGTAGTGTAAATCTGCAGAATGCAAAAAGCACTAAAAAGTGTGAATCCAGCCTAATCCATCAACTCAGGACTGCTTTCTTTTAACTATTGAATGCAACATTCACCACACTAAACACACAAAAAAAAAAAGAAAATACAAATAAAAAAAAAAAAAAAAAATCAATAAAAAACTAATTTATAATAATATCTGATTTCAACTATATACAGTAATATCTATAACTACAACTTTGCAGCACAAAAAAAAAAAAAAAAGAAAGCGAAAATCCTAAAAGCCAAAACAGCAAGATGACAATAAAATGCATTACATACCCCTCAAACCTGCAGTAGTTATTTTGGAAACTCCCGGTTAAATATACACGTACAATATGCCGTACACAAGTCACATGACTGCGATCCCGTCCTCCTCAGCCGCGTCCATCAAATCTCTGTGCAGATGTAATGGATTTGGAATCCTCGGCACAGGAAAAAAGATGAGATGGGAATTTTCAATCCCGGGATTCCTCTACTTTGGAAATGAAAGTGCGGATTTGACGGATCTTACACCGGGGAGGAGTTTTGGATTGTAGGCGTTTCCCTTTCTGGTGCCTTTAAAGCGACAAACTAAAAAAGTGGATATTTTCTATGGTTTCGGGGACATTTGGAAATGATATCTGTGTCTAAGCAGCACCCCGGTGACACTGGAAGTGTTTATTAGCTTGCAGAGGCAGCAACTGGAGATGTACACATTAGAGTCACCTCATCCCTTTAAACCTGAACACATATGAATTACACAGCGTCTGAGGCTAATTAAATGCAGATGAGGCACCAAGTGAGTTTAATTACCACCTTAATCAGCCACAGAACCCGTGTGATTAAAGAGGAAGTAAAGCCTCTTTAAAAAAAAAAAAAAAAAAAAAAAAAAAAAAAAAAGACACCCTGCAAGGCAAAGGCATAATGAGCTAGTATGCATAGCATACTAGCTCATTATGAAAAACTTACCTGAAAACGAAGCCCCCGAAGCCGTCCTTATCCTCCATCTTCTTCGCCGCCATGCAGGGCCGGAGTGACTTCCGGGTCTCGCCGCTCCAGCGCTATCATTCGCTGGAGCGGCGAGGCGTCACTCCCGCGCATGCGCACGAGATCGGCATATCGCTGTGAGATCGGCATATGCAGTGCGCCCTCAGTGCGCCGTAGACAGCGATGCCTTTCCATCGCTAAATATCTCCTAAACCATGTAGGTTTAGGAGATATTTATTGGAACTACAGGTGAGCCTTAATCTAGGCTTACCTGTAGGCCAAAGTCATATGGAAGGGTTTACTTCCACTTTAATGTAATTAATGTCTTCGGGTATAAAGGGATGAGGTGGCAACCATTTGCACCCCCAATCCCCCCCCCCCCTTACAATGCTTTCCTTCACGGCCAGAGCTAGGCCCCCACCTGCATGTGCCCCTTTCATGGGACGCAGTGCAGAAAAAGGCGTGTCACAGTGGAACTCGGCCCTGGTTCACATTAAGGCCCTTTTCACACTGGGGCGTTTTTTCAGGCGGTACAGCACTAAAAATAGCGACTGTACAGCGCCTGAAAAAATCCGGCCCCATTCACTCCAGTGTGAAAGCCGGCGGGCTTTCACACTGGAGCGGTGCGCTAGCAGGACGGTCAAAAAAGTCCTGCTAGCAGCATCTTTGGAGCGGTATATTTACCGCCCCTATACCGCTCCTACCCATTGAAATCAATGGGACAGCGCGGTAATACCGCGGCAAAACTGGGGCGGCGCTTTGCAGGGGATTTTAACCCTTTTCCGGCCACTAGTGGGGGTTAAAACCGCACAGCTAGCGGCCGAAATACCGCGGCAAAAACGACGGTAAAGCAGCGCTAAATATAGCGCTGCTTTACCGCCGACGCCGCTCCTGCCCCAGTGTGAAAGGGGCCTTAATGTGTAAAGCCTTAATGTTGAATTGTGTGACTGCATCTGAAATCACACAAATTTCAAAGCCGCATGTCAGTGCAACTTGGAAGACATCAGTGCGGCTTCAAGCACAGATGTCTATGCAAGCTGCACCCCGAAAATCGCCAAAAATAGTGCGAAAGCGACTTTTTTCAAATTGATGCGGCACCGCAAAGTCGGCGTCGCACTGATTTGAACAGTGCCATTGCCAACAATAGAGTGCGACTTCACTGACAGGTCAAATCGCATGACAAGTCACTCCGGTGTGAACGCGGGCTAAAGGTACAATATAACAAATTGCGAGCGGGTGGGCTTTTTATTGCAGACGAGACATGCAATATCTCCTCTGCAATTAGACATGTGCACAACAGAAAAATTTGTTTATTTTCGTTTCGTTTCTTTCGTTTCCGTTGATTCGTAACGATTCATAAATTCGTAAGTCGTCGGTGTTCGTATTCGTAACGATTCGTATTTTTGTAAGAGTTATTTTTTCGTTGATTCCGTTAGTTTAATTTTCGTTTATTCGAAATTCGGACGCATTCGTATTTTCGTAGATTTAGTTACATTCGTACTTTCGTTAGATTGATTTATTCGTACTTTCGTAACATTGTTTTCGTAGATTCGTAATCGGAGCATAATTCATAATGTTATGTAATGTGTATGCTATTATTACATTGTAAGAGACACGGAAAATTACGAATCGAAAAAAAAAAAAGTTACGAATGTACAAATTTTTTCATTCAATCCATTCGAAGGACGTTAAGCAGCGCCATTGTAAGAGACACGGAAAATTACGAATCGCGAAAAAAAAAAAAGTTACGAATGTACAAATTTTTTCGTTCAATCTATTCGAGGCACGTTAAGCAGCGCCATTGTAAGAGACACGGGAAATTACGAATCGCGAAAAAAAAAAAAAAGTTACGAATGTACAAATTTTTTCGTTCAATCTATTCGAGGCACGTTAAGCAGCGCCATTGTAAGAGACACGGGAAATTACGAATCGCAAAAAAAAAAAGTTACGAATGTACGAATTTTTTCGTTCAATCTATTCGAGGCACGTTAAGCAGCGCCATTGTGAGGGACACGGAAAATTACGAATCGAAAAAAAAAAAAGTTACGAATGTACGAATTTTTTCGTTCATTTTGATTTTCGTTGTTCCTGTTTTCGTTTTTCGGATTTTCTTCTTTCGTAGTTTCGTTGTTTCTAATTTGGTTATTTCGGATTTTCGTATTTGTTCGATTCGAACGATTCGTTAAAATTTTTAGCGAATCGTTCGTTCATTCGTGCGATTACGAATGAACGAATATAACGAAAAAAACCGAAAACGAATTGCACAGGTCTATCTGCAATACAGTATACTTACCTGCCTACAGTGAAGGAAAAAAATGATTTGGACCGGCTGCTGATTTTGTACGTTTACCCGCTGACAAAGAAACGATCGGTCTATAATTTTAATGGTCGGTTTATTTTAACAGTCGGAGACAGAACAACAAAAATATCCAGAAAAATGCATTTCAAAAAAGTAAACAATTGATTTTGGATTTTAACTGCTTCCCGACCAGCGCACACAGATGTACTTCAGCAGAATGGCACGGACAGGCAAATGGGCGTACAGATACATCCCTTTAAATTTGCCACCGTGCCATCGCGTGCGCGCCAGTAGGGACCTCCGTGAGTCGGATCGTGGGTCCCGTGGACTCGATCGCCGCGGGGATACCTGCGATCTTCTCACAAGGGAGGAAGAACGGGGAGATGCTAAAGTAAACAAGCTTCTCCCCGTTCTGCCTAGCAACAGTGTCACTGGTCTCTGCTCCTTGTGATTGGAGCAGAGATCAGTGATGTGTAAAACACAGCCACGCCCCCCCCACAGTTAGCAACACACCCCTAGGACACACTTAACCCCTACACTGCCACCTAGTGGTTAACCCCTTCACTGCCAGTGTCATTTACACAGGAATCAGTGCATTTGTATAGCTCTGATTGCTGTATAAATGATAATGGTCCCAAAAATGTGTCAAAAATGTCCCATAATGTCACAGTCACAATAAAAAATCGCTGATCGCCGCCATTACTAGTAAAAAAAAAAAAAATATTAATAAAAATGCCATAAAACTATCTCCTATTTTGTAAACGCTATAACTTTTGCGCAAACCAATCAATAATCGGTTATTGCGATTTTTTTTTTTTCAAAAATATGTAGAAATATACATATCGGCCTAAACTGAGGGAAAAACTTTTTTTTATACATTTTTGGGGGATATTTATTACAGCAAAAAATAAAAAATAATGCTTTTCTTTTCAAAATTGTCGCTCTTTTTTTGTTTACAGCGCAAAAAATAAAAACTGCAGAGGCGATCAAATATCACCAAAAGAAAGCTCTATTTGTGGGGAAAAAAGGACATCAATTTTGTTTGGGAGCCACGTCGCACAACCGCGCAATTGTCAGTTAAAGCGACGCAGCGCCAAATCGCAAAAAGTGGTCTTTGGCCAGCAAAATGGTCCGGTCTTTGGCCAGCAAAATGGTCCAGGTCAGACGTTTCTTGGAGTTGGCCTCCAGGTTCGCACACATCTCAGGAGGGATTTTGTCCTCTTTGCAGATCCTCTCCGAGTCATTAAGGTTTTCCAGGCTGACGTTTGGTAACTCAAACCTTCATCTCCCTCCACATATTTTTTATGGGATTAAGGTCTGGAGACTGGCTAGGCCACTCCAGGACCTTAGGGAAGGAGGTTCTCACCCAAGATTTGATGGTACATGGCCCCGTCCATCGTCCTTTTGATGCGGTGAAGTTGTCCTGTCCCCTTAGCAGAAAAACACCCCCAAAGCATAATGTATCCACCTCCATGTATGACGGTGGGGGATGGTGTTCTTGGGGTCATAGGACCTCCATGTATGACGGTGGGGGATGGTGTTCTTGGGGTCATAGGACCTCCATGTGGAATCAGGGATCGTGGATGATGACCCCCCATCACCCCTCTCTGTCACCTCTCCTCTCTCTCTCTCTTCACACTCTCTCTGTCTCCTCTCTGTCACTCCCCCCCCTCTCTCTGTCTCTCTCCGGTCTAATAGTGGTTAATGAGTGAAATAAGTATTTGACCCCTTCGCAAAACATGACTTAGTAGTTGGTGGTTTGGATCATTGTCATGCTGGAATGCCCATCCACGACCCATCTTGCCCTGGCTGAGGGAAGGTGGTTCTCACCCAAGATTTGATGGTAATGGCCCCGTCCATTGTCCTTTTGATGCAGTGAAGTTGTCCTGTCCCCTTAGTAGAAAACACCCCAAAGCATAATGTATCCACCTCCATGTATGACGGTGGGGGATGGTGTTCTGGGGTCATAGGACCTCCATGTATGACGGTGGGGGATGGTGTTCTTGGGGTCATAGGACCTCCATGTATGACAGTGGGGGATGGTGTTCTTGGGGTCATAGGACCTCTATCATGTATGATGGTGGGGGATGGTGTTCTTGGGGTCATAGGACCTCCATGTATGACGGTGGGGGATGGTGTTCTTGGGGTTGGGGTCATAGGTCCTCCGTGTATGACGGTGGGGGATGGTGTTCTTGGGGTCATAGGACCTCCATGTATGACGGTGGGGGATGGTGTTCTTGGGGTCATAGGACCTCCATGTATGACGGTGGGGGATGGTGTTCTTGGGGTCATAGGACCTCCATGTATGACGGTGGGGGATGGTGTTCTTGGGGTCATAGGTCCTCCATGTATGACGGTGGGGGATGGTGTTCTTGGGGTCATAGGTCCTCCATGTATGACGGTGGGGGATGGTGTTCTTGGGGTCATAGGTCCTCCATGTATGACGGTGGGGGATGGTGTTCTTGGGTCATAGGTCCTCCATGTATGACGGTGGGGGATGGTGTTCTTGGGGTCATAGGTCCTCCATGTATGACGGTGGGGGATGGTGTTCTTGGGGTCATAGGTCCTCCATGTATGACGGTGGGGGATGGTGTTCTTGGGGGTCATAGGCAGCATTCCTCCTCCTCCAAAAAACGTCGAGTTGAGTTGATGCCAAAGATCTGGATTTTGGTCTCCTCTGACCACAACACTTTCCCCCAGTTGTCTTCTGAATCATTCAGATGTTCATTAGTGATCTTCAGAAGGACCTGTACATGTGATTTCTTCAGTAGGGGGACCTTGCGGGGGCTGCAGGATTTCAGTCGATCACGGTGTAGTGTGTTACCGATTGTTTTCTTGGTGACTATGGTCCCAGCTGAGATCATTGACAAGATTCTCCCGTGTAGTTCTGGGCTGATTCCTCACCGTTCTCATCATCATTGAACCTCCACCAGGTGAGATCTTCCATGGAGCCCCAGACCGAGGGAGATCGACAGTTATTTTGTGTTTCTTCCATTTGTTAATAATCGCACCAACTGTTGTCACCCTCTCACCAAGCTGCTTGGCGATGGTCTTGTAGCCCATTCCAGCCTTGTGTAGGTCTACAATCTTCTCCCCGACATCCTTGGACAGCTCTTTGGTCTTGGCCATGGTGGAGAGATCTGAATCTGATTGGTTGCTTCTGTGGACAGGAGTCACAAGCTGAGAGTAGGAGCACTCCCTTTAAGAGACACTGCTCCTAATCTCAGCTTGTTACCTGTATAGAAGACACCTGGGAGACAGAAATCTTGCTGATTGATAGGGGGATCAAATACTTATTTCACTCATTAAAATGCAAATCAATTTATAACTTTTTAAAATGAGTTTTTCAGGATTTTTTTGTTGTTTTTCCATCTCTCGCTGGTAAAATAAACCGACCATTAAAATTATAGTCTGATCGTTTCTTTGTCAGTGGGCAAACGTACAAAATCAGCAGGGGAATCAAATACTTTTTTCCCCTCACTGTATCTGCAATCCTCTGCAGAATGTTCACTAAGCTGTGCATGCTCAAAATGGCCAAAGAACAACACCCAGAAGACCCCAGGAAGGAGATGCCGGCGGCGAGGGACGGACTGTTGGAACGAAGGTAAGTATGGCTAGGCGCATCTATCGTTCATTCATTTCAATGGCCAGAATAATTAATTATTATTCCGGCCAATGAAATGAATTAAGCCCAAGCGCTTGACCCCCCCTAAATGCATCTATATGTGTTTACAGGCGTTAACCATTTTTTTCTGCCAAGACACTGCTGCCAGAAGAAAAGACGCCTAATGCGGCGTACACACGGTCGGAATTTCCGATGGAAACAGTCCGATGGGAGCTTTTCATCGGATTTTCCGACCGTGTGTATGCCCATCGGTCTTTTTCTGTCGGAATTTCCGACGGGCTTTGGATTGAGAACCTGTTCTCAATTTTTCCGACGGAAAACCTTTCTATCGGATTTTCCGATCGTGTGTAGGCAATTCCGACACGCAAAATTCCGACGCATGCTCGGAAACAATTTGACGCATGCTCAGAAGCATTAAACTTCCCTTTTATAGTGCCGTCGAATGTGTTTTATGCCGCTGTGTTATTGACCGTCGGAATTTGGTGTGACCGTGTGTAGGCAAGACAGTTTGAGCGGAATTCCGTCGGAAAAAACGTCAGAGTTTTTTCCGACGAGAATTCCGATCGTGTGTACGCGGCATAACGTGTGCATGAGGCCTATTCGTTTTATTTGTTTCCATTGTCAACCAACTGACTTCCAACAGGTTCATCCATCCACACCAGCTTTGGGGACTGGTGGGATGACTGGATGGAGTTCCCGGAACTGCTTATTATGAGGAGCTCCCACTCTCCCTATTGGGTATTTGTTATAAGTTATGGGGAGAATTATGAAGGGAGATCTCACTGTTGGAGCACCCAAGAAAAATGAAAAGCCAGGAGCTGGCTCAGCCCAAAAACCTTCACTTATAACTTAAAGGATAAGTTCACCTTTTGTAACATGTTACAACCATATTCCGGGTGTAACATGTTACAGATGCAACAGCCCCTGCACCCACACCTCCTCTGCCGCCCCTGTTTTGACAATGAGCGGAGGATCTTCTCCCCCCACTGGTTGTCAAAAATAGAGTTCTGTGAATGTGAAAACTACAAGTACTGACAGCCTTTGCGGCTGTTGGCTTGTGGTTCTCAATGATCTCCCAGGGTGCTGTTGAGCTCACTAGGTACTTCATTGAGTCTTCCTGTCATTTAGTAACTGCCTGCCTGTACAAGGTACGATCCGACAGCTTACACTGACAGTCTGCGTCGCATCCACCATCTGCTGATCCTAGTACAAAAATAAATACACATTTATTTATTTATTTTTTACCTGCAAACAGGTATGCATTCATTCTTTATTTTTACAAAGGTGAACTTATCCTTTGACCGCTTAAGGCAGGCATGTCCAAAGTCCGGCCCGCGGGCCAATTGCGGCCCACGTTCTGAATTAATGCGACGCACCTGGTAATTTGGATATATATATCTTTTGTGGCCCGCAGGGAGGGGGCGGGATGAGCGCTGTCAGTATAATCTCCTGTTTACACTGCGGCGTCTGTAATAAGAAGTCCCGTCTCCTAAGGCTGGCATTGGAGGACTGTTCTGTCTATCGTAGGAGGCGGGACTTTGTATTAAAGAGACGGCCGAGTAAACAGGAGATTCTCCTGTATGTAATCTGTTGGCACTCGTCACGCCCCCCTCCCTGTCCCCTCCGAGGCTGCAGATGGGCATGGATCAGGTTGCACTGATGGCAGTGGTAAGGCTGCATTCATGGCAATGGTAAGGCTGCGTTTGTGGCATTGGTGAGGCTGCATTTGTGGCAATGGTGAGGCTGCATTCGTGGCACTTGTGAGGCTGCATTTATGGCACTTGTGAGGCTGCATTTATGGCAATGGTGAGGCTGCGTTTGTGGCATTGGTGAGGCTGCATTTGTGGCAATGGTGAGGCTGCATTCGTGGCACTTGTGAGGCTGCATTTATGGCACTCGTGAGGCTGCATTCATGGCAATGGTAAGGCTGCGTTTGTGGCATTGGTGAGGCTGCATTTATGGCAATGGTAAGGCTGCATTCATGGCAATGGTAAGGCTGCATTCATGGCAATGGTAAGGCTGCATTCATGGCAATGGTAAGGCTGCGTTTGTGGCATTGGTGAGGCTGCATTTATGGCAATGGTAAGGCTGCATTGATTGCAATGGTAAGGCTGCATTCATGGCAATGGTGAGGCTGCAGATGGGCACTGATTAGGCTGCATTGATGGGCACTGACCCTTATTTTGCATCACAGTTCTTTATTTAAAATTATAATTTTTTCCTGAAACTTCCCTCTTAAAGTGAAGGTACATGTTATACGCCTGTGCGTGTTATAAGCCGATAAATACGATATATCCAAATAACACGTCTGAGCTCATCCTTAGTCCTGAGCGGCGCTCGGGGATTCATTGGGGCCACAAAATATATATATATATATATATATATACGGGACGCTGCGGGGACCCTCCTCCATTTCCGTCCGTAATTTGCCGCGCATGCGCAGAACGGCATTAGACGGAACATCGGAAATGTCAGGAAATGTCCGTAATTGTCCGCAATTGTCGGTCTGCGCATGCGCGGGCGACTTACGAACAATTCCGACTTAAGAACAGGCGGGCAGTCCCTAACGAGTTTGTAACTCGGAAAATGGTCGGCCCTCAGGCATGTTCACTTCATCAACTATGGCCCTCTTTGAAAAAAGTTTGGACACCCCTGGCTTAAGGACTGCCCCACGTACATGTACTGCGGCAGGCCGGCCCTTGAGTGCAAAATCATGTACCTGTTCGTGATTGCTCTCCTCGGCTCTGGGGCGCGCGTGCGTCAATTTTGTTTGGATGTCACGTCGCACGGCCTCGCAATTGTCAGTTAAATTGAAGCAGTGCCAAATCTCAAAAAGTGCTTTGGTCAGGAAGGGGGTAAAATCTTCTGGGGCTGAAGTGGTTAATAATAATTAAAAAAAAGCGGAGTTTAAGGCCTGGTTCACACACCTATGCATTTTTTAGTGCATTTTCAGTTTGTGGAATTCCCTTCCACAGGCGGTGGTCTCAGCGGGGGGCATCGATACCTTCAAAGAAACTATTAGATAAGAACCTGAACGACCGCAACATACAGGGATATACAATGTAATACTGACATATAATCACACACAGAGGTTGGACTCGATGGACTTGTGTCTTTTTTCAACCTCACCTACTATGTAAGTATCAGCGTTTGTGCAGTACAAGAAGAGAAAAAAAAAAGCTGTTATTATTACTTATACAGCGCTGTCAATTTACGCAGCATCTGATCCCCACCCTCAAAGAGCTTACAATCTAAGGTCCCTAACTCACATTCATATACTGGGGCCAATTTGGACAGAAGCCAATTAACCTGTCTTTAGAGTGTGGGAGGAAACCGGAGTACCCGGAGGAAACCCACACAGGCACAGGGAGAACTTGCAAACTCCAGGCAGGGAGTGTCATGGTTGGGATTTGAACCAGGGACCCCTTTTTACTGCTAGGTGAGAGTGCTACCCACTACACCACTGTGCTACCCACTACATCACTGTGCTACCCACTACACCACTGTGCTACCCACTACACCACTGTGCAACCCACTATACCACTGTGCCACCCACTACACCACTCTGCCACCCACTACACCACTGTGCCACCCACTACACCACTGTGCCACCCACTACACCACTGTGCTACCCACTATACCACTATGCTACCCACTACACCACTGTGCCACCCACTATACCACTGTGCCACCCACTATACCACTGTGCCACCCACTATACCACTGTGCCACCCACTACACCACTCTGCCACCCACTACACCACTGTGCCACCCACTACACCACTGTGCTACCCACTACACCACTATGCTACCCACTACACCACTGTGCCACCCACTATACCACTGTGCCACCCACTACACCACTGTGCCACCCACTACACCACTGTGCCACCCACTACACCACTGTGCTACTCACTACACCACTGTACTACCCACTACACCACTATGCCACCCACTATACCACTGTGCTACCCACTACACCACTGTGCTACCCACTACACCACTGTGCCACCCACTACAGCACTGTGCCACCCACTACACCACTCTGCCACCCACTACACCACTGTGCCACCCACTACACCACTGTGCTACCCACTACACCACTTTGCTACCCACTACACCACTGTGCTACCCACTACACCACTGTGCCACCCACTACAGCACTGTGCCACCCACTACACCACTCTGCCACCCACTACACCACTGTGCCACCCACTACACCACTGTGCTACCCACTACACCACTGTGCCACCCACTATACCACTGTGCCGCCCACTACACCACTGTGCCACCCACTACACCACTGTGCTACCCACTACACCACTGTGCTACCCACTACACCACTATGCCACCCACTACACCACTGTGCCACCCACTACACCACTCTGCCACCCACTACACCACTGTGCTACTCACTACACCACTGTACTACCCACTACACCACTATGCCACCCACTACACCACTGTGCTACCCACTACACCACTGTGCTACCCACTACACCACTGTGCCACCCACTACAGCACTGTGCCACCCACTACACCAATGTGCCACCCATTACACCACTGTGCCACCCACTACACCACTGTGCTACCCACTACACCACTGTGCTACCCACTACACCACTGTGCTACTCACTACACCACTGTGCTACCCACTACACCACTGTGACACCCACTATACCACTGTGCCACCCACTACACCACTCTGCCACCCACTACACCACTGTGCCACCCACTACACCACGCTGCCACCCACTACACCACGCTGCCACCCACTACACCACTGTGCCACCCACTACACCACTGTGCCACCCACTATACCACTCTGCCACCCACTACACCACTGTGCTACCCACTACACCACTGTGCTACCCACTACACCACTGTGCCACCCACTATACCACTGTGCCACCCACTACACCACTCTGCCACCCACTACACCACTCTGCTACCCACTACACCACTGTGCTACCCACTACACCACTGTGCCACCCACTATATCACTGTGCCACCCACTACACCACTGTGCCACCCACTACACCACTGTGCTACCCACTACACCACTATGCCACCCACTACACCACTCTGCCACCCACTACACCACTCTGCCACCCACTACACCACTGTGCTACTCACTACACCACTATGCCACCCACTACACCACTGTGCTACCCACTACACCACTGTGCCACCCACTACACCACTCTGCCACCCACTACACCACTGTGCTACCCACTACACCACTGTGCTACCCACTACACCACTGTGCCACCCACTATACCACTGTGCCACCCACTACACCACTCTGCCACCCACTACACCACTGTGCTACCCACTACACCACTATGCCACCCACTACACCACTCTGCCACCCACTACACCACTCTGCCACCCACTACACCACTGTGCTACTCACTACACCACTATGCCACCCACTACACCACTGTGCTACCCACTACACCACTGTGCCACCCACTACACCACTCTGCCACCCACTACACCACTGTGCTACCCACTACACCACTGTGCCACCCACTATACCACTGTGCCACCCACTACACCACTGTGCCACCCACTACACCACTGTACTACCCACTACACCACTATGCCACCCACTACACCACTGTGCTACCCACTACACCACTGTGCCACCCACTACAGCACTGTGCCGCCCACTACACCAATGTGCCACCCACTACACCACTGTGCTACCCACTACACCACTGTGCCACCCACTACAGCACTGTGCCGCCCACTACACCAATGTGCCACCCATTACACCACTGTGCCACCCATTACACCACTGTGCCACCCACTACACCACTGTGCCACCCACTACACCACTGTGCCGCCCACTACACCACTGTGCCACCCACTACACCAATGTGCCACCCATTACACCACTGTGCTACCCACTACACCACTGTGCCACCCACTACAGCACTGTGCCGCCCACTACACCAATGTGCCACCCACTACACCACTGTGCTACCCACTACACCACTGTGCCACCCACTACAGCACTGTGCCGCCCACTACACCAATGTGCCACCCACTACACCACTGTGCCACCCACTACACCAATGTGCCACCCATTACACCACTGTGCCACCCACTACACCACTGTGCCACCCACTACACCACTGTGCCACCCACTACACCTCTGTGCCACCCACTACACCACTGTGCTACCCACTACACCACTGTGCCACCCACTACACCACTGTGCCACCCACTACACCACTGTGCCACCCACTACACCACTGTGCCACCCACTACACCACTGTGCTGTTAGGAGCGTTTTAGTAGCATTTAGAAGCCGTCAGGAACATTCAGCATTTATTTTTGCTGGGAAAAAACGCTCCAAAAACGCTGAAGTTGAAAAAATGCTACTAACCTAAAGTGTTCACTGACACATATGAATGAATGATTTGTATAACGCTACACTGCGAACTGAATCGCCTCAAGGCAAGGATAACGCTATTTAGCTTCTAGGAGCAGAAAAAAAAAAAAAAACGCTAGTGTGCACGGAGCCTAAGCATTATAGTTTGGTGCCCTTCCCATGTCCAGCGGTGGTTGGGCAATAAAAGAACGGCAACAAAATGACGAGGCCACCTCTCTCTGCTCTCCTCTCAGCACATGTGTATGCCGCACACCCGACAGGCTCCTAGTGCTGTCTCTCCCTCTCCCAGTCGGAGTGTGGCTGTACAAGGTCCCGATATCCGTCACCATCAATGACTTGCCCCGGTTGCATTTTTTTTATTTCTTTTTTTTAAATATATGCAATCATTTTATACAATACATAACCTTCAAAACCTTGATGTTTTTTGTTTTTTTTTTTCTACATCTTCCCGAAATTTGCCCAAAAAAATGAACAAGACACATTTGTATGACTTTGGCTGGGAAATCTCCTCCAGACACAGAATAAAACCCCCATTATCCTAAGCAGAGCACAAATGACAACAGAAATCGCTCCGGTCGCTCCGCTCACCTCCTTTTTCCTCCTCTTTGTCTTGGTGGCCTTGATGTCTTTGGATTTTTTGGGTTTCTTCCTCCTGGGTGCGGGGAGCTGCTCCTCGGGGAAGAATTCCTCCTCTATCTCCGGCTCTTCCATCCCTCGCTCTTCCTCCTCTGTGAACAGATAGAAGACGGTTAGCGCCTCTCACCCGATCGCTTCTCCTGCGTGTTCCTCGCACATATTAGACATTTTTTAGCAGTGGGAGGAGAAGGTGGATTGAAATTTTATTTTTTTGCGGCTATTGATCCCCCCCCCACCCCCACCCCACCTTCTGAATTTATAAACGAATGACTTTTCACGGCAATCGCAAACAAAGGTCAACGCCATCAGACGGTAACAAAATGCAAAATAGATCTCCTGCCTCCTAATCATCCGCAAACCCCTCCGAATTCCATTACTCTTCCCCGCGCTGGAACCCGTTCTGCCGAATTCAGGGCTAATATTAGACATGTGCAATTAGTTTCGTTTTTTTTTTTTGGTTTTTTGCTTTTTTTTCGTTATATTCGTTCATTCGTTATCGTACGAATGAACGAACGATTTGCAAAAAATTTTAACGAATCCGAAAACAACGAAAATCCGAAAGAAAAAAATTAGAAACAACGAATCTACGAAAGAAGAAAATCCGAAAAACGAAAACAGGAACAACGAAAATCAAAATGAACGAAAAAATTCGTACATTCGTAACTTTTTTTTATTTTTTTGATTCGTAATTTTCCGTGTCTCTTACAATGGCGCTGCTTAATGTGCTTCGAATGGATTGAACGAAAAAATTCGTACATTCGTAACTTTTTTTTTTTTTGCGATTCGTAATTTTCAGTGTCTCTTACAATGGCGCTGCTTAACGCACTTCGAATGGATTGAACGAAAAAATTCGTACATTCGTAACTTTTTTTTTTTTTGTTTTTTATTTTTTTTTTTTTTCGATTTGGAATTTTCCGTGTCTCTTTCAATGGCGCTGCTTAACGTGCTTCGAATGGATTGAACGAAAAAAATCGTACATTCGTAATTTTTATTTTTTTGTTGAATTGGTAATTTTCCGTGTCCCGTACAATGGCGCTGCTTAACGTGCTTCGAATGGATTGAACGAAAAAATTCGTACATTCGTAACTTTTTTTCTTTTTGTTGAATTGGTAATTTTCCGTGTCTCTTACAATGGCGCTGCTTAACGTGCTTCGAATGGATTGATCGAAAAAATTTGTACATTCGTAACTTTTTTTTTTTTGCCATTCGGAATTTTCCGTGTCTCTTACAATGGCGCTGCTTAACGTGCTTCGAATGGATTGAACGAAAAAATTCGTACATTCGTAACTTTTTTATTTTTTTTTTCGATTCGTAATTTTCCGTGTCTCTTACAATGGCGCTGCTTAACGTGCTTCGAATGGATTGAACGAAAAAATTCGTACATTCGTAACTTTTTTTTTTTGCCATTCGGAATTTTCCGTGTCTCCGTGTAGACTTACAAAAAAAAATATATATATACTGTATGTATCAGGGCCGTTTTTAAGACAGGGCAAAAGGGGCAGCTGCCCTGGGCCCTGTCATTGTTGTGGGGCCCAAAGCAGCTGCCTCGTACTTGCCAACTATCCTGGTTTAAATTCCCTTGAGGTTTTAGTCCTGTGCTGTGTATTGTTGTGTACAGATGACTCACCAGCAGGCCCTGTGTTTACATGTAAATTACCGGCATTCATATGTAAATAGCGGCGGCCTATATATATGTATATCATGCCCCCCTGAGGTCATATCCACATTAATCTCTAGCAACCAATAAACAAGCAGAAGTCATGTGCTGTAACCTCTAGCAACTAATCAGTGAGCAGTAATATGTGCTGTAACCTCTAGCAACCAGTCAGTGAGCGGTAATGATACACTGTAACCTCTGGTAACCAATCACAATAGCTGCCTGATCTGATTCAGTAAACTGATTTTGAGTCTAGCTGCTATTTATTGTATGTCTCATAGCAGGTGGAGAGCAAAACTGCATGGGGGGGGGGGGGGGCCCAAAAAAAGTTTTGCCCAGGGTCCAATCAATATTAAAGACAGCCCTGGTATATACTCGAGTATAAGTCGACCCGAATATAAGCCGTGGCACCTAATTTTACCACAAAAAACTGGGAAAACGTATTGACTCGAGTATAAGCCGAGGGTGAGAAATGCGCAGCTACTGTAAGTGGAAAAGAGGGTCAACAATGCCCATTTGTAGCCTCACTGTGCCCATTTGTAGCCTCACTGTGCCCATTTGTAGCCTCACTGTGCCCATTTGTAGCCTCACTGTGCCCATATGTAGCCACAGGTCCCCCGAACTTCAAACTCTGTAGTTAACCACTTCAATACCGGGGGGCACTTAAACACCTTCCTGCCCAGACCAATTTTCAGCTTTCAGCGCTGTCGCAGTTTGAATCACAATTGCGCGGTCATGCTACACTGTATCCAAATGAAATTTTTATCATTTTGTTCCCACAAATAGAGATTTCTTTTGGTGGTATTTGATCACCTCTACAGTTTTTATTTTTTGCTAAACAAATAAAAAAAGACCGAAAATTTTGGAAAAAAATATGTTTTTTTTTTTGTTTCAGTTTCAAAACTTTGTAAATAAGTAAGTTTTCTCCTTCACTGATGGGGCTGCACTGACGGGCACTGATAAGGCGGCACTGATGGGCACCGATGAGGTGGCACCAATGAAGTGGCACTGATGAGGTGGCATTGATGGGCACTGATATGTGGCACTGATAGGCGGCACTGATGAGCAACACAGATGGGCACTGATAGGTGGCACAAATTGGCACTGATAGCTGGCACGGATTGGCATGGATAGGCGGTACAGATGGGCATGGATAGGTGGCACGGATGAGCATGGATGGGCACTGATAGGCGGCATGGATGGGCACTGATAGGTGGCATGGATGGGCACTGATAGGCGGCATTGTATTTGTTTTGTACTGATGGATGCCAATCAGTGCCAAACAATAATGCATGCCAATCAGTGATGCCCATTGTGGGCATCCATTGTGGGCACTGATTGGCATCCATTGTGGGCACTGTGTGTCATCCCTGGTGGTCTAGGGTGGCATACCTGGTGCTGGGCATCCCTGGTGGTCCGGTGGCGTCCCTGGTGGTCCAGTGTGGGCATCCTCAGGGGGGCTGCGTTGATAATCCATCAGCACAGACCCCCCCTGTCAGAGGAGCAGCCGATCAAGCAATTTCAAGTGCAAATTTTTCCTTGAAATTGCAACTGAACCGGACTGAAGAACGCACAGAACTCTTTTTAAAAAAAAAACACACACACGGTACCGCGGCCGGCCCGCAGATATGTGAACCGGCTCCGAAGAGAAGGCTGCCAGTTCACATGTCATGCAAACTGAATGCGGTTCAAAATGCATCCAATTTGCATATACCCTGTTTCCCCGAAAATAAGACCTAGCGTGATTGTCGTGATGGCTGCAATATAAGCCCTACCCCCCAAATAAGCCCTAGTTAAAGTCCTTGTAGGTCTTATTTTCAGGGTAGGGCTTATTTTCGGGGGAAACAGGGTAGGGCTTATTTGGGGGGGTAGGGCTTATATTGCAGCCATCACCGACAATTACGCTAGGTCTTATTTTCGGGGAAACAGGGTATGTGAACCGGGCCCAAGACCCCTTTCACACTGAGGCGCTTTTCATGCGTTTTAGCGCTAAGAATAGTGCCTCTCAAGCCACCCCAGTGTGAAAGCCCGAGTTCTTTCACACTGGGGGTGGTGCTCTTGCAGGACGGGGAAAAAAAAAGTCCTGTAAGCAGCATCTTTGGGGCGGTGCGGGTGCGGTGTATACACCGCTCCCAAAATGCCCTGCCCATTGAAATGAATGGGCACCGCTGCCGCAGTGCCGCAACACGGGCGCGATTAACCCCTTATTAAAAGCACCACTATAATAGTGGTAAAGAGCTGCTAGAACTAGCGACGCTTTACTGCTAACGCCCGCACCGCCCCAGTGTGAAAGGGGTCCTAGACCCCTTTCACACTGAGGCGCTTTAAGATCGCTGTATCGCTAAAAATAGCGCTTGCAAAGCGCCCTGAAACAGCGGCTCCTGTCACTCATGCCCGAGGGCTTTCACACTGCTGGCAGGGCGTCAGAAAAAGTCCTGCCAGCAGCTTCTTTGGAGCGCATGAGGAGCTGTGAACCCACCGCTCCTAAAGCACCCCTGCCCATTGAAAACAATGAAAATAAAAAGAGAATGCCCCAGGGATTGTACGGGTAAGGGTTAATCCCTGGGGCATTCTCTTTTTCTTTTCTCTGATCTATTTGGGATGTGGTTTGGGTTGGTTTATTGCCAGTAGGTTTCTCATACTTGTCATTGAAAACAATTAGGCAGCGCTGCTATACCGCCGGCAAAGCACCGCTGCAGCGGCATTTTGCGGGCGGATTTAACCCCTTTTTTCGGCCGCTAGCAGGGGTTAAAACTGCCTCGCTAGCGGCCGAATATCGCCGCTAAAACGATGATAAAGAGGCGCTAGGGGCGGCTCAGTGGGAAAGGGGTCTTAAACTCAAGAATGACTTGCATCCGTGCAAAACTGAATCGTCATACATTGCCAAATCATCACAAGGGGGTCTTCCAATCAGTTGCATCTGTTGCAAGTCTCAAGCGGTGTGTGTGGGCAATCTCATTAATTAGGTTGGAACATCCGGGGGCCGCTAGGGTGCCCACGTGTCCCGGATTGCCCGGGATTGTCCCGGATTTAAGATTTATGTCCCGTGTCCCGGGGAGCTTCATTCCGAGACAATACAGTGTCCCGGAATGAAGAAAAAAAACACAGTGACTGACCACCAGACTTAATCCGCCCGTCCGCCGCCGCCACCATTACTTTACATTACACTGACTCTGACACAGTCCGGTTGCTAGGCTAGCGGCCGCCCAGCGTCTAGTAACCAGTGACGTCAGCTCAGCTGAGGCCTCAGGGGCGGGCTGACAGTCACATGGGCAGTTCCCCAAGTCAGTGTGGGCAGTGTACCCGCCCGCAGCCCCGCACCCTACGGGCGGCAGGACTGGCACCCGGTAGACGGCTGAGCAGCGCGCCTCTGAGAGAGAGAGCAGCCAGCCAGATAGACAGACACCACACCACCGGACCAGACAGAGCACAGTTCCTTACTGCTGGTAAGGATCATCCAGCCCAGCCTGTGCCGTCGGCACGGCTGTTTCCGGTCCCGAGTCCCGCTCGCAGTACATTGCAGCAGCCAGCGATATCCCTGACTGCCTGAGGCGCCCCCCCCCCCCCCCACACTGACCTGCTGAGAAACAGGTAAGTGCTGGGCAGAATCTAATGGGGCACAGTAGCGGCAATTGACGGGCACACTGGCAGCATCTGGTGATGGGGCACAGTAGGGACAGTTCATGGGCACACTGGCAGCATCGATTGGGGCACAGTAGCGACAATTGATGGGCACACTGGCAGCATCTGATGGGGCATAGTAGCGACAATTCATGGGTACACTGGCAGCATGTAATGGGGCACAGTAGCAACAATTGATTGGCACACTGGCAGCATCTAATGGGGTACAGTAGCGACAATTAATGGGCACACTGGCAGCATCTAATGAGGCACAGTAGCGACAATGCATGGGCACACTGGCAGCATCTAATGGAGCACAGTAGCAACAATTCATAGGCACACTGGCAGCATCTAATGGAGCACAGTAGCGACAATTGATGGGCACACTGGCAGCATCTGATGGGGCACAGTAGTGACAATTCATGGGCACACTGGCACCATCTATGAAATCATGACAGCAATGAAGGAGAAGGTGATACGAGGGACAGTAAAAAAGCTGACAAGTGAGGGGATATGAAGGTAACACAGTGGAACAACTGAGAGAAACGGCAATGAAGGTGACGCTAATAAAGGTGACACACAGGGAACTGAGAGACTTTGTTAAAAAAAAGTATCAAAATCACGGGCGTGGGTGCTGGTGGGGGGGTGTCCCTGAATGGCAGTTTGGAAATGTGGTCACCCTAGGGCCGCTGACTTTGCCACCCGCCATCCGATGTTACAAATGAAAGCGAGACTCTCCTGCAATCAGCGGAAGAAGCATTAGAGTGAGCAGGTTGAGGGCAGACAATGTATTCAGATTTTATGATGCATGTATGGCTGCCCCCTGAGGGACACGGGCTAGACATGAATACAAAGACCATATTACCTTGGCGGCTGCAGACAGGAGAGTCTGCGAATCACAAACCCAGCATCGCAGAAGCAGCAAAACACGCCGCGCTGATCTCCTTCATCAATTGGGAATTTGTAGTAGCTGAGGAAGCATCTCGCTGACTTCTGCGGTTCCGATGCGCTTTGACGCTTCACATTTTACGGGTTTTATATTTGCAAAGCTTAATATTTGAGTTGTTGCTCATCCCTGTGTGGCTAAACTCCTGGTAATCAGGAAAAAAATACTGTGGCAGGGCGAGCCTGTGCCACTGTTTAACCGCTTCCCGACCGCCTCACGCAGATATACTGCGGCAAAATGGCACGGGCAGGCAAAATCACGTACCTGTACGTGGCCCTTTAATTGCCTGCCCGTGGGTGGCGCGCGCGCTGCCAGCGGCTCGCTCGCGACCCGGTCGGGAGCTCCGTGACCCCGGCCGCGGGACCAGCGGACCCGATCGCCACTGGTGTCCCGCGATCGGGTCACAGAGCTGAAGAACGGGGAGAGGTCTGTGTAAACAAACCTCTCCCCGCGCTTCCTACTCTGCCTGTCACTGATCTGCTGTTCCCTGTCATCGGGAAAGCCAATCAATGACGTCAGACGTCAGCCCCGCCCCCTACTGTAAAAAACACAACACACCTCACAGCCCATAACTCCTCCCCTCCCCCTAGTGGTTAACTCTTTCACTACAACTGTCATTTACACAGGAATCAGTGCATTTAAATAGCACTGATTTCTGTATAAATGACAATGGTCCCAAAAATGTGTCAAAAATGTCCGATGTGTCCGCCATAATGTCGCAGTCACAATAAAAATCGCTGATCGCCGCCATTACTAGTAAAAAAAAAAAATATTAATAATAAAAATGCTATAAAACTATCCCCTATATTGTAAACACTATAACTTTTGCGCAAACCAATCAATAATCGCTAATTGCGATTTTTTTTACCAAAAATATGTAGAAGAATACGTATCGGCCTAAACTGAGGAAAAAAAAATGTTTTTTTATATATATTTTTTGGGGATATTTATTATAGCAAAAAGCAAAAAATATTGCATTGTTTTCAAAATTGTCGCTCTATTTTTGTTTATAGCGCAAAAAATAAAAAACGCAGGGGCGATCAAATACCACCAAAAGAAAGCTCTATTTGTGGGAAAAAAAGGACCCAATTTTGTTTTGGAGCCACGTCTCACGACCGCGCAATTGTCAGTTAAAGCGACGCAGTGCCGAATCGCAAAAAGGAGCCTGGTCCTTTAACTGCAAATTGGTCCGGGGCTGAAAGTGGTTAAAATGGCGTTGTGGGTCAGGTGTTCCAGGAAACAAGCACACCAAAGGCACAGGTGTCTGGCGGCTTTATGTTAGAATCAGAAGTAGAGGTCAGTGCCCGCATCCTCCACCAATTAAGCCCTCATCTTGATTCAGCGCTGCTCTCCCTCGCTCTCTCTCTCCTCACAGGCTCAGAGACAGTAGCAGGTGCCATCGGCTCCCGCTGCTGTGAATCAAATTCAGTGAGGAGGGAGTGGGGGGACAGGGACGAGCCACGCTGTGTGTGTCAATAGACGCACAAAGCCTGGCTCAGAATTGAGCCCATGTGGCTTGCTATGGGGGCGCTTGGAAGAGAGGAGAAGCCCATGGTGTCGGCAGGGGACCCCAGGGGGTTTGGGGGGCGTTCTGTGTAAAACGACTGCACAGAGCAGGTAAGTATAACATGTTTATTATTTAAAAAAATAGGAAAATAAATAAAAACATCATAGACTTTACAATCACTCTAACTTTTTTTTTTCATCACATAGGGGACAAAAAGTCTTTAATGAGACATTAAAGCGGGATTCCACCCTAAAGTGGAACTTCCGCTTTTCGGAACCCTCCCCCCCTCCGGTGTCACATTTGGCACCTTTCAGGGGGGTGCAGATACCTGTGTTATGCCCCGTACACACGGTCGGAAATTCCGACCACAAAATCTGTCTGATTTTTTCCGACGGATTTTGTCCGACACTGGTGTTGCGTACACACGGTCGGACAAAGTTGTCGGAAAATCCGATCATCCTGAACGTGGTGACGTTCGTTGCGTACGACGGGACTACGTAGAGGCTAGTAGCCAATAGCTTTGGTCTTGTAATGTGATCTGAGCATGCGTGGCACTTTGTCCGTCGGAATTCGCTACACACGATCGGAAAAAGTCCGATAGGACTTTGTTGTCGGAAAATTTGAGAGCAGGAGATAAAACTTTTTCCGTCGGAAATTTCCGACGGAAAAAGTCCGATGGAGCCTACACACGGTCGGAATTTCCGACAACGTGGTCCGATAGGACATTTTCCATCGGAAAATCCGACCGTGTGTACGGGGCATAAGACAGGTACGCCCCCCCCCTCCGGTGTCACATTTGGCACCTTTCAGGGGGGAGGGGGGTGCAGATACCTGTCTAAGACAGGTATCTGCACCCACTTCCGGGCATAAACTCCCACGGGAGTTTACGCAACTTCCTGTCCCGGCACGCACACACGTGTCCCGGCAGACAGCGCTGCCGATTCTCGTGCATGCGCAGTAGGGAACCAAAGAGTGAAGCCGCAAAGGCGACACTTTTCCTGATTCCCTCACCGAGAATGGCGCCGGCTACAGCAGAGAGCCGATCGATCGATCGGCCTCTGCTGCCGACATCGCTGGAACCTGTGACAGGTAAGTGTCCATTTTTTAAAAGTCAGCAGCTGCAGTATTTGTAGCTGCTGGCTTTTTAAAAAAAAAATTTCAGGTACCGTCCCGCTTTAAGGGTACTTTCACACTGGGACGGTGCCGGCGTTAGCGGTAAAGCCACTGTTATAGCGGCACTTTTCGGCACTCCGGCTTTCACACTGGGGAGGCATGAGAAGCGTCTGAAAAGCGCTGAAGTGTGAAAGGGGTCTAAGGGTCCCCCTCATCTTTCCCCTGTCCTCCAATGGAACTTATGTAGTGACATGGGGAACTTTTTTACGCTTTTTACGTTTTACGCATCATTTCTGGGTCAGTAACAGTAAGGGGAGATCAGCAAACAGATATTCGCTGGTTTCCCTCCCCTCTACTGGGCATCACCCACCTTGCTGATCCCGGGTGCCCCGAACGGTGCCCAGAGCCTGGAAAACATGGTGGGAGCATGCGTGGGGGGAGAGCAGATGTTGAGTGCGTATAAGACGGGGGTCCCCCCCCCCCCACTGCCACTGACGTTGTCTCTACATCAGTGGCAGTAAAAAGGATCAAGGCTAAGTCCACTTCTTGGACCATGGTACACCCCATATTTAGGGTTTAACATGCAGTATGGTATCATACACAACCCCCCCCCCTCCCCCCAAAAGAAAAGACTTGAAATTGCACCCTTACAATATATGTGGCTTGGCCCCACCCCAGCTCTCTCCTTATTGGCTCACTGGCTGTGGCTGACAACGGGAGCCAATGGCTCCCCCCTGCTGTTTCAGCCTATGTGGAAGAAGAGACCCACGAGTGGCATAGCTCTCGTGGACATCGCTGGATCGAGATGGGGCTCAGGTAAGTATTAGGAGGGTGAAGGGGATGCTGCATAGAGAAAGTATTTTACCTCCATGCATAGAATAGATGAAGGTAAAAAACATTGAGCCTTTACAACCACTTTAAATGTAAAAAAAAAATATATATATATATATATATATATATATATATATATATAATAATAATAATAAAATATATTTACTGTGTGTGTGTATATGTATGTATTATATACACAGTATCTCACAAAAGTAAGTACACCCCTCACATTTGTGTAAATCTTTTCTTCTATCTTTTCATGTGACAACACTGAAGAAATGACACTTGTCTACAATGTAAAGTAGTGAGTGCACAGCTTGTATAACAGTGTAAATTTGCCGTCCCCTCAAAATAACTCAACACACAGCCATTAATGTCTAAACCGCTGGCAACAAAAGTCAGTACACCCCTAAGTGAAAATGTCCAGATTGGGCACAATTAGCCATTTTCCCTCCCCCGGTGTCATGTGACTCGTTAGTGTGAATGGGGAGCAGGTGTGATAAATTTGGTGTTATCGCTCTCACTCTCTCATACTGGTCACTGGAAGTACAACATGGCACCTCATGGCAAAGAACTCTCTGAGGATCTGAAGATAAGAATTGTTGCTCTACATGAAGATGGCCGAGGCTATAAGAAGATTGCCGAGACCCTGAAACTGAGCTGCAGCACAGTGGCCGAGACCATACAGCGGTATAACAGGACAGGTTCCCCTCAGAACAGGCCTCGCCATGGTCCACCAAAGAGGTTGGCTGTGTGTTGAGTTATTTTGAGGGGACGGCAAATTTACACTGTTATACAAGCTGTACACTCACTACTTTACATTGTTACTTTTATTATACAGGATTTATATAGCGCCAACCGTTTACGCAGTGCTTTACAATTTAAAAGGGAGACAATACAATTATAATACAATAAAATACAAGAGGATTAGGAGGGCCCTGCTCAGAAGAGCTTACAATATAATAGGGTGGGGCAGGTGGTACAAAAAGTTGTAGCTGTGGGGAATGAGCTGATGGAAGGTAGAAGATTAGTTGGAGACGCGATCGGCTTTCCTGAGGAGATGAGTTTTCAGGGATTGCCTAAAGGTAGTAAGAGTAGGGGTTAGCCGGACAGGTGGAGGTAGCGAGTTACAGAGGATGGGAGAGGCTCTGGAGAAATCCTGGAGATGATCATGGGAGGAGGAGACGAGGGAGCTTGAGAGTAGGAGACGCGACGCACAAGGGCTCAATGTACAAATTATATAATTTCATATGATTTTTATATTGTTTTGATAACTGTTATGATATTGTATTTCTCAATAAAATAAATATTTTTTCCTACTTTCCTATTTGCTCCCATGCCTTAAAAGTAGGGGTGCAACGGATCGTCGCCGATCCGTGATCCGAACGGGCCACCCCGTTCGGATCGGCACACCCCGCGATCCGCGGA
Organism: Lithobates sylvaticus; assembly: GCA_028564925.1. NCBI lineage: Eukaryota > Metazoa > Chordata > Amphibia > Anura > Ranidae > Lithobates > Lithobates sylvaticus. The sequence continues at coordinate 211,051,969 of CM053035.1, read as the reverse complement.
GCGCTCCGCGGCCTCGGCCTTAGGAAAGGCCGCGGCTTCGGCCTAGCTCCGGAGCGGCGGCGGCCATCTTTGTACACCCGGCGGCCTTAGGAAAGGCCGCGGCTTCGGCCTAGCTCCGGAGCGGCGGCCATCTTGGTACACCCGGCCACTGTTTACAATGTGATCGCTCCGTCAAATTTGACGGAGCGATCACTTGTAAACATACCCTGCATTAACCCTGCATTAACCCTGCATATACTCTGCATTAACCCTGCATATACTCTGCATTAACCCTGCATATACTCTGCATTAACCCTGCATATACTCTGCATTAACCCTGCATATACTCTGCATTACCCAGCCAATACTCTGCATTACCCAGCCAATACTCTGCATTACCCAGCCAATACTCTGCATTACCCAGCCAATACTCTGCATTACCCAGCCAATACTCTGCATTACCCAGCCAATACTCTGCGATACTCTGCATTACCCAGCCAATACTCTGCGATACTTTGCATTACCCAGCCAATACTCTGCGATACTCTGCATTACCCAGCCAATACTCTGCGATACTCTGCATTACCCAGCCAATACTCTGCGATACTCTGCATTAACCCTGCATATACTCTGCATTACCCAGCCAATACTCTGCGATACTCTGCATTACCCAGCCAATACTCTGCGATACTCTGCATTAACCCTGCATATACTCTGCATTACCCAGCCAATACTCTGCGATACTCTGCATTAACCCTGCATATACTCTGCGATACCCAGCCAATACTCTGCGATACCCAGCCAATACTACAGTGTGGAGAGGATGTGGATATTACAGTGGGGGAGATGACGTGGATATTACAGTGGGGACTATATGGTGGCGGAATTTTCACAGGTTTTTGCAAATTCAATTATTTGCTGATCCGAAAAATGATCCGATCCGTGACTCCTGATCCAAGGATCGATCCGATCCGTGAGTTTTTTGATCCGTTGCACCCCTACTTAAAAGTCTGACCTGTTGATATCTATTTGGTATCTTCTTTGTTTTCCCTTGAGAGTAGGAGGTCATGGGAGGTGGAGACGAGAGAGCTTGAGAGTAGGAGGTCATGGGAGGAGGAGACGAGAGAGTAGGAGGTCATGGGAGGTGGAGACGAGAGAGCTTGAGAGTAGGAAGTCATGGGAGGAGGAGACGAGAGAGCTTGAGAGTAGGAGGTCATGGGAGGAGGAGATGAAGGATCTTGAGAGTAGGAGGTCATGGGAGGAGGAGATGAAGGAGCTTGAGAGTAGGAGGTCATGGGAGGAGGAAATGAAGGAGCTTGAGAGTAGGAGGTCATGGGAGAAGGAGATGAAGGAGCTTGAGAGTAGGAGGTCATGGGAGGAGGAGACAAAGGAGCTTGAGAGTAGGAAGTCATGGGAGGTGGAGACGAGAGAGCTTGAGAGTAGGAGGTCATGGGAGGAGGAGACGAGAGAGTAGGAGGTCATGGGAGGAGGAGACGAGAGAGTAGGAGGTCATGGGAGGTGGAGACGAGAGAGCTTGAGAGTAGGAGGTCATGGGAGGAGGAGACCAGAGAGCTTGAGAGTAGGAGGTCATGGGAGGTGGAGATGAGAGAGCTTGAGAGTAGGAGGTCATGGGAGGAGGAGATGAAGGAGCTTGAGAGTAGGAGGTCATTGGAGGAGGAGATGAAGGAGCTTGAGAGTAGGAGGTCATGGGAGGAGGAGACGAGGGAGCTTGAGAGTAGGAGGTCATGGGAGGTGGAGACGAGAGAGCTTGAGAGTAGGAGGTCATGGGAGGTGGAGACGAGAGAGCTTGAGAGTAGGAGGTCATGGGAGGAGGAGATGAAGGAGCTTGAGAGTAGGAGGTCATAGGAGGAGGAGATGAAGGAGCTTGAGAGTAGGAGGTCATGGGAGGAGGAGACGAGGGAGCTTGAGAGTAGGAGGTCATGGGAGGTGGAGACGAGAGAGCTTGAGAGTAGGAGGTCATGGGAGGTGGAGACGAGAGAGCTTGAGAGTAGGAGGTCATGGGAGGAGGAGACGAGAGAGCTTGAGAGTAGGAGGTCATGGGAGGAGGAGACGAGAGAGCTTGAGAGTAGGAGGTCTTTAGAAGAGCGGAGAGGATGATTTGGGTGATATTTGGAGACAAGATTGGTGATGTAGCTCGGATGCAGAGTTGTGAATGGCTTTGTATGATGTGGTTAGTAATTTGAATTTAATTAGCTGAGCGATTGGGAGTCAGTGTAGGGATTGGAGGAGAGGGGTGGTGGACACTGATTGGGAGTCAGTGTAGGGATTGGAGGAGAGGGGTGGCGGACACTGATTGGGAGTCAGTGTAGGGATTGGAGGAGAGGGGTGGCGGACACTGATTGGGAGTCAGTGTAGGGATTGGAGGAGAGGGGTGGTGGACACTGATTGGGAGTCAGTGTAGGGATTGGAGGAGAGGGGTGGCGGACACTGATTGGGAGTCAGTGTAGGGATTGGAGGAGAGGGGTGGTGGACACTGATTGGGAGTCAGTGTAGGTATTGGAGGAGAGGGTTGGTAGACACTGATTGGGAGTCAGTGTAGGGGTTGGAGGAGACGGGTGGCAGACACTGATTGGGAGCCAGTGTAGGGATTGGAGGAGAGGGGTGGCTGACACTGATTGAGAGTCAGTGCAGGGATTGGAAGAGAGGGGTGGTGGACACTGATTGGAAGCCAGTGTAGGGATTGGAGGAGAGGGGTGGCGGACACTGATTGGGAGCCAGTGTAGGGATTGGAGGAGAGGGTTAGCAGACACTGATTAGGAGCCAGTGTAGGGATTGGAGGAGAGGGTTGGCAGACACTGATCAGGAGCCAGTGTAGGGAATGGAGGAGAGGGGTGGCGGACACTGATTGGGAGCCAGTGTAGGTATTGGAGGAGAGGGGTGGTGGACACTGATTGGGAGTCAGTGTAGGGATTGGAGGAGAGGGGTGGCGGACACTGATCGGGAGCCAGTGTAGGGAATGGAGGAGAGGGGTGGCGGACACTGATTGGGAGCCAGTGTAGGTATTGGAGGAGAGGGGTGGTGGACACTGATTGGGAGTCAGTGTAGGGATTGGAGGAGAGGGGTGGCAGACACTGATTGGGAGTCAGTGTAGGGATTGGAGGAGAGGGGTGGCGGACACTGATTGGGAGCCAGTGTAGGGATTGGAGGAGAGGGGTGGCGGACACTGATTGGGAGCCAGTGTAGGGATTGGAGGAGAGGGGTGGCGGACACTAATTGGGAGTCAGTGTAGGGATTGGAGGAGAGGGGTGGTGGACACTGATTGGGAGTCAGTGTAGGGATTGGAGGAGAGGGGTGGCGGACACTGATTGGGAGCCAGTGTGGGGATTGGAGGAGAGGGGTGGTGGACACTGATTGGGAGTCAGTGTAGGGATTGGAGGAGAGGGGTGGCGGACACTAATTGGGAGTCAGTGTAGGGATTGGAGGAGAGGGGTGGCGGACACTGATTGGGAGTCAGTGTAGGGATTGGAGATCCAGGAAACCGATGGTGGGTTCCCAGTACAGAGAAACACCGATCGGTCTCCTCCCCTTGTGAATCCCCTCCCTCACAGTTAGAATCACTCCCAGGGAACATGTTAACCCCTTCAGCGCCCCCTAGTGTTAACCCCTTCCCTGCCAGTCGCATTTATACAGTAATCAGTGCATTTTATAGCACCGATCGCTGTAGAAATGTGAATGGTCTCAAAAATGTGTCAAAAGTGTCCGATCTGTCCGCCGCAATATCGCAGTCACGATAAAAATCGCAGATCGCCGCCATTACTAGTTTAAAAAAAATATAATAATAAAAATGCTATAAATCTATCCCCTATTTTGTAGGCGCTATAACTTTTGCGCAAACCAATCAATAAACGCTTATTGCGATTTTTTTTTACCAAAAATATGTAGAAGAATACGTATCGGCCTAAACTGAGGAAAAAAAAAAAAGTTTTTTTATATATATTTTGGGGATATTTATTATAGAAAAAAGTAAAAAATATAGTATTTTTTTTTTTTTAAACTTGCCGCTCTTCTTTTGTTTATAGCGCAAAAAATAAAAACCGCAGAGGCGATCAAATACCACCAAAAGAAAGCTCTATTTGTGGGACAAAATGATAACAATTTCATCCGGGTACAGTGTTGTATAACGGCGTAATTGTCATTCAAAGTGCGTCAGCGCTGAAAGCTGAAAAATGGCCTGGGCAGGAAGGGGGGTGAAAATGCCCTGTATTGAGGTGGTTGGTGGTTAAAGAGGCCCTGTCATGCTTTTTTTTTCTACTAAAAGGGATGTTTACATTCCCTGTAATAGGAATAAATGTGACACAATTATTTTTTTTTTTTAAAAGAACAGTGTAAAAATAAAAAGTAAAATAAATAATAATAAAAAAAAAAAAATGTAAATCGCCCCGTCCCGCCGAGCTCGCGTGCAGAAGCGAACGCATACGTGAGTAGCGCCCGCATATGAAAACGGTGTTCAAACCACACATGTGAGGTATCGCCGCGATCGGTAGAGCGAGAGCAATAATTGTAGCACTAAACCTCCTCTGTAACTCAAAACAGACAACCTGTAGACATTTTTTAAACATCGCCTAGGGAGATTTTAAGGGTCAAAGTTTGTCGCCATTCCACAAGCGGGCGCAATTTTGAAGCGTGACATGTTAGGTATCAATTTACTCGGCGTACCATTATCTTTCACAATATAAAAAGAAATTGGGCTAATTTTACTGTTGTCTTTTTTTTAAATAAAAAAAAATTAATTTTTCCCTAAAAAAGTGCGATTGTAAGACCGCTGCGCAAATACGGTGTGACAGAAAGTATTGCAACAACCGCCATTTTATTCTCTAGGGTGTCTGGGAAAAAAATATATATAATGTTTGTGCGTTCTAAGTAATTTTCTAAAAAAACTAATTATTTTAACTTGTAAACAAGTTTAACCTCTTCGCACCGGGCACTTAAACCCCCCTCCTGCCCAGGCCAATTTTCTGCTTTCAGCGCTGTCACTCTGAACGACAATTGCACGGTCATACGACGCTGTACCCAAATACAATGTTTATCATTTTTTTCACACAAATGGAGTTTTCTTTTGGTGGTATTTAATCACAGCCGGGGTTTTTATTTTTTGCTAAACAAACAAAAAAAGATTGAAATTTTTGAAAAAAAAACAAAAATATGTTTCATAGTTTGTTATAAATATTTGCAAACGGGTAATTTTTCACCTTCATTGATATTCGCTGATGGGGTGCACTGATAAGCACTATTAAGACAGCACTGATTGGCTCTGATAGGTGGCACTGATGGGAACTGATAGATGTCACTGATGGGCACTGATAGGTGGTCTTGATAGGCAGCACTGGTGATGAGGCACTTTGGGGGTGACTTTTATAGGTGGTACTGTGGGCACTGGTAGGTGGGCACAGAAGCCTCTGCAGAGGCTCTCCACGATGGGGACTGATGTCCCTCTCACAGTCGCCGGTGATTGGCTCTTTTTTTGACAGCGTAAGGAGAAAAAAATCACTGATTATGGCGCACGCCGCACGTGCCCCGCAGGGGGCGCACAGGCCGCTCGGGCACGGGATGACGTGCAGGGACGACCTCCCAGGAAATTTGTTCCATGCTGTAGCCGTCTTTTGGTTAAAAAATAGGTTCAGTCAAGTTGATGATATTAATTAAAAAGGAAAATATTATAAAATTACATATAAAAATATAAATTTTTCTTAAAAACTTTCATTTTTAGTTTCAGTTTTAGGCAAAGTGCGTCCTGAATTTCCTGTTTCAGCCCCAAAATGTCCATATGGTGCATCTCCAATACAGTATATATATCTATATCATCACACTCCTCCATATATATATATATATATATATATATATATATATCATCACACTCCTCCCTATATATATATATATATATATATAAATATATCATCACACTCCTCCCCCCCCCCCCCCCAACACACACATGTGTATATATATATATATATATATATATCTCACACCCCTCCCCCATAAATATATATATCTCACATCCTTCCCCCAGATATATATATCTCACACCCCTCCCCCCCACACACATATATATATATATATCTATCTCACACCCCTCCCCCATACATATCTATCTTACACCCTTCCCACATATATCTATCTCACACCCCTCCTCCCATAAATATATATCCCACCCCTCCCCACACATATATATCTCACACCCCTCCCCCATATATATATATATCTCACAGCCCTCCCCCCATATTTATATCTCACACCCCTCCCCTATATATATATATATATATATATATATATATATATATATATATATATATTATCAAACCCCTCCCCTATATATATATATATATATATATATATATATATATATATATTATCAAACCCCTCCCCTATATATATATATATATATATATATTATCAAACCCCTCCCCTATATATATATATATATATATATATATATATATATATATATAAAATACTCCTCCCCCGCATATAATAATATAATATCCCCTCACATACGGCTGGGGGCGGGGCATGCGTTAGCCCGGGAAATGGAGGACGGTCTTGGTTAACGGCCGTGGGCGGAGAATGGGGAATGTGGGCGGAGAATGGGGAATGTGGGCGGAGAATGGAGAATGTGGGCGGAGCTCTCGAAATAACGGGAGGAAGAGGCGCCGCGGAGGTGAGTTCCCTTGAACAGAGAAAATGGCGGGAAGGTTGGGGGGGCGGGGTTTGGGGGTGTATAGTGGAGTATAATGGTGTGTAATGGCGGCCCGTCCCGTCATACAGCCCTATGATCAGTCATAGTTCTTATTACCCGCCATAGAACACCCACCAGACCTGTGTGTGAGGAGGTCGCGTGACTGCGGCCTTCTCCTCACTGCGTCACAGTTCTATATTACCTCATACAGGCCCATTATCAGTCATCATCCTCATTACCGGCCATAGAAACACCCACCACACCTCAGTATGGGGGGTCCGGCATCTCACCCATCTTTTACCTCACAAGGGGGTCATCAATATCTATTATATTGGGGGAAGATAGAGACGACGTCATCAATATTACCTCACAGAGGTCCCCATCCCCCCACAAGCATTATATTCTATCACATCCCCCCCCCATTCTCTCCTCCATACACTTCACCCCGAAAATACTCATCAACCATCGTATTCTGTGCGTCTTTGTATCATAGCAACCGAATCTCCTCCCCCGAGCAACCTCCGTCCTGAGAACAAAATGGAGGATCCGCCGCCGTCTCCAATACGAGGAAAACATTTCCTGAAAATCCGACAAAACCATCCAGAACATTCCGGATTTCCTGACATCGGAGAACCCGAACATGGCGGTCTCTGCGATATTTTCTGTCGCACGTGATCAGACCAGACGTGTTTTTTTTTTTTTTTTTTGAAATGCACATTTTGAGTAAAAAAAAAAAATAGACAAAAGCTGATTAACCCCTTCCCACCCCGACCGATTCTGACACTTCTCTCCTACATGTACAATTCAGAAAATTACACAGAACCCCCAAACATGATATATATTTTAGCAGAGACTCTGGAGAATACGATGGCGGTCGTTGCAACTTTTTATTTTGCACGGCAGCAAATTTTTCCAACACTTTTTTTTTTTTTTTTGGGAAAAATAAAACAGTTTCATGCTTTAAAAAATAAAAACAAAATATTATTAAAGTTAGCCCAATTTTTTTGCATAGTGTAAAAGATGATGTAAGGCCGAGTAAATAGAGACCCAACATGTCACAATTCAAAATTGCCCAGGGCCCGTGGAATGGAGCCAAACTTCAGTACTTAACCCCTTCAGCCCCAGAAGATTTTAGCCCCCTTCCTGACCAGAGTGTTTTTTTGGAGATTCGGCCCTGCGTCGCTTTAACTGACAATTGCGCGGTCGTGCGACGTGGCTCCAAAACAAAATTGGCGTCCTTTTATTCCCACAAATAGAGCTTTCTTTTGGTGGTATTTGATCGCCCCTGCGGTTTTTATTTTTTGCGATATAAACAAAAGAAGAGCGACAAGTTTTAAAAAAAAAAACAATATTTTTTGCTTTTTGCTATAATAAATATCCCCAAAAATATATAAAAAAAACAATTTTTTTTCCTCAGTTTAGGCCGATACGTATTCTTCTACATATTTTTGGTAAAAAAAATCGCAAGTAGCGATTATTGATTGGTTTGCGCAGAAGTTATAGCGTTTACAAAATAGGGGATAGTTTTTTAGCATTTTTATTAATATTTTTTTTTTTACTAGTAATGGTGGCGATCAGCGGTTTTTATTGTGACTGCGACATTATGGCGGACACATCGGACATTTTTGACACATTTTTGGGACCATTGTCATTTATACAGTAATCAGTGCTATTTAAATGCACTGATTCCTGTATAAATGACACTGGCAGTGAAGGGGTTAACCACTAGGGGGCGGGGAGGAGTCAGTGTGACGTGTTGTGTTTTTTTTTTTACAGTAGGGGGGCGTGGCTGACGTCTGACGTCACTGATCGGCTTTCCAGATGACAGGGAACAGCCGATCAGTGACAGGCAGTGTAGAAAGCGCGGGGAGAGGTTTGTTTACACAGACCTCTCCCCGTTCTTCAGCTCTGTGACCCGATCGCGGGACACCAGCGGCGATCGGGTCCGCTGGTCCCGCGGCCGTGGTCACGGAGCTCCCGACCGGGTCGCGCGCGCGCGCCGGCGCGCGCGCGACCACACGGCTAGGCAACTAAAGGGGACGTACCTGTACGTGCTTTTGCCTGGCCGTGCCATTCTGCCGACGTATATCTACAGGAGGCGGTCGGGAAGCGGTTAACTGACAATTGCGCGGTCATGCACCGCTGTACATAAATGACATGACATTTATTTCCCACAAATAGAGCTTTCTTTTGGTGATATTTTATTGCCTCTGCTTTTTTTATTTTTTTTTTTTGCGCTATAAACAAAAAAAAAAAATATATATATATATACATTTTTAACTTTCTGCTATAAAACATATCCAATAAAAAAAATCGAATTTCTTTGTAAATTTAGGCCAATATGTATTCTTCTTCATATGTATGCTACAAAAACTTCCAATAAGCGTATCTATAGATTGGTTTGTGTGAAAGTTATAGTGTCTACAAACAACGGGACATATATTGGAATTTATATATTTTTTTATCTTTTTTTACTAGTAATAGCGGCGATCAGCGACCTATAGCGGGACTGCGATTTTGCATTGGACAATCTGACACTAATGCCGCGTACACACGGTCGGAATTTCGTCGGAAAAAGCTCTGATGGTTTTCCCGTCGGAATTCCGACGGAATTTCGCCCAAGCAGTGTTGCCTACACACGGTCACACCAAATTCCGACGGTCAATAACACAGCGGCATAAAACACGTTCGACTGCACTATAAAAGGGAAGTTTAATGCTTCCGAGCATGCGTCAAATTGTTTCTGAGCATGCGTTGGAATTTTGCGTGTCGGAATTGCATACACACGATCGGAAAATCCGATAGAAAGGTTTTCCGTCGGAAAAATTGAGAACAGGTTCTCAATCCAAAGTCCGTCGGAAATTCCGACAGAAAAAGACCGATGGGCGTACACACGGTCGGAAAATCCGATAAAAAGCTCCCATCGGACTGTTTCCATCGTATGTAAGGAACATTCTTCCCACTGATCACCAATGTAAGGAACATTCTTCCCACTGATCACCAATGTAAGGAACATTCTTCTCACTGACCACCAATGTAAGGAACATTCTTCCCACTGATCACCAATGTAAGGAACATTCTTCCCACTGATCACCAATGTAAGAAACATTCTTCCCACTGATCACCAATGTAAGGAACATTCTTCCCACTGATCACCAATGATCACCAATGTAAGGAACATTCTTCCCACTGATCACCATGTAAGGAACATTCTTCCACTGATCACCAATGTAAGGAACATTCTTCCCACTGATCACTGATCACCAATGTAAGGCACATCCTCCATTGACATCATCCCCACAAAACTCCTGAAAGAATTCTTCCCACTGATCACCAATGTAAGGAACATTCTTCTCACTGATCACCAATGATGTAAGGAACATTCTTCACACTGATCACCAATGTAAGGACATTCTTCCCACTGATCTTCTCACTGATCACCAATGTAAGGAACATTCTTCTCACTGATCACCAATGTAAGGAACATTCTTCTCACTGATCACCAATGTAAGGAACATTCTTCCCACTGATCACCAATGTAAGGAACATTCTTCCCACTGATCACCAATGTAAGGGACATTCTTCCCACTGATCACCAATGTAAGGAACATTCTTCTCACTGATCACCAATGTAAGGAACATTCTTCTCACTGATCACCAATGTAAGGAGCATTCTTCCCACTGATCACCAATGTAAGGAACATTCTTCCCACTGATCACCAATGTAAGGAACATTCTTCCCACTGATCACCAATGTAAGGAACATTCTTCCCACTGATCACCAATGTAAGGAACATTCTTCTCACTGATCACCAATGTAAGGAACATTCTTCTCACTGATCACCAATGTAAGGAACATTCTTCTCACGGATCACCAATGTAAGGGACATTCTTCTCACTGATCACCAATGTAAGGAACATTCTTCTCACTGATCACCAATGTAAGGAACATTCTTCTCACTGATCACCAATGTAAGGAACATTCTTCTCACTGATCACCAATGTAAGGAACATTCTTCTCACTGATCACCGATGTAAGGAACGTTCTTCTCACTGATCACCAATGTAAGGAGCATTCTTCTTACTGATCACCAATGTAAGGAACATTCTTCTCACTGATCACCAATGTAAGGAACATTCTTCTTACTGATCACCAATGTAAGGAACATTCTTCTTACTGATCACCAATGTAAGGAACATTCTTCTCACTGATCACCAATGTAAGGAACATTCTTCCCACTGATCACCAATGTAAGGAACATTCTTCTTACTGATCACCAATGTAAGGAGCATTCTTCTTACTGATCACCAATGTAAGGAACATTCTTCTCACTGATCACCAATGTAAGGAACATTCTTCTCACTGATCACCAATGTAAGGAACATTCTTCTCACTGATCACCAATGTAAGGAACATTCTTCTTACTGATCACCAATGTAAGGAACATTCTTCTTACTGATCACCAATGTAAGGAACATTCTTCTCACTGATCACCAATGTAAGGAACATTCTTCTTACTGATCACCAATGTAAGGAACATTCTTCTTACTGATCACCAATGTAAGGAACATTCTTCTTACTGATCACCAATGTAAGGAACATTCTTCCCACTGATCACCAATGTAAGGAACATTCTTCCTACTGATCACCAATGTAAGGGACATTCTTCCTACTGATCACCAATGTAAGGAACATTCTTCCCACTGATCACCAATGTAAGGGACATTCTTCTCACTGATCACCAATGTAAGGGACATTCTTCTCACTGATCACCAATGTAAGGAACATTCTTCCCACTGATCACCAATGTAAGGAACATTCTTCCTACTGATCACCAATGTAAGGAACATTCTTCCCACTGATCACCAATGTAAGGAACATTCTTCTCACTGATCACCAATGTAAGGAACATTCTTCTCACTGATCACCAATGTAAGGAACATTCTTCCCACTGATCACCAATGTAAGGAACATTCTTCTCACTGATCACCAATGTAAGGAACATTCTTCTCACTGATCACCAATGTAAGGAACATTCTCCCCACTGATCACCAATGTAAGGAACGTTCTTCCCACTGATCACCAATGTAAAGAACATTCTTCTCACTGACCACCAATGTAAGGAACATTCTTCCCACTGATCACCAATGTAAGGAACATTCTTCTCACTGATCACCAATGTAAGGGACATTCTTCTCACTGATCACCAATCTAAGGAACATTCTTCTCACTGATCACCAATGTAAGGGACATTCTCACTGATCACCAATGTAAGGAACATTCTTCTCACTGATCACCGATGTAAGGAACGTTCTTCTCACTGATCACCAATGTAAGGAACATTCTTCTCACTGATCACCAATCTAAGGAACATTCTTCTCACTGATCACCAATGTAAGGGACATTCTTCTCACTGATCACCAATGTAAGGAACATTCTTCCCACTGATCACCAATGTAAGGAACATTCTTCTCACTGATCACCAATGTAAGGAACATTCTTCTCACTGATCACCAATGTAAGGGACATTCTTCCCACTGATCACCAATGTAAGGAACATTCTTCTCACTGATCACCAATGTAAGGAACATTCTTCTCACTGATCACCAATGTAAGGAACATTCTTCTCACTGATCACCAATGTAAGGAACATTCTTCTCACTGATCACCAATCTAAGGAACATTCTTCTCACTGATCACCAATGTAAGGAACATTCTTCTCACTGATCACCAATGTAAGGAACATTCTTCCCACTGATCACCAATGTAAGGAACATTCTTCCCACTGATCACCAATGTAAGGAACATTCTTCCCACTGATCACCAATGTAAGGAACATTCTTCCCACTGATCACCAATGTAAGGAACATTCTTCTCACTGATCACCAATGTAAGGAACATTCTTCTCACTGATCACCAATGTAAGGAACATTCTTCTTACTGATCACCAATGTAACAGACATTATTCTCTCTGGAGGAACCTTGATGTGGGGAATTGGTTTGGCCTCCTGGATGTTTTTATGTGATCACACTATGAACCATTAAAGTGGTTTGGCCTTTTTTACCATTTGGTTTGGGGCTTCTGTTTTTAGATTTTGAGGTTTTTGTTGTCTATGTCACCGCTGGTGAGATTCTCCCTCTCTGTTTGTCTTGGCGACTATAGTCAGTGGGTCAGAAAATCATGGAAAATTCATAACATGGGGACACCTGTTCCAGTAACAACTAAGAGGGAATTTATTCCCACTTCCTGTTAAGTCTCTTGGACAGGAAGTTAGGGGAAATAACTCTATCATGGAGACACACAAAGAAACCCTGATATGGGATTTAACCATCCCCTAATGAAAAACAAAAATATATATAATAAGTAACTACAACAAATAAAATAATTATAATAACATAATAAATATTAATAAATAAAAAAACGTTCTGTCTGGATATACCCTTTAATTTACCATGTTTGTGTGTCTACAGGGTCAGACCCCATTCCAATAATCAAAAAGCCAATCAGACAAGCTGTTTTCTTCTTCATCAGACGAGGGCAATACAGAAATATGTACAGATATACTGAATCAGATGCTGAAATGTGCTGGGCAAGGTGAAGGTCAGAGAGTGGAGGCAAATGTTTGTTATAGTAGACGGCAGATATACAAACATAAAGTGAAAACTTTCTTTGGAATGACCCCAGTGATGCTCTATTACTAGAACCTCTACGACCCCAGTGATGCTCAATACCAGAACCACGAACCCAGTGATCCCCATTACCAGAACCTCCACGACCCCAGTGATGCCCATTACCAGAACCATGAACCCAGTGATCCCCATTACCAGAACCTCCACGACCCCAGTGATTCTCAATACCAGAACCATGAACCCAGTGATCCCCATTACCAGAACCTCCACGACCCCAGTGATGCCCATTACCAGAACCGCTGCAACCTCAGTGATGGCCATTACAAGAACCTCTATGACTCCCTCCATGCTCATTACAGGAATCTCTATGGCCCCAGTTATGCCCATTATAATAACTTCTATGATCCCAGTGATGGCAATAACAAGAACCACTACACCCATTGATGCCCATTACGGAACTTCTATGGCCCCAATAATGCCCATTATTTGAACCTCTACGATTCCATTGATACCAAATACAAGAACCTCTACGACACCAGTGATGCTCATTACAGGAATCTCTATGGCCCCAGTGATGCCCATTACAAGAACTTCTACGACCCCAATGATCCTCCATTACAAGAACTTATATGACCCCATCAATGCCCATTACAAGAACTTCTACGACCCCAGTGATCCCCATTACAAGAACTTCTACGACCACATTGTAGCCCATTACAAGAACTTTTACGACCTCATTGATGCCCATTACAAGAACTTTTACGACCTCATTGATGCTCATTACAAGAACTTCTACGACCCCATTGTTGCCCATTACAAGAACTTTTACAACCTCATTGATCCCCATTACAAGAACTTCTACGGCCCCATTGATCCCCATTACAAGAACTTTTACGACCTCATTGATCCCCATTACAAGAACTTCTACGGCCCCATTGATCCCCATTACAAGAACTTCTACGGCCCCATTGATCCCCATTACAAGAACTTTTACAACCTCATTGATCCCCATTACAAGAACTTCTACGGCCCCATTGATCCCCATTACAAGAACATTTACGACCTCATTGATCCCCATTACAAGAACTTCTACGGCCCCATTGATCCCCATTACAAGAACTTCTACGGCCCCATTGATCCCCATTACAAGAACTTCTACGACCCCATTGATCCCCATTACAAGAACTTCTACGGCCCCATTGATCCCCATTACAAGAACTTCTACGGCCCCATTGATCCCCATTACAAGAACTTCTACGGCCCCATTGATCCCCATTACAAGAACTTCTACGGCCCCATTGATCCCCATTACAAAAACTTCTACGGCCCCATTGATCCCCATTGCAAGAACTTCTACAGCCCCAGTCATGCCCATTACAAGGTATAATCTGGGTTTACAAAGCTTTAGGTGCACAGTGGATTTATTTCCTTTGTAGTTACTGAGAAATACAAAATTAAGGCTGGGCTCACATATGAGCCACATGCAGCTCACAGCAGGGGTTTGGTGCATGCTGGTTTACTGTTTCAGCTCCGATTTCAGCCCAAAATTTGGGCTGAAACGGACCAAAAGACACAGCGTTTTTGTGCAAAATGCACCGAACCTGCTGCGGAGATATGTGAACCGGCTCCATAGAGAGTCTGTCAAAATCTCCTGCTATTGCGAATTGGATGCGCAATGGTGTGAATCCAGCCTTAAAGTGAATGTTTTTGTGCCTGGGGTTCAGCAGGTGGCAGGGCGAGGTATGTTGGGAGGGGGGGGGGGGGGGGGGCGGTGTCAGGGAAAGGAATTTCTTATGGACACTCAGAGTGGGGCTTGGGAGCGAGCATGTACCAGTGCCCCCATAGCAAGTGGCTTGCTACGGGGGCACTCAGCAGGGGGGAGGAACCCAGAGCGCCGGAGGGAGACCCAAGAAGAGGAGGATTGGGGCTGCTCTGTGGAAAACCATTACACAGAGCAGATAAGTATAACATGTTTGTTATTAAAAAAATAATTAATGTTTACCCTTTAGTATCACTGTAAGGACACTGCAGCACAGTCAGGAAAGTTTTGGTAACTAGTAATGCTGCATTTCGCACATGTGCGTTTTAAATTTGCTCGTATTTTGCTGCGATTTTGTAAAGGGGTCACCAACGTAAAAAGCAGAAAAACACCTAGAATCTGCCCCAAAGAAGCTCATGTTACTTTTTTGAGCTTAAAGCGTTTTGGTTTAGGTGACAAAACCCTCAGATGTGAACAGGTGCCATTGAAATGAATAGGATTTTGCTTGATAAGCGTTTTTTCAGGCGTTTTACGAGCGATTTTATGAGCTGAAAACGCTCAGGTGTGAATGTAGCCTCAGTGAAACCAGTCTCAGAAGGGCACACAAGAAGGTCTCTTGGTAAATAAAGGTAGTAGAAGGCGTGTCTACTCCATAACTGTGCCAGTATAATGGCTCCCACTGCTGACCATCTTCTGAAAATGTTAGCTGCCTGGCTGCCTATGGCTTCAGTACTTTTGAACCAAGACACGTATGCAAATCAGGAAAGCCAGAGCTCCGTACTCATTCATAGACTTATAAAGTACTTAAAGCGTCTCCTCTCCCCCTCCGGTGCCACAAATGGCACCTTTCTTTGACAGGTATCCTGTTCCCACTTCCGGTAGTCCACGCAGCGGCCCATGACGTCACCGCGGGGCTCCCTCCTCCTCTCCCTGTCGCCGGGCCAGTAGGAGAGAGGAGCGGAGTCTCGCACATGCGCAGTAGGGTTCCCGGCATGAAGCTGTAAGGCTACACTGCCGGGTTCCCTTACCTGCAATGGCGGCGGCAGCACCCGACAGCTGGTGGAAACGACAGCTGCGGGGGCCGACATCGCTGGACTCCAGGACAGGTAAGTGTCCGATTATTAAAAGCCAGCAGCTGCAGTATGTGCTTTTTTTTGGGGGAGGCGGCCTTCCGCTTTGAAGTGTATTTGCTTATATTTTGCAGAGTAGGGCATTGGATTTGATTGACAGCAGTGGCAGCCAATGGCTGTGCTGCTATCAGTTTATCCAATCAGGAGATGAGACACCGGCTGGAGCTGGTGTGCCCGTTCCCGGCGCGGGAAAGGCAGGGTTCGGGTAAGTAAAACGGGCTCTGGGGGAATCTTCTACACTAAAGGAGGTTTTTCACCTTAATGCATAGAATGTATTAAGGTGAAAAACCTTGAGGGTTTACAACCCCTTTTAACTACTTGGCACCCGCGCTATAGCCAAAGGACGGCTGCAGTGCGGGCCTTAATTGCCGGGAGGGCATCCCTGGACGTCCTCCCGAGCAAGTGCAGTCTGCGTGACCCCTGCAGGTCGCGTGCGGCGCGCTCTGTGATCACCAAGTCTCATACTCAGCTGATCACAGATCTGAGTAAGGGCTCGATCCCGGCCCCTTACCACGTGATCACTGTCAGCCAATGACGGCTGATCACGTGAGCTCGGTAATCTATTTCTTTTTTTTTTTTTTTTTTTTTTTCGACAGCGTGAGGGGAAGAATAAGCCAATCACCAGCTTCTGTCAGAGGGACATACCGTAAGTCCCTCACTCAGAAATTATCCTTAATTCGCAGGGGTTTTATTTTGCAGAAAGCCGCAGTTGTGCCCAGTGTGCCACCTACCAGTGGCAACTACCAGTACCCACAGTGCCACCCATCAATGCCCACCAGTGCTTCCAATCAATGCCCATCATTGTCTAATAATCAGTGCCACAGATCAATGCTGCCTATCAGTGCCACCCATCAGTGCCGCTTATCAGTGCCAACCATCAGTGCCAACCATCAGTGCCGCCTATCAGTGCCCATCAGTGCAGCCTCATCAGCGCACATCGGTGAAGGAGAGAAATTACCTGTTTTCAACATTTTATAACAGACTATAAAACCGTTTTGTTTGTTTTTTCAACATTTCGGTCACTTTTTGTTTTATTTAGCAAAAATAAAAAACCCAGCAGCAATTAAATACCACTAAAAGAACGCTCTATCTGTGTGAAAAAAAATTATAAAAATTAAATTTGGGTAAACTGTAGCATGATCGCGCAATTGTCATTCAAAGGCCGCGTACACACGAAGGGACAATCCCGCGGGATTATCCTCTGGACTGAAGTCCAGCGGATAATCCCCTCGTGTGTGGGCGCCGGCGGACTTTTTGGCGCCAAAGTACGGCGGACTAAAGTTTCAGGTTTTGTTTTCAAATTATCCGCTGGACTTGGAAGTCCAGCGGACAATCCCGCCGTTAGTGGGCAAGTCCGCGGGACTTTTGAAATGAACGGACTTGCCGCTCATCGGCAAGTCCGTTCATTTAGCACGTGACTTCAGGTTACGTAGCTAGCGTAGGCAGTTACTGCCGCCGCGCTAGCTCCGTGACCTGGCATGGATTTAAAGGGAATCCCCACGCCGAAAAAACGGCGTGAGGGTTCCCCCCAAATCCATGTCAGACCCTCATCCGAGCACGCAGCCTGGCAGGCCAGGAAAGGGGTGGGGACGAACGAGCGCCCCCCCCCCCTCCTGAGCCGTACCAGGCCGCGTGCCCTCAACATGGGGGGTGCCCTGGGGAAAGGGGGGCCGTGCGGCCCCCCCACCCCAAAGCACCTTGTCCCCATGTTGATGAGGACAAGGGCCTCTTCCCGACAACCCTGGCCGTTGGTTGTCGGGGTCTGCGGGCGGGGGCTTATCGGAATCTGGGAACCCCCTTTAATAAGGGGGCCCCCCAGATACCGGCCCCCCACCCTATGTGAATGAGTATGGGGTACGATGTACCCCTACCCATTCACCTAAGGTGTAAAATGTAAAGTAAAAAAAAACACCCACACTTTTGAAAAAATAGTTTATTGCACTGCTCCGGGGGTCTTCTTCCGTCTTGGGGGTCTTCTCGCCGGACTCCCCCGCCATTTACCAAGCTCTTTTACCGAGCGAGGGGAGTCCGGCTACCTTCTTCGTCGTCGCCGCCGTCTGAACAGATCGAGACCCCCAGACGACGGCGGCGACGACGAAGAAGGTAGCCGGACTCCTCCCCTCGTGAAAGAGCTAGGTAAAAGAGCAGAAGAGAGGGGAGGAGTCCGGCGAGAAGACCCCCAAGACGGAAGAAGACCCCCGAAGGCGGATCGAGACCCCCAGACGGCGGCGACGACGAAGAAGGTAGCCGGACTCCCCTCGCTCGGTAAAAGAGCTTGGTAAATGGCGGGGGAGTCCGGCGAGAAGACCCCCAAGACGGAAGAAGACCCCCGAAGGCGGATCGAGACCCCCAGACGGCGGCGACGACGAAGAAGGTAGCCGGACTCCCCTCGCTCGGTAAAAGAGCTTGGTAAATGGCGGGGGAGTCCGGCGAGAAGACCCCCAAGACGGAAGAAGACCCCCGGAGCAGTGCAATAAACTATTTTTTCAAAAGTGTGGGTGTTTTTTTTTACTTTACATTTTACACCTTAGGTGAATGGGTAGGGGTACATCGTACCCCATACTCATTCACATAGGGTGGGGGGCCGGTATCTGGGGGCCCCCTTATTAAAGGGGGTTCCCAGATTCCGATAAGCCCCCGCCCGCAGACCCCGACAACCAACGGCCAGGGTTGTCGGGAAGAGGCCCTTGTCCTCATCAACATGGGGACAAGGTGCTTTGGGGTGGGGGGGCCGCACGGCCCCCCTTTCCCCAGGGCACCCCCCATGTTGAGGGCACGCGGCCTGGTACGGCTCAGGAGGGGGGGGGGCGCTCGTTCGTCCCCACCCCTTTCCTGGCCTGCCAGGCTGCGTGCTCGGGTGAGGGTCTGACATGGATTTGGGGGGAACCCTCACGCCGTTTTTTCGGCGTGGGGATTCCCTTTAAATCCATGCCAGGTCACGGAGCTAGCGCGGCGGCATTTACTGCCTACGCTAGCTACGTAACCTGAAGTTACGTTCGAATGAACGGACTGCTCCGTGTGTGGGCAAGTCCGTTCATTTTCAAAAGTCCCGCGGACTTTTGGCCGGCGGATTATCCGCTGGACAAGTCCGTGCGTGTGTGGGCAAGTCCACACCCTCGGAAAGTCCAGCGGACCTAGCCGGAAAGTCCAGCGGATTGTCCGCTGGACTTAGGTCCGCCGGGAAAAGTCCGTACGTGTGTACGAGGCAAAAGAGTGACAGAGCTGAAAGCTGAACATTGGTCTGGGCAGCAAGGGGGTTTAAGTGCCCAGTAAGCAAGTGGTTAATGTGGAACTACCACTATTTTATTCTCTAAGGTGTCTGCTTTCAGAAAATTTATCATGTTTGGGGGTTTTATGTAATCTTCAGACCTAAAATACATTTTTAAATGTGTACAAGATAAACGTAACACTGGTTCTGGCTGTGAAAGGGCTACCCTCAAGGAGCTTACAATCTAAGGTCCCTAACTCACATACATATACTGGGGCCAATTTAGACAGGATCCAATTAACCTACCAGCATGTCTTTGGAGTGTGGGAGGAAACTGGAGTCCCCGGAGGAAACCCACACAGGCACAGGGGGAACATGCAAACTCCAGGCAGGGAGTATCATGTTTGGGATTTGAACCAGCGACCCTTTTTTTTTACTGCTAGGCGAGAGTGCTACCCACTACACCACTGTGCCACCCACTACACCACTGTGCTACCCACTACACCACTGTGCCACCCACTACACCACTGTGCCGCCCACTACACCACTGTGCCGCCCACTACACCACTGTGCCGCCCACTACACCACTGTGCCACTCACTACACCACTGTGCTACTCACTACACCACTGTGCCACCCACTACACCACTGTGCTACTCACTACACCACTGTGCCACCCACTACACCACTGTGCCACCCACTACACCACTGTGCCACCCACTACACCACTGTGCTACTCACTACACCACTGTGCCACCCACTACACCACTGTGCCGCCCACTACACCACTGTGCCACCCACTACACCACTGTGCTACTCACTACACCACTGTGCCACCCACTACACCACTGTGCCGCCCACTACACCACTGTGCCGCCCACTACACCACTGTGCCACCCACTACACCACTGTGCCACCCACTACACCACTGTGCCGCCCACTACACCACTGTGCCGCCCACTACACCACTGTGCTACTCACTACACCACTGTGCCGCCCACTACACCACTGTGCCACCCACTACACCACTGTGCCGCCCACTACACCACTGTGCCGCCCACTACACCACTGTGCTACTCACTACACCACTGTGCCACCCACTACACCACTGTGCCGCCCACTACACCACTGTGCCGCCCACTACACCACTGTGCCACTCACTACACCACTGTGCTACTCACTACACCACTGTGCCACCCACTACACCACTGTGCCACCCACTACACCACTGTGCCACCCACTACACCACTGTGCTACTCACTACACCACTGTGCCACCCACTACACCACTGTGCCGCCCACTACACCACTGTGCCACCCACTACACCACTGTGCTACTCACTACACCACTGTGCCACCCACTACACCACTGTGCCGCCCACTACACCACTGTGCCGCCCACTACACCACTGTGCCACCCACTACACCACTGTGCCACCCACTACACCACTGTGCCGCCCACTACACCACTGTGCCGCCCACTACACCACTGTGCTACTCACTACACCACTGTGCCGCCCACTACACCACTGTGCCACCCACTACACCACTGTGCCGCCCACTACACCACTGTGCCGCCCACTACACCACTGTGCTACTCACTACACCACTGTGCCACCCACTACACCACTGTGCCACCCACTACACCACTGTGCCACCCACTACACCACTGTGCTACTCACTACACCACTGTGCCGCCCACTACACCACTGTGCCACACACTACACCACTGTGCCGCCCACTACACCACTGTGCCACCCACTACACCACTGTGCTACTCACTACACCACTGTGCCACCCACTACACCACTGTGCTACTCACTACACCACTGTGCCACCCACTACACCACTGTGCTACCCACTACACCACTGTGCCGCCCACTACACCACTGTGCCACCCACTACACCACTGTGCTACTCACTACACCACTGTGCCACCCACTACACCACTGTGCCACCCACTACACCACTGTGCCACCCACTACACCACTGTGCTACTCACTACACCACTGTGCCACCCACTACACCACTGTGCCGCCCACTACACCACTGTGCCACCCACTACACCACTGTGCTACTCACTACACCACTGTGCCACCCACTACACCACTGTGCCGCCCACTACACCACTGTGCCGCCCACCACACCACTGTGCCGCCCACTACACCACTGTGCCGCCCACTACACCACTGTGCCGCTCCCACTTGTAGCCAACATATGAAACCTATGCGACAGGGTGACAACACAGAAGGACTACTGGGAAACGAGGGCAGAGTGTTGTCCCTCTGTAACAGGAAGTGCAATGGTCTTCTGGTCTTCATAGCAGGATCACCTCTGATCTCCTGCAGCCTATTTGCACTCACTTCCCATCGACATGCACTCTAGCTATAGCTGCATGGCATTCCTCAGGGTCAGGTTTCTGATGGTGACAACAGTGTACTGTACCAGTGTACTGTGTGTGGAAATGGCCACTTGTAGCCTCCATGGGAAGCCCGTGTGATAGGGTGACACCGGCGGGGAACAACTGGGAAACAGGGATAGAGTGTTGTCACCCTATAACAGGAACACGGACCCTAATGGCAGGATCACCACTGATCTCCTGCAGACTCCTTGCACCCACTTCCCATCTCCATGCACCCCAGTGATGGCTACATGGCAATTCTCAGGGTCGGGTTTCTGATGGGGCTATACCAATGTACTGTACCAGTGTACTATACCAGTGTACTGTACCAGTGTACTATACCAGTGTACTGTACCAGTGTACTATACCAGTGTACTGTACCAGTGTACTATACCAGTGTACTGTACCAATGTACTATACCAGTGTACTATACCAGTGTACTGTACCAGTGTACTATACCAGTGTACTGTACCAATGTACTATACCAGTGTACTGTACCAGTGTACTATACCAGTGTACTGTACCAGTGTACTATACCAGTGTACTGTACCAGTGTACTGTACCAGTATACTGTACCAGTGTACTATACCAGTGTACTATACCAGTGAACTGTACCAGTGTACTGTACCAGTGTACTATACCAGTGTACTGTACCAGTGTACTGTACCAGTGTACTATACCAGTGTACTATACCAGTGTACTGTACCAGTGTACTGTACCAGTGTACTATACCAGTGTACTGTACCAGTGTACTATACCAGTGTACTGTACCAGTGTACTATACCAGTGTACTGTACCAGTGTACTATACCAGTGTACTGTACCAGTGTACTGTACCAGTGTACTATACCAGTGTACTGTACCAGTGTACTATACCAGTGTACTGTACCAGTGTACTATACCAGTGTACTGTACCAGTGTACTATACCAGTGTACTATACCAGTGTACTGTACCAGTGTACTATACCAGCGTACTATACCAGTGTACTGTACCAGTGTACTATACCAGTGTACTGTACCAGTGTACTATACCAGTGTACTATACCAGTGTAGTGTACCAGTGTACTGTACCAGTGTACTATACCAGTGTACTGTACCAGTGTACTATACCAGTGTACTGTACCAGTGTACTATACCAGTGTACTGTACCAGTGTACTGTACCAGTGTACTATACCAGTGTACTGTGTGTGGAAATGACCACTTGTAGCCTCCATGGGAAGCCCGTGTGACGGGGTGACATCGGAGGGGAACAACTGGGAAAAGTGTTTGTCACCCTATAAAGGGAACAAGGAACTTCATGATAGGATCACAGCTAATCTCTTGCAGCCTCTTTTCACATATATACACATATATATATACATATATACATATATATACATGCACTCCAGCAAGAGCTGCATGGCGTTTCTCAGGGTTCATTCTCCTGATGGTTGCAGTAGACCCGGCCTGTGTAATGTCCTGTGACCTGCGCACATGGAGGAGCTCCGGGGTGACCCTCCCTGACCGGACACTCTATCTGTATGAAGGGAATGGAAGGATCTGACTTCCCAACACTTTTCCTAACAGATTTACAATGAACAGAGGATCCTCCAATGATCCCCCCGATATTCATGGATCAGGTGAGGGTCCAGTACTGATCACATAATACAGATAGGAGGAGGACTATGGAGGAGGACTATGGAGGAGGACTATGGAGGAGGACTATGGAGGACTATAGACCTTCCCTGCTTATTTATACTCCGATCAATGATGATGCAGCTGATATTGAACAATGGATCAAAATGCATGCTCTGCAAAGCCAGCACCATCATCCTCATTAAGATTTGTATATGTGAGATCACCAGAATGGGGGGGGGGGGGGGGGGGGTCATATCACCAGAATGGGGGGGGGGGTGTCATATCACCAGAATGGGGGGGGGGGGTGTCATATCACCAGAATGGGGGGGGGGGGGTCATATCACCAGAATGGGGGGGGGGTGTCATATCACCAGTATTGTGGGGGGGGGGGGGGGAGTGGGTGGCAGAGCCTCCTTGTCTGATGCACCACTGCTAATTGGAAGGATGCTCAGTCCCAGCCATGGCACACATCATATGCATACAGTAATACAAAGCAGATCCCAGCCATGTTCCTCCCAGTCTTGTCCTGTTGATCCAGCCCCTTGCTACAAAAAAAAAAAAAAATAATCTACAGACACAAAGGAAGATTTCAGACTTGGGGGGGGGGGGGGGGTATAAAAATGCCCGACACACACCGTGCACAAATATTTCCCCTTCTTTTGTGTTCTCATTCCTCCCTTCTGCTCCTGGATTCTCCCCGCCGCACAAAACTTTAAACAGAAGAAACATTCAGCTCCAGCCTGGTTTGCTGAGCCCTCGCACCTCTTTTTTTTTCTCCTGCCACCCATCGCCCTGCGTGTGCCCTTCTGCATGCAGCACCTACCTGACATGTCTTCCTGCTCCTCCACCGGCTCCTCTTCACTCCCCAGGGGCCCCCTCATGGCCCCCCTCGATTAATTGCAGCTTCTTTTCTTTTTTGCAAAGCTTGCTGTAGGGGGACAACCCCCCCTGTACAAAAAAAAAAAACTGCTCCAGCTGTTAACCCATAGGATGCCAGGGGGGGCTCCCAGCCTAAGCTGATCAGGGCTTGGCAGGCTGGAAGAAAAAAGAAAAAAGGAGGAGGGGGTGAAGAAGTGGGGGGGGGGGGGTATGGATTTTTAGAAAAGATGGCTGCCTATTGCTTTTTTTGAGGAGCAATGCCCCCCTTCTCCCTCTCTCTCCCCCTCTCTGCCCAAATCCCTCTGCCTGGAAATAAAAGAGAGAGAGAGAGAGAGAGAGAGAGAGACAAAACTGGAGTGCACATGCCCAGTGTGTGACGTCCAGTCTGGTTGCCCAGGTAACCACATCCCATAATTTTGGCACAACTAGTTAGTGGTGAAGCCAGAGGTCACCAAGTTCAGGACTAGTTAGGGAAAGGGGGGGGGTGGGACCAGGGCACTCTGTATTGGGGGGGGTAGATTTGTTGTGTGTGTCCCCCCAATGCGATGATCTCTGTATCACAGACAGAAATGTGCTGTGCTGGGAGTACCTGTGTCTGCCATGGCACGAGCCACTGACAGCACAGTGACAGCTCAGTGACAGCAGACACGCCCCCCTCTGCACTGGGTGGGATGAAAACTTTGTTTCTAAAATGTATCACTGAGAAGATGTCACTGCTTGACTTAAAGGAGCAGTCCACCCAAAAAGGTTTTATTTTTATTTTTTTATACCAATCAGAAATAAAGGGTGTGATATCAGCAGTGACAGCACAGTGACAGCAGACACGCCCCCTCTTCACTGGGTGGGCTTAAAACTTTGAAATAATGTTTCAAAAAATGTATCACTGAGTAGCTGACACTGCTTGACTTAAAGGAACAGTCCACCCATTTTTTTTTTTTTTTTACCATTCATAAATAGGGGCCTGATTTCAGCACTGACATCACAGCACAGCACTGACATCACAGCACAGCACTGACAGCACAGCACAGCACTGACATAATGAACAAAATAAAACAAGCTTTGCCTTTAGTTTTACTTTAAAGTGGTTGTAAAGCCTAAACATTTTTTCACTTTAATGCATTTGCAATAAGGGGAAAAGATGTTTAGGTGTCATCACCCCCCGTAAACTTACCTGAGCCCTCATTCGATCCAGCACTGTGCACGTCTGCAGCTCTTCTCTCCTTTCGGGTCTCACTGGCTTTGCTGAGGCACCGGGAGCCATTGTCAATCAAAGCCAGGGACCAGGGGGTGGGGCCAAGTCCCGCTGCCTGTGTCAATCAAAGCCAGGGACCAGGGGGTGGGGCCAAGTCCCGCTGCCTGTGCCAATGCAGGTAAGTATAGACATTTAATTACCTTTATAATCAATTTAAAGTAGAACTTAAGGCAACACTTTTTTTTTTTTTTGTTTGTTTGGATAGAATAGAGAGGGATTAAAATATCTGTCAGGCTGCTGTCTGTGTTCCCATTAGAGAGATTCACCAAGAGTGAAAGAAAATCCTTATTTTTGGGTTGTCACCAGAACAGGAATAGAGGTGAAATCTTCCAATGGGGACACTATTTCTGGTGACAACCAGGGATTTCCTCACTTCTTGATCTGACTATGGCACAGGAAGTGAAGGGAAATCTCCACAATGGGACACAAATATGCCAGGGGCCACAGCCCTCCCTTACTCTATCCAAAACAAACAAAAAAGTTCTTCCTTTTAGCAGTATTAAACCCAAAAGCAAACATGTAGCAAAAATGCAGCTTACCAATTCTTAAATGTGACGGTTGCATTTGTTTTCTTTTTAGGCTTTTTTTTCCCCCTTTATGTTTACCTGGTGATCCAGCCAGCAAGTCTGTTGTTTTTTTTCTAAAGCACAAGCTCTCCAGCAGGATGCATGGATGAGACAAACCACTTAACACTGACAAGGGGTGCTTTCAATGATCAGCTTTTATTTATTCATGTAAAAACCTTTATCCCAAAAGGAGCATAAACTGTCTGCTGTAACTGATTATAAAGTGTGAGCTGGAATTTGGCTTCAATTTGTTAGTGTATCTAAATCTGCTAGTACATCTAACACTCCCCCCCCCCCCCCCCCCCGACTGGCAATGCTGCTTTCCAAAGGTGTCCCATGTGCTCCTTCATCCAGAGTGGGGGCGCTCTAATACAGGGGGGTGTGTTGCTGGCCAGATCACCAGGTGAAATGCCAATGCCAATATAAATGCTGCAATATGTTAATTTTTTTAACAACGCTTTCATTTCTACCTCCATTTATTTGACTTACTTGGCAGGAGTCCCTCCTAGGCAGGGTTAGTGTAGCTTCCTCAACATTGACCGGGATAAGGTATTTCATAATGAGCTAGTATGGGGTGCAAACCAGCTCATTATGCCCTTTGCCTTACAGGTTTTCTTTTGTTTTGTTTGTTTTTTCGTTTTTGCGGGTATACAACCGCTTTAAAAGTCAGCAGCTACACTTTTTGTAGCTGCTGACTTTTATATGGGTAGAACTACGCTTTAACCACTTGAGCTCTGGATGGTTTACCCCTGCTCCATGACCAGGTCATTTTCTTGCTATTCGGCACTGCGCTACTTTAACTGGTAATTGCACAGTCATGTAACACTGTACCCAAATGAATTTTATGTCATTTTATTCACACACATAGAGCTTTCTTTCGGTGGTATTTGATCACCTCTGTGGTTTTTATTTTTCATTATACGAACTAAAAAAGACCAACAATTTTGAAAAAAAAAAAAACAATACTTTTAACTTCGGCTATAAAACACATCCAATAAAAAAAAATCGAATTTTTTCATAAATTTTGGCCAAAATGTATTTTGCTACATGTCTGATAAAAAAAAAAAAAAAAAAAATTGCAATAAGTGTATATTGATGGGTTTGAAGGTTATAACGCCTACAAACAATGGGATATACACTGGAATTATTATTTTTTTTTTTTATGCTACTAATGGTGGTGATCAGAGGACAATCTGACACTAAGGCTGCTTTCACACTGGGGCGGTTTGCAGGCGTTATTGCGCTAAAAAATAGCGCCTGCAAACCGACCCGAAACAGTTGTTGCTGTGTCTTCAGTGTGAAAGCCCGAGGGCTTTCACACTGAAGCGGTGCGCTTGCAGGACGCTGGAAAATGTCCTGCAAGCCGCATCTTTGGCTCGCTATAGGAGCGGTATATTTACCGCTCCTATAGCGCCCGTTCCCATTGGAAACAATGGGGCAGCGCTCCGAACCCGCCCGCAAAACGCCGCTGCAGCGGTGGTTTGCGGGCGGTATTGACCCTTTTTCGGCCGCTCGCGGGGGGTAAAACCACCCGCTAGCGGCCGAAATGCGCTGCTAAAAACGCCGGTAAAGCGGCGCTAAATATAGCGCCGCTTTACCGCCAGCGCCCCCCACCGCTCCAGTGTGAAAGTAGCCTTACACTGGGGGGGGGGGGGGGGCTGACTGACTGCCACTGACATCACCAGTGACACTAATACAGTGATGAGTGATAATACTATACACTGTACTAATGACAGTGGCTGGGAAGGGGTTAACATCTAGGGGCAATCAAAGGGTTAACTGTGTGCCTAACAATGTGTAATGTGTGCTGCTTTTACTAAGAGATCTCAGTTTCTCATTCCTGCCTTGTTCCCTCTCTGTAGAGCTCTGTGTTGCTTGTCAACACAGAGCTCTGGGCTGTGATTGGACATGGCCAATCGGCAGGTCCCGACTGTGAATCATTGGGCATGCAACCCAGAAGTAGGCGGCGACATGCTAGTATGTTGCTTTGCCTACACCGGCCGCTCGTTGGCGGTCAGGAAGTGGTTAAAGGAAAAAGTATGGGCTTGTTAAAAAAAAACAAACATGCATTCTCGCCTCTCTGTTGCAGCATAGGTGTGATGTTGCAGCTGCCCTCCGTCGGCTCTAGGCCCGAGTACTGAGCGGTCACATGACCACTGGTTGCTCAGAGTGGAGAGCAGTGACTGTCAGTTACTGCTCTTGGCTATACTCCTCCAGGGCTCTCAGGAGGGCAGGCACAGCTGAATGCTGAAAGGTGGAGCCAGCTGTCAATCAATCAGCCAGGTAGACAGCATTGTCAGGATCCTTCCAGAGTCCTGGGAGCAGCTCTTCCCCACCAGCTGACAGCGGGCGGTGGCTTCCCATCAGCTGTCTCTGGATTTTATTCACTGTAAATTCCTCCCTTGTGTAGATCTGCACTTCTTAACCTTTTTTTCAGTGGCGACACCCCCAAAAGTATGTACAATCTTGAGGCCCCCCTCCACATGTGAATTATACATTGCTCATTTCAAGACAAATTGGCATTCATTTGGTGGTTAATGTTAATGGATCTACTGATACTTTTATATTATCAAATGAGAACTGGCTAGAAGCCAACAATAAGGCTGCTTTCACACTGGGGCGGTTTTCAGGCGGTACAGCGCTAAAAATAGCGCCTGTACACCGCCTGAAAAAACCGGCCCCATTCACTCCAGTGTGAAAGCCGGCGGGCTTTCACACTGGAGCGGTGCGCTAGCAGGACCGCAAAAAAAAAGTCCTGCTAGCAGCATCTTTGGAGCGGTGAAGGAGCCGTGTATTTACCGCTCCTATACCGCTCCTTCCCATTGAAATCAATGGGAAACCGCGGGGATACCGCCCGCAAACCGCCGCTGCAGCGGCGCTTTGCGGAGGTTTTTAACCCTTTTGCGGCCGCTAGCGGGGGTTAAAACCACCCCGCTAGCGGCCGCATACCGCGGGTTAAACGATGGTAAAGCAGCGCTAAATATAGCGCTGCTTTACCGTTGCCGCCCCGCACTGCCCCAGTGTGAAAGCAGCCTTAGGCCACTTTCACACTGAAGCGCTTCTAAACTGCCAGTAAAAAAACACTGAGCGCTTTTAAAGAGCTTTTCAGGCGCTTTTGAAGAGCTTTCCATTCATTTCAATGGGGAGGGGAGTTTTTCACAGCCCTGCCAGCACACTGCCCCAGTGTGAAAGCGTTCATTGATTTTAATGGAAATAAGTTTTCGTGAGCTTTTCAGGCGCTGTTTTTAGCGTGAAAGCGCCTGAAAAGCGCCTCAGTGTGAAAGTGGTCTAAATACTTCCACTCCTGGCATACATGAGGATGGCGTACATGTATATGATTTGTTTGTATCTGTAGTAAGGACCAGAAACTGTAGTGTGAATGATTTTTTCTTTTTTTTCATCCTTTCTAAACTAAGTTGTACTAAGACTCGCACAAAGTATAAAACCTGCGCCACTAAAAGTACCGCTTCCTGGAACACTGCCACTAAAAGTACCACTGACTGGTGGAACACTGCCACTAAAACTACCACTGACCTGATCACTTCCACTAACATTGCCACTGACCCTTATGCCGCGTACATACGATCGGAATTCCGGCTTAGAAAAAAGACAGATGAGAGCTTTTCATCGGAAAATGCGACTGCGTGTAGGCTCCAATCGGAATTTTGCTGGCCGAATTGAGAGCAGGTTCTCAATTTTTCCAACGGAAAAGGTTTCTATCGGAAATTCCGATCGTCTGTAGCAATTCTGACGCGCAAAATTCCTACGCATGCTCGGAGTAGTGTTGTACGTCACCGCGTTCTTGACGGTCGGAATTTGGTGTGACCGTGTGTAGGCAAGACAGTTTGAGTGGAATTCCGACGGGAAAACCATCAGAGCTTTTTCCAACGAGAATTCCGATCGTGTGTCTGTGTACACTTCCACTAACATTGACCTGAACACTGCCACTAAAACTACCACTGACCAGAACACTGCCACTAAAACTACCACTGACTGGAGAACTGCCACTAAAACTACCACTGACCAGAACACTGCCACTAAAACTACCACTGACCGGAACACTGCCACTAAAACTACCACTGACTGGAACACTGTCACTAAAACTACCACTGACTGGAACACTGTCACTAAAACTACCACTGACCAGAACACTGCCACTAAAACTACCACTGACCGGAACACTGCCACTAAAACTACCACTGACTGGAACACTGTCACTAAAACTACCACTGACCAGAACACTGCCACTAAAACTACCACTGACTGGAACACTGCCACTAAAACTACCACTGACCAGAACACTGCCACTAAAACTACCACTGACTGGAACACTGTCACTAAAACTGTCGCTAACTCTGCCACTGACCCTTACATTGCCACCAAAAGTGTCACTGACCCTAACTATGCCCCGTACACACGATCGAAAATTCCGCTAGCTTTTGGCCGTGAGCTTTTGGTCGGAAATTCCAACCGTGTGTAGGCTCCATCTGAATTTTGCTGGCCGAATTTCGGCCAGCAAAAGACTGAGAGCAGTTTCTCTATTTTTCCGACGGAAATTCCGATCGTCTGTGGCAATTCTGACACGCAAAATTCCTACACATGCTCAGAAACAATTTGACGCATGCTCGGAAGCATTGAACTTCATTTTCTCAGCTCGTCGTAGTGTTGTACGTCACCGCATTCTTGACAGTCGAAAGTTCAGAGAACTTTTGTGTGACCGTGTGTATGCAAGCCAAGCTTGAGGGAAATTCTGTCGGAAAAAACATCCAAGATTTTTCTGACAAATTCCAACCATGTGTACGGGATATAACAATCCTCTAACCCTAACAATGCCACTAAAAGTGTGGCTGATCCTAATACTCTACTGACCCTATCAATCCACTGACCCTAACACTGCCACTGACCCTTACACTGCCACTGACCCTTACACTGCCACTGACCCTAACACTGCCACTGACCCTTACACTGCCACTGACCCTAACACTGCCACTGACCCTTACACTGCCACTGACCCTAACACTGCCACTGACCCTTACACTGCCACTGACCCTAACACTGCCACTGACCCTAACACTGCCACTGACCCTTACACTGCCACTGACCCTAACACTGCCACTGACCCTAACACTGCCACTGACCCTTACACTGCCACTGACCCTAACACTGCCACTGACCCTAACATTGCCACTGACCCTAACACTGCCACTGACCCTAACACTGCCACTGACCCTAACACTGCCACTGACCCTAACATTGCCACTGACCCTAACACTGCCACTGACCCTAACACTGCCACTGACCCTAACATTGCCACTGACCCTTACACTGCCACTGACCCTTACACTGCCACTGACCCTAACAATGCCACTGACCCTTACACTGCCACTGACCCTTACACTGCCACTGACCCTTACACTGCCACTGACCCTAACACTGCCACTGACCCTAACATTGCCACTGACCCTAACACTGCCACTGACCCTAACACTGCCACTGACCCTTACACTGCCACTGACCCTAACACTGCCACTGACCCTTACACTGCCACTGACCCTAACACTGCCACTGACCCTTACACTGCCACTGACCCTTACACTGCCACTGAACCTTACACTGCCACTGACCCTAACACTGCCACTGACCCTTACACTGCCACTAACCCTAACACTGCCACTGACCGTTACACTGCCACTGACCGTTACACTGCCACTGACCCTAACACTGCCACTGACCCTTACACTGCCACTGACCCTAACACTGCCACTGACCCTTACACTGCCACTGACCCTAACACTGCCACTGACCCTTACACTGCCACTGACCCTTACACTGCCACTGACCCTAACACTGCCACTGACCCTTACACTGCCACTGACCCTTACACTGCCACTGACCCTAACACTGCCACTGACCCTTACACTGCCACTGACCCTAACACTGCCACTGACCCTTACACTGCCCCTAACCCTAACACTGCCACTGACCCTTACACTGCCACTGACCCTAACACTGCCACTGACCCTAACATTGCCACTGACCCTACCAGTCCACTGACCCTAACACTACCACTAACACTGACCCTAGCATTGGCACGAACTTACCTGGGAGACTAGTGATTGGCCCATGATTGCGAAGCAGCCCCATTGGCTTAAACGGGTCGCATTCACTGCCGGCCAACCATGACATGGGGGTATAAATATTGTCAAGAAGCAAAGCAGGGTGGCTGCAGCATGTGTACAGACCCATCCAGAATCCATTGCAGTTTAAAGGGGGAGGTCAGGTGGTAAAACAGCAACTTAACCACCTATTTGTATGAACAAGCCTGTATATATTGTACTACAGACATCCCAAGTCTCCTGCGAGTCACCGGAGTCTCCCGCATTTGGCTTGCGGGCTCACGGTCACCCAAGAGCGCCGGGCGATCTCCCGGCTGGGCCTGACAGAGCAACCCGAGCGGCTGAATGTGTCTGTGCGAGGTGAAGGACTGTAACAAAGTCCTGCCTCCTATATAGAAGGAACACTGATCCAATGATACATTGAATCAGTGTGACACGTATCATAGGAGGCGGGAATTTGTTACAGTTTCCGCCAGGATATTCAAATCTGTTTCAGAGCTCTGTGTGATCAGGCTGTATTCCATGGGCACTGGTAAGGCTGTATTCCATGGGCACTGGTAAGGCTATTTCCCATGGGCACTACTGTTAATGCTGTTTTCCATGGGCACTACTGGTAAGGCTGTTTTCCATGGGTACCGGTAAGGCTGTTTTCCATGGGCACCAGTAAGGCTGTATTCAATGGGCACTGGTAAGGCTGTTTTTCATGGGCTTTGGCAAGGCTGTTTTCCATGGGCACTACTGGTAAGGCTGTTTTCCATGGGCACTACTGGTAAGGCTGTTTTCCATGGGCACTACTGGTAAGGCTGTTTTCCATGGGCACTGGTAAGGCTGTTTTCCATGGGCACTACTGGTAAGGCTGTTTTCCATGGGCACCGGTAAGGCTGTTTTCCATGGGCACTGGTAAGGCTGTATTCAATGGGCACTGGTAAGGCTGTTTTGTATGGGCTTTGGCAAGGCTGTATACCATGGGCACTGGTAAGGCTGCATTTCATGGGCACTGGTAAGGCTGTATTCTATGGGCACTACTGGTAAGGCTGTATTTAATTGGCACTGGTAAGGCTGTATTTCATGGACATTGGTAAGGCTGTATTCCATGGGTACTGGTAAGACTGCATTTAATTGGCTCTGGTAAGGCTGCATTTAATTGGCACTGGTAAGGCTGCATTTAATTGGCACTGGTAAGGCTGCATTCAATTGGCTCTGGTAAGGCTGTATTTCATGGGCACTGGTAAGGCTGCATTTCATGGGCACTGATGGGGTTGCATTTAATTGGCACTGGTAAGGCTGTATTTAATTGGCACTGATCAGGCTGCATTTAATTGGCACTGATCGGGCTGCATTTAATTGGCACTGGCAAGGCACTGGCAGGCACCTCCCTGAAATGAGTTGTTGCAGGTTGGGATGTCTGCTACTATGCCCCAAATAAACTCTATGCACTGCCAAATAATCATTTAGTTGACACGTAATGCCCCAAAATAAGATGTCACGTGCACCCATTTCCATTCCTCCACAACTGACAATCCTCGTTTTTCTGGTGCCGTGTCTTCGGCATTCCATGCTGTTAGAAACATTGGATGTCTCCCATGTGAAGGAACTATGGCAAAGACTCATCTGGACATCGATAGGTGCTGAATGTCAATGTCTGGCATGGCAATGATGGAACAGAAGGAAGAAGGTGACTCAGCCTCTATTGGCATCAACCTGGGAGACTGAGGACACCTAGTGTCAGAAAGGAATTACTACAGGGAATAGGAGGCAAGTATTGCAGTTTGACAACCTGCTGGGGACCCCTTAAAAAAAGTTTGTCTGTAGCTGGATTTTACATTGAAACCCCAGACAGATTATAAATGGGCAGCGATCAATGTAGCTATTTAATTATAAAGCGTCAGCTAGCAAGGAGAGAGGGCTGTTTTGCTAGAGAGTGCCTGTCTCTGGCTCCCAGCACTTGCCTGACATCCCCCCCCCCCAGTCCTTCTGCATTCCTTTTGCAGGTATTTGCGTCAGTTGGGTACTGGGAGCCAGAAACAGGTGCCAGCCGTCCCCCTGCTAGCTGTTATTGGGCAGCCATGAACCAAGGAAAGGGTGAAGGGGAAGTGGGGGTGCTCTGTCTGACATGGCAGCTAGCATTATAGGGCACCTAAGAAGATAGGACAAAGTACTGCATGTGCTACATGTCCCATCAAGAACAAATTATACTTCTTTAAAGAAAATAATTTTTAAGAAATAATGTTTTATTCTGTTTAAATCTTAAATAGATCCAATGTACACTATATTACCAAAAGTATTGGGACACCTGCATTTACACGCACATTAACTTTAGTGGCATCCCAGTCTTAGTCCGGAGGGTTCAATATTGAGTTGGCCCTTTGCAGCTATAACAGCTTCAACTCTTCTGGGAAGGCTGTCCACAAGGTTTAGGAGTTTGTCTATGGGAATGTTTTACCATTCTTCCAGAAGCGCATTGTGTCAGACACTGATGTTGGACGAGAAGGCCTGGCTCACAGTCTCCGCTCTAATTCATCCCAAAGGTGTTCTATGGGGTTGAGGTCAGGACTCTGTGTAGTCCAGTCAAGTTCCTCATCCACCCCAAACTCACTCATCCATGTCTTTATGGACTTTTCTTTGTGCACTGGTCTGCACTGCACTACTGGGGACACTGACTGCAATGGGGACAATGGCTGGCTGCATCTGATGGGCACTGGGGAGGCTGCATTGATCTCTTGTATCATACCCAGTCTCTTACTCTCTGACCATGTCCCCAGTCTCTGACCATCTCCTGTACCATGTTCTCAGTCTCTGACCATCTCCTGTACCATGTCTGCAGTCTCTGACCATCTCCCGTACCATTTCCCCAGTCTCTGACCATCTCCTGTCTCTGACCATCTCCTGTACCATGTCCTCAGTCTCTGACCATCTCCTGTACTATGTCTGCAGTCTCTGACCATCTCCTGTACCATGTCTGCAGTCTCTGACCATCTCCTGTACCATGTCCAGTCTCTGACCATCTCCCGTACCATGTCCCCAGTCTCTGACCATCTCCTGTACCATGTCCCCAGTCTCTGACCATCTCCTGTACCATGTCTGCAGTCTCTGACCATCTCCTGTACCATCTCTAAAGTCTATGACCATCTCCTGTACCATGTCCCCAGTCTCTGACCATCTCCTGTACCATGTCCTCAGTCTCTGACCATCTCCTGTACCATCTCTGCAGTCTCTGACCATCTCCTGTACCATGTCCCCAGTCTCTGACCATCTCCTGTCCCCAGTCTCTGACCATCTCCTGTACCACGTCCTCAGTCTCTGACCATCTCCTGTACCATGTCTGCAGTCTCTGACCATCTCCTGTACTATGTCTGCAGTCTCTAACTATCTCCTGTACCATGTCCTCACTCTCTGACCATCTCCTGTACTGTGTCCTCAGTCTCTGACCATCTCCTGTACCATGTCCTCAGTCTCTGACCATCTCCTGTACCATTTCACCAGTCTCTGACCATCTCCTGTACCATTTCACCAGTCTCTGACCATCTCCTGTACCATGTCCTCAGTCTCTGACCATCTCCTGTACTATGTCTGCAGTCTCTGACCATATCCTGTACTATGTCTGCAGTCTCTGACCAATCCCCTATACTATGTCTGCAGTCTCTGACCATCTCCTGTATCATGTCCTCAGTCTCTGACCATCTCCTGTATCATGTCCTCAGTCTCTGACCATCTCCTGTACCATCTCGGCAGTCTCTGACCATCTACTGTACCATGTCCTCAGTCTCTGACCATCTCCTGTACCATCTCTGCAGTCTCTGATCATCTCCTGTATCATCTCTGCAGTCTCTGACCATCTCCTGTCTCTGACCATTTCCTGTACCATCTCTGCAGTCCCTGGTCATCTCCTGTACCATCTCTACGGTCTCTGACCATTTCCTGTACCATTTCCCCAGTCTCTGACCATCTCCTGTACTATGTCTGCAGTCTCTGACCATTTCCTGTACCATTTCCCCAGTCTCTGACCATCTCCTGTACTATCATATTTGGCCAATAGCTGGCATTAAAAGAGAAGCATGGACTTTATTTCTTTTTTAGATTCATACCTACTTAGGTGGAGAAACGAGCGATCTAATACCGCAGATCGCTCAGTTCTGACAGCTCCCAGAGTAGAGAGATGGTGTCTGTCAGTAAGCAGCTCTCTGCTCTGCCCCCCATGTTCTCATTGGAGCGCTGGGCTGTGGAGGGGGTTGGAGCGTCTGGCTCAGGCTCTCAGCAGGTCACTAAGAGGCTGAGCCGGGTGCCAGTCCAGGCATTTGGGTGGATCTCCATTGTCATGATCTTGTCCGAGCCTGGACCAGCTCTGTGACATCAGCAGACAGCCGACTTCAGCCTGCTGTCGGCTGAAAACGGGTCACAGGAGTGGAGTTTGTTCTGCAAAAAAAATGAGCTGCAGTTCCTCTTTAAGTATATGACACAGCTCCATCTAGTGGCTGGATGGGGTATTTGCATAGCAATTTGCACAGTGATAGTTCATCTACATTTGTTCTGTGTGAATGGGGCAGAAAACAACAAATGTTATCAGACTATTTCTGTGCTGGTCAATTGTTTTTCAATGATTTCAAATAGAAAATTCACATTTGGCCACCAGCTGGCATTACAGTAGAAGTCCACCTTAACACTAGAACCCCTGCATGTACAGACACCCACGCTCTAACACTAACCTATATAACCCTGTAGAGAAGAAATCAGTACACATACCTTTTCTGAAGCAGATCCGACCTGATCCCACGCTGAGCTGTCAGCTGCGACTTCGCTGTGGAGGTGGTTGCAGAGGACACAGCCGACAACGGAAGCCCCATAGTAAGTCTATGGGTGATGTCACTCCCCATTCATTTCACAACTATTGTCAGCTGTGTCCTCTGCAGAGCTTCCGCCGCTGGAGACCGGAACGGCTTCAAAAAAGGTATGTATACTGATTTTTTTTCTTCATAGGGTTAGATAGGTTAGGGTTAGTTCATGGATGGTTGTAGATGTAGGGATATTAGTTTTAAGGTGGACATACACTTTAAATATATGACACTTGGCTCCATCTAGTGGCCACATGTGGTATTTGCATGCTCTAACTGTAGGTGTTTGTGACATCTCAAGGTGTTCCCCTGACAAAGTCTCTGCTTTTCTCTCTAAGATCCCTCATCTAATGTTCAAAGATCTTACGGGTTAGAAATGTTTTATAGGGGAGGTCCCCAAACTGCTTCCCACTACAAGGTTGCTTTTGGCCTGCAGCTAAGGTCAGGTTACCCCGCTGTGCTCACTTTCTCCAAGTCAGTTGGTTGCTGGGATCGACATCGAGTTAAGCCCAGCAGGAGAATGGAACTTCCCCCATCCATACCTGATCCTCCTCCCGCCCTGCTGCTTCACTGGCTACAGCCATGCTGTAAGCAAGGTAAGGGCAGCCCATTGATAGGGAATGTGATGTAAGGGGAGACTCTAATGGGGACTGTGATGTAAGTGGTGGACTCTGATGGTGGCCTTGATGTAAGGCCCCGTTCACACCTGAGCGATTTTCTGCTTGAGGCTTGTAGCTATAAAATGCTCAACAAGCCAAATCCCATTAATTTCTATGATCCCTGTTCACATCTGAGCATTCTGTCACCTGAAGCAAAAAAGCATGAGCTTCTTTTTGTCAGATTACAACTGTGGGGGCTCTGATGGGGACCTTGATGTGAGGGGTGGACTCTGATGAGGACCTTGATGTGAGGGGTGGGCTCTGATGGGGACCTTGATGTGAGGGGTGGACTCTGATGGGGACCTTGATGTGAGGGGTGGACTCTGATGGGGACCTTGATGTGAGG
Source organism: Lithobates sylvaticus (assembly GCA_028564925.1). NCBI lineage: Eukaryota > Metazoa > Chordata > Amphibia > Anura > Ranidae > Lithobates > Lithobates sylvaticus. Next base: position 211,013,905 of record CM053035.1, on the reverse strand, counting down.
GGTGGGCTCTGTTGGGGACCTTTATGTGAGGGGTGGGCTCTGATGGGGACCTTGATGTGAGGGGTGGACTCTGATGGGGACCTTGATGTGAGGGGTGGGCTCTAATGGAGACCATCATGTGAGGGGTGGACTCTGATGAGGACCTTGATGTGAGGGATGGACTCTGATGAGGACCTTGATGTGAGGGGTGGACTCTGATGGGGACCTTGATGTGAGGGGTGGGCTCTGATGGGGACCTTGATGTGAGGGGTGGGCTCTGATGGGGACCTTGATGTGAGGGGTGGTCTCTGATGGGGACCTTGATGTGAGGGGTGGGCTCTGATGGGGACCTTGATGTGAGGGGTGGACTCTGATGGGGACCTTGATGTGAGGGGTGGGCTCTGATGGGGACCTTGATGTGAGGGGTGGGCTCTGATGGGGACCTTGATGTGAGGGGTGGACTCTGATGGGGACCTTGATGTGAGGGGTGGGCTCGGATGAGGACCTTGATGTGAGGGGTGGGCTCTGATGGGGACCTTGATGTGAGGGGTGGGCTCTGATGAGGACCTTGATGTGAGGGGTGGGCTCTGATGGGGACCTTGATGTGAGGGGTGGGCTCTGATGGGGACCTTGATGTGAGGGGTGGGCTCTGATGGGGACCTTGATGTGAGGGGTGGGCTCTGATGAGGACCTTGATGTGAGGGGTGGGCTCTGATGGGGACCTTGATGTGAGGGGTGGGCTCTGATGAGGACCTTGATGTGAGGGGTGGGCTCTGATGGGGACCTTGATGTGAGGGGTGGGCTCTGATGTGGACCTTGATGTGAGGGGTGGGCTCTGATGAGGACCTTGATGTGAGGGGTGGACTCTGATGGGGACCTTGATGTGAGGGGTGGACTCTGATGGGGACCTTGATGTGAGGGGTGGACTCTGATGGGGACCTTGATGTGAGGGGTGGGCTCTGATGGGGACCTTGATGTGAGGGGTGGGCTCTGATGGGGACCTTGATGTGAGGGGTGGGCTCTGATGGGGACCTTGATGTGAGGGGTGGGCTCTGATGGGGACCTTGATGTGAGGGGTGGGCTCTGATGGGGACCTTGATGTGAGGGGTGGGCTCTGATGGGGACCTTGATGTGAGGGGTGGGCTCTGATGAGGACCTTGATGTGAGGGGTGGGCTCTGATGGGGACCTTGATGTGAGGGGTGGGCTCTGATGGGGACCTTGATGTGAGGGGTGGGCTCTGATGAGGACCTTGATGTGAGGGGTGGGCTCTGATGAGGACCTTGATGTGAGGGGTGGGCTCTGATATAACTGGGGCCCTGGCAAGGACCTTGATGTAAAGGGGGGGGGGACTCTGATGTAAGAAGTGGGCTCTGATGTTAGAGGAAACTCTGATGGTGACCTTGATGTGAGGGGTGGGCTCTGATGGGGACCTTGATGTGAGGGGTGGGCTCTGATGGGGACCTTGTTGTGAGGGGTGGGCTCTGATGGGGACCTTGATGTGAGGGGTGGACTCTGATGGGGACCTTGATGTGAGGGGTGGGCTCTGATGGGGACCTTGATGTGAGGGGTGGGCTCTGATGGGGACCTTGATGTGAGGGGTGGGCTCTGATGGGGACCTTGATGTGAGGGGTGGACTCTGATGGGGACCTTGATGTGAGGGGTGGACTCTGATGGGGACCTTGATGTGAGGGGTGGGCTCTGATGGGGACCTTGATGTGAGGGGTGGGCTCTGATGGGGACCTTGATGTGAGGGGTGGGCTCTGATGGGGACCTTGATGTGAGCGGTGGGCTCTGATGGGGACCTTGATGTGAGCGGTGGGCTCTGATGGGGACCTTGATGTGAGGGGTGGGCTCTGATGAGGACCTTGATGTGAGGGGTGGGCTCTGATGGGGACCTTGATGTGAGGGGTGGGCTCTGATGAGGACCTTGATGTGAGGGGTGGGCTCTGATGAGGACCTTGATGTGAGGGGTGGACTCTGATGGGGACCTTGATGTGAGGGGTGGGCTCTGATGTTAGAGGAAACTCTGATGGTGACCTTGATGTAAGGGGTATTAACTTTATTTTACTGAAGTGATTTCTCTTTTGTCCTGAATCATATTTTGCTGTTTCCAAAAAAAAAAAAAAAGTTAAATATATTCATTCATTTATTATTCATTCTTCATTTTTTTAACTGATGTAAAGAGGGACTCTTAAGATGGGCCCTGATGTAAGGGGGCTCTCTAATAGAAACCCTGATATAAGGGGTGTGCCATCTAAGGTGGACTGTGATGTAAGGGGGACTCTGGTGGGGGCCTTGATGTAAAGAGTGGTCTCTGGTGTAAAGGGAAACTCTGATGAGGACTCTGATGTAAAGGACTCATATGGGGGCCTTAATGTAAGTGGGGACACTGATGGGGGCCTTGATGCAAGGAGTGGTCTTTGATGTAAATGGAAACTCCGATGGGGACACTGATGTAAATGAAGACTCAAATGGGGGTCTTGATGTTAGTGGGGACTCTGATGGGGGCCTTGATGTAAGGAGTGTACATTGATGTAAAGGGAAACTCTGATGGGGACCCTGATGTAAAAGTGAACTCATATGGGGGCCTTAATGTAAGGGGGGACTCTGATGTAAGTGGCGACGCTGATGGGGGGCCTTCATGCAAGGAGTGGTCTTTGATGTAAAGGGAAACTCTGATGGGGACCCCAATTTAAAAATAAACTCATATGGGGGCTTTGATGTGTAAGGAGTGGTCTCTGATGTAAGGGGTAACTCCAATGGGGACCCTGAGGCGATGAGGGGGGGCTGGATGTAAGGGGGAAACTGATGGGTACCCTGTGGTGAGGGATAACTTGATGTAAAGGAAAGGGAATCTCTGATGTGACCTTGATGTAAGGGGGGGGGGGGGGGGGATTTTGATGGGAATTCGCTTTATTTTATTGAAGATCTTTCTCAATCAGATCATGCAGGTTCCAAAAAAGTGAGCCGTCTTCATTCATTGATCATTCATTCTATATTTATAAACTGATTTTTAAAATATACAATGTGGCTCTTTGTAAAGTTTGGGGTCCCTGTAGGTTTACTTAGATGTTACACAAATCACTGCAGTCCCCCCCCAGTAAATGAGACAAGCCGGCCGTATTTAGTGAGTAAATGGAAATAAATTGGACTGAGCGCCTCTCGCAGTCGGTTTCCAGTCGCTCTTCCCGCACGGTGGGGGAGGGGTTGCTGTTCAATAACTAAGAAATAACGTCAGATTTCAGCCACTTTCAAGCCTAAATCTCATTAGCTGTGCAATGAAGACGAGATATTGAATAATTATAAATCAAAGGCGTACAAAGCGCCAGCAGAGGAAAATTGAAACATTTTCTTCCAATCGGCGGCTTCGGCTAAATTGCTTCCGGAAGAGTTCCCCAACATCTCTCATTGTGTTTATCTATGCGCTGGTACGCTTTAACCTCGCCACTGTTCTGGAGAACGCCCGCAGCCGTCCTTTGTCATGCATATGTAATAAAATGGAGTCACTGGTGTTCAAGGCCAAGGACCCCACCGCTCTGCACTCGATTAAAATTAAGGTCGCCTCTTCCATTTAAATAAATTAAAAAAATGGAACAATCACAACAATTTCTATAGAATATGTGCGCTTTCCAAGCCGCAGAGAGGAATACTAAGCAAAGCTTTGTGCTTTTATGGCATTACATACTGCAGGCTGGTTCCTCCAAAAGAGACCGATTTTAGAAGACAGCACCGACTCATTCACACTTTTGGGTGTATTTATAAAATGTTTGCATAGCTGCTCACCCTACGAAACTGTATGTACATTCGTTCTGTGCAAGTAGAATGAAATCAAATGTACTCAGGCTTTATTCTCTGCAAATCAAATTGAACAAGGAAAATACGCCAATATGGCCACTGGATGGCACTGAGGAACATATTTGCCATTATACTCAGTGCCATCTAGTGGTTACAATGCGGTATAGCAACTAGATTGTACCGTTTTAAACCAGAGTTCCACCCAAAAGTGGAACCGCAGCTCATTGGTCCCCTCCACCCCCCCTCCGGTGGCACATTTTATCACTCTCCTGACGTTTGCCAGGAAGGGAGGGCGGGATGAGTCATAAGAGGGCCAATGAGAGCTGGTGTGCCTCTGTGTAGATCCAGGAAGTAAACAGGCAGCAGCTTCAGCTGCCCAGTTAAAATGGTTGCAGCCAGACTTAGCAGAGGAAGATTTCTTCAGCATATTTGGCAAGTACAGACTCGCAGTATATATAAAAAAAAAAAATATGCAAAGTGGTTGGAGGGAAGCTTCAGAATGGCAAAGATGTTTTTATTACAAATTATGTGAGCCGACTGCAGTTCCTCTTTAAGTATATGACACAGCTCCATCTAGTGGCTGGATGAGGTATTTGCATAGCAATTTGCACAGCGATAGTTCATCTACATTTGTTGTGTGTGAATGGGGCAGAAAACAACAAATGATACCTGACCCATCTTTGACAGGTACCCTGTCTCCACTTATGGGAGACTGGGCTGTGGCGCATTATGTCAGGGGCTCAGCTCCCTTCTCCCCCCCGCCATCGAGCCAGTAGGAGAGCACAGCGATGTACCTCATGCATGCGCAGTAGTGCTTCACTACCGGGTTCCCCTACCGGCAGAGGCAGCACCCGACAGCTGATGGAAACAGCTGCGGTGTGGACATCGCTGGACTCCAGGACAGGTAAGTGTCCCATTATTAAGTCAGCAGCTACAATATGTGTATATATATTTTTTGCAGGAGTGGGCGGACGAATCTCCACTTTAAGCAGTATGGTTCTTAGCACCATCTAGTGGCCATAATGCTGTTACACATTCAGATTGTAGAGAAAATAACCCAAGAACATTCAATTGTGCCCCAATCACATAGAACTTTTTTTTTTTTTTTAGAAAAACAAAGAAGAGCATAGGCAGGCGGAGAGGGTTTTTTTGCACATTTTTTTACATGCAACTTGTAGTAAATAAGCAGAATCACTTTTTTTGGGCCCTCAGAGTTTAAAATGGGACCCTACTGATCCGAACTTATTAAATTAAGTTTAAATAAAAATTGTTGCATCAACCATTGTAACCACATTAAAGAGATTGTAACGGCTCGTGCTTTTTCACCCGGATGCATTATGGTGAAAAAACACCTTGAAGTCACTGGCCCCCCAGCTTTACTTACCTGAGCCCTAAATTTCCGTCGGCACGTCCCCACCATACCGCTCTCCATGGGTTCCTAGCTTTTGATTGGATAGATTGATAGCAGCGCAGCCATTGGCTCCCCCACTGCTGTCAATCAAATCCAATGACGGGGGCGAGTCCTGCATTCGGCCTCTATGGACGCAGAATGCTGGACTTGGGAGCGCGCCCACCAGGTAACCCCCCTTGGGACAGAGCTTTGCCAAGGGGGTTATCTAATGTAGGGATGAGCCGCAAAAGCCGCCGAGGGACCCCAGAAATGGATGTTCGGGGCCACTCTGTGCAAAACGAGCTGCACAGTGGAGGTAAGGATGACAAGTTTTTTTTTTTTTTTTTTAATAAACGATCCTTTAACCACTTCAGCCCGGACCAATTTGCAGCTAAAGGACCAGGCCCTTTTTGCAATTCGGCACTGCGTCGCTTTAACTAACAATTGTGCGGTCGTGCGACGTGGCTCCAAAAACAAAATTTGGCGTCCTTTTTTTCCCACAAATAGAGCTTTCTTTTGGTGGTATTTGATCGCCCCTGTGGTTTTTATTTTTTGCGCTATAAACAAAAATAGAGCGACAATTTTGAAAAAAATGCAATATTTTTTACTTTTTGCTATAATAAATATCCCAAAAAATATATAAAAAAACTTTTTTTTTCCTCAGTTTAGGCCGATACGTATTCTTCTACATATTTTTGGTAAAAAAAAACACGCAATTAGCGATTATTGATTAGTTTGCGCAAAAGTTATAGCGTTTACAAAATAGGGGATAGTTTTATAGCATTTTTATTAATATTTTTTTTTTTATTAGTAATGGCGGCGATCAGCGATTTTTATTGTGACTGCGACATTTTGGCGGACACATCGGACATTTTTGGGACATTTGTCATTTATACAGCAATCAGTGCCATTTAAATAGCACTGATTCCTATGTAAATGACAGTTGTAGTTAGGGGGTTAACCACTAGGGGGCGGGGAGGAGTCAGTGTGACGTGTTGTGTTTTTTTTTTACAGTAGGGGGGCGTGGCTGTACGTCTGACGTCATTGATCGGCGTTCCCGATGACAGGGAACCGCCGATCACTGACAGTCAGTGTAGGAAGCGCGGGGAGAGGTTTGTTTACATAGACCTCTCCCGTTCTTCAGCTCCGTAACCCGATCGCGGGATACCAGCGGCGATCGGGTCCGCTGGTCCCGCGGCCGGGGTCACGGAGCTCCCGACCGGGTCGCGAGCGCGCCGCTAGCGGCGCGCGCGCGACCACGGGCAGGCACATGCACGATCACGTACGGTACGTGATTCTGCCTGCCCGTGCCATTCTGCTGACGTATATATGCAGTGGCCGGTCGGGAAGTGGTTAATATCACTTTAAGGCAGGGGTCTCAAACTGGTGGCCTCCAGCTGTTGCGAAACTAAAAGTCCCATGAGGCTTTGCAAGGCTGACCGTTACAAACATGACTCCCACAGGCAGAGGCATGATGGGACTTGTAGTTTCGCAACAGCTGGAGGGCCGCCAGTTTGAGACCCTTGCTTTAAGGTCTCTTGCACACCAATACATTTTATCCTGCGCTTTAACTCTGCAAGAAAAATGTTTCCCTTTAAATCCTATGAGACTTTTCACATCGCTGTGCTGTGGGGGCGGTGCAATTTGAAAAGTCCCGCATACTGCATCTTTTGGTGCGGTGTTGAAAACCACACCAAAAAGGCAGATTTCCCATTGAAATGAATGTAAATTGTGGTAAAATCGCAAGGAAATAAATAAATAAACACCACGATTTGCGTTTCCATTTTTCACAGGTGCAGGCAACCCAAAAAAATATATAAAAAAAATGCACCAGAAACGCATATGAAACAGTAAAAACACATGCAGACCTGTGTAAAAGGGCCCTACAGTAAAACTTTTTTTTTTTGGATGGAGTGGAGAGGGATCAGCTTCTTAATGCTATTTGTGCCCCCATTAAAAAGACTAACATAAAAGTGAAAGAAAATCCCAAATTTTGGGTTGCACCCAGAACAGCAATACAAGGGCCATCTTCCAATAGGGACACTAGTTCTGGTGACACACCTGGATTCTCTTACTTTGGAGGGAATTCCTCTCACTTCCTGTTGTGACTATAGGACAGGAAGGGAAACCTCCCCAATTGGAGGCAGATGGAAAAGACCTGACAGGGCATATCAACCTCCCTTACTCTATCCAAATGAAAAAACATTATTAACAGTAAAGCTTAGCATTAACTTATTAAAAAAATGGGGCATTTTCTACTCCTATTGGCCAAAGTCCGGCCCTCCTAAAGTCTGAAACACAGAAGACTGGCCCCCGTTGGTTAGGAAGTTTGGAGACCCCTCTTCTAGGAGGTTCTTTGAGCTGTGGCTGATTAACCTCCTGTTTAAAGCCAATTTCTGGGTCCAGCACCACGTGGCAGAGCCAGCTTCATGATACCAATGATTTTTTTTGTTGTTGGCAAGAGTGGCATTTTGACCACCAATCTAAGTGGTGAATTCTTCCCACTGACCACCAAACCCATCCCTAGGACTAAATCTATGCAGAAGAGAAGACATGACACACCGATGTGTTCCCATATTTATTTGGGGCCATACAAAAACAAAAAAATGAACATCCAGATCCAACATTTAATCTTCGTCTTCCTCCTCCTCTTCATCCTGGTTGATCTGGAAGTATCTTAATTCATAACTTTCCTTACTGTTAGCAACCACACGGAGCCAGTCACGGAGGCTGTTTTTCTTCAGGTATTTCTTGGTCAGATATTTCAAGTATCTAAAAAAATAAAATAAAGTACATTTTCAAACTGCGGGCACATTGCACCAATTCCTACATACACCTTCCTGTAAAAGTCTTCTGTATGGAGCTTGCCTCGAGATTCATTTTAATATATTAGCTTGCTGCAGAAACAGATTGACAGCTTTATTGTTAGGGCAAAGAGTCACCCCACCCATACTGGGTATCTCAGCTTTACAGCTGGAACTGCAGGCAGGCGTCACCATTGGAGGCCCCAAGAAACCAATGGGTTGCTTAGCCTACTAAAACGTACTGCCCACTACAATACCCTCCTGCTCTTCTCCCCAGCACAAGTCATTACCCCCCGACACAAAAAAAACCTTTATCTGCTTCATGCAAGAGTCACCCCCAAAGCAAGCCGATTGCTATGGGGCCAGACGTGTGGCCCCACTCCTGAGCCGGGTTATATGTGTCTATAGACACGCACAGTACGGTTTGGCCCGCACCCCTCTGCCTTCTTACAGCATTTAAACTACAGCAGCAGGTCTCAGAGCAACAGCGCTGCTTCCTCTCCCTCTCACATACAGTGCTGGATGAAGAGAGGTCTGGTAGGGAGCTTTTAATGGCAGGTTTCTTACCTTTCAGTGGTTGTAAAGGCTCGAGGTTTTTTACCTTCATGCATTCTATGTGTTCTTACTGATGTGTCAGGTCTGTTTTGAATATCTGACCCATAGGAAGCTCCAGTGGAGACTGAACAGTGACCCGTCCATCCCCGGCATAACTCACCTCTTCGAAAACGGCACCTCTGAAGACACAGTGATTTTACTCTTGCTTCTCTCAATAGTGACCACTCCGCCACCCAGGTTTCCAACTTTTCCATTCACCTTGATGCGGTCGTGCAAGAACTGTTCCTGTAACAAATTTTATGGTTGAATATTTTTGTATTCGGAGAATGCATAGAACAAAATGCACAATAGGTACAGGTCAAAACAACCAACAAATCCCCACAAACAGACTAAGGGGGGCCATACATCAGATCAGAATGTATAAAATTTAAGGAAGGATATTGCAGCATAAAAAAAAAAAAAAAAATCAGAATGACAAAGACTTAATATAAAACCCCCAACTTAAAGTTCAAGCTGAATTATGCAATCAAAAAAGTCCAGCATACAGGAGAATGGTGTGTAGAATCAGACTGCCTTTTCTGAGGTAGGCAGCTCGAGATAAATGGGACAATCATATCCCATCCTCTAACACAGGGATCCTCAAACTACGGCCTCCAGCTGTTGCGGAACTACACATCCCATGAGGCATTGTATAACTCTGACATTCACAGACATGACTAGGCATGATGGGAATTGTAGTTCCTGAACAACTGGAGGGCCATAGTTTGAAGACCCATGCTCTAACAATTATAAAGGATATCGTTTAGCTTCCACATTCTACCCCATAATTACTACTATTCTGGTGTGGTGTAAAGTTTAGAAACCCCTCTATGCAGAAATCGGTGGGGGGGGGCACCCACATTCAGTGATACGCTTCTGCTGAGCCGCTTTGTAGCACCTTGCAGTTGTGGTGGTCACAGTGAGACTCGTGCCGGGTGCCGCTGTCATCAGCCAAGAAGCGCCGGGTGGGGTGTCTGCCAGGCTGATTACAGGCATGTCACCCTCCCGCCTGGCTTCCTGTGGCTCGGATTAGAGGCTGAGGGACACAACTGACCATGGCCAGCATGATCTGTATCCTGGTGTACAATGGTCAGAAAGCTCCAGGGACATAAGGGAACTGGTTCCTGATCAGATATTTGCTGCACAATATGAGTTACTAAAAATGACACATTGAGGTTTAGAACAGAAAATTACTACATGTACATATATTTAGGGCTGCAACTAACGATTATTTTCATAATCGATTAGTTGGCGATTATTGTTGTGACTAATCGGTTAATAACCTTTAAAAAAAGAAAGTGTGGTGTATAATTTAGTTAATATGTAAAGTTAAAAAAAAAGGCAATTCTTAAATATATCTCTATGCAGTGGTAAATATAAACAACCAACTATATGGTTAGGGAGCAAAATATCAAATCCACTCTGAGAATAACATACAGAAGAGATATACTGTATACACTATTAGAAGAGACATACTGTTTTTTGGCCAATTTGTTGTTGGGCAGATCAGGGCTTGACAAATTAGCTTGGACTCTAGGAGCCAGCTAAAAAAGTTAGGAGCCAGGTTCTCTTTTTTTTTTTTACGACATGGAGACGAGTGAGGGGAAGATGGCCCCCACCTGTCTCCAAGTCATTGCAGGGCAGAAGCGACTTCAAATCGTCACTTCTGCCCATAGCTCTTAAAAAAGGGACATTTTATTTCAAATGGCATTTTTTTTTTTGCATTTTAGTGTAAATATGAGATGTGAGGTCTTTTTGACCCCCAGATCTCATATTTAAGAGGACCTGTCATGCTTTTTTCTATTACAAGGGATGTTTACATTCCTTGTAATAGGAATAAAAGTGACAATTTTTTTTTCAAAAGAACAGTGAAAGTTAAAATAAAGAAAAAAATATTAATTTAAAACGCGCCCATCCTGCCGAGCTTGTTTGCAGAAGAGCAGCGCCCGCACATGAAAGCGGTGTTCAAACCACACATGTGAGGTATTGCCATGATCGGTAGAGCGAGAGCTATAATTCTAGCCCTAGACATCCTCCAACTCAAAACATGCAACCTGTAGAATTTTTTAAACTTCACCTATGGAGATTTTAAAGGGTAAAAGTTTGTCGCCATTCCACGAGAGGGCAAAATTTTGAAGCGAGACATGTTTGGTATCAATTTACTCGCTGTAACATTATCTTTCACAATATTAAAAAATATTGGGCAAACTTTACTGTTTTATTTTTTTAATTAAAAAAAGTATTTTTTTCCCAAAAAAGTGCGCTTGTAAGACCGCTGCGCAAATACGATGTGACAGAAAGTATTGCAACGACCACCATTTTATTCTCTAGGGTTTTAGAAAAAAATATATATATATATATAAAATATGTTTGGGGGTTCTAAGTGAAGGAATTAGGCAGGCAGTGAAAACAAAAAATTGCTCCATTAGCATTGCTGGGTGTCATACCAACGGCCACCACCAGATTCTAGAAGGTACCATAGGACTGCGCAAAGCCGGGGCCTAAATTACCGGCCGGCGCGCCCCATCGCTATTGCGTGCGCGGGGGGGGGGGGGGGAGGGGGGCACACTATGGAGACAGGATACCCCCAGCTGTGCTGCCCCAGGTCGCTAATTCTAGTCGCCAATGCGACCTGGCGCCCGGTATTCGTCGAGCACTGGGGCAGATTAAAAAACACAAAATTGCTGCAAAAACCTATTACATGCTTTTCTGCAGCTTCTCCATTGAAGTATATTGAACCAAAAATCTGTTTTGCATCAGGAAAAAAAAAAGTCCCTGGCGCTTTCCAAATACACATCCGCTGAAAAAAGCATAGATGTGAAAGTGTCCCATAGGAAACCATGTAAATGAACTGTAGTACGTTTCTGCAAAAGGCACCAAAAAACACATAGATGTGACCCAGGTCTAAGATGTTTAGTAACATAATGGGGGTTAAAAAAAACTAAAATGAGCTCTTTATAGTACAAAAAAAGCAAATAATCACTACTGTAAGGGTGTCAATTTTTTTACTGTAGAACTGTGGAAGTAATATTTGCAGTAGCGATTATTTTCTCTTTTTGTACTATAAAGGGCTCATTTTAGTTTTTTTAACCCCCATTATGTTACTGCCCCGATTAATTGATTATGAAAATAGTAATCGATTAATTTCATAATCAATTAGTTGTTTCAGAGAATATATATATATATATATATATATATATATATATATATATATATATATATATATATATATATATATTATATATATATATATATATATATATACATATACACACATACACACACATACATACACACACACACACTAATAAGGTGTAGATAAGCCAATCTTCCCCAACACAGGTGCTTGCATACCTTCTAAACAATGCGCCACAGACCCTGTGCTAAAGCTTTTCATTTGATTCATATGGTATGAGAAGACCTCATAGCATACAGGACACATTTTGAGGGTCAAGCCCTCCTCTTCAGAGCCACGGAGGCGATCAGTTTTCTTATTTTTTATTTATTTTTTAAAGACATGTGTTTGAGTATTCACTGGTCACTTATCTATTTAAAAAAAAACTGAGTTATGGTAGCGCACTAGGTCCGTCTTATTTTTATATACTTATTCCTGAGCACAAATTCATTCCTTTATAAGAAACCATCAGACTGAGAACAGAGCACATGCTGTGTCCCCTGAAGTGCCCGGTTCACAATGCAACAACCGCTCCGACTATGGAGCGCTCGTCACATCGGACCCCATTCTGTGCAATGGAACCGTTCTAATCTGTGCGATTTGTGTTGCTCCGACTTAGAAAAAGGGCTCTTGCACTATGTTTGGTCCGACTTTGGTACAACTTGCATCGATTTCTGTTAAAGAAGTCACATGCAAGTCGCGATGAAGTCACGCTGGGGTCCGATTACAAAGTCGCCATACCGGGCAAACAGGGGGAAGGACGTAACAGACATACTTTCAGTCAGAATCTGCTCAGTATCCAAAATATCCACACTTCTCTCAAGCCGATTAATGGTATTTATATTGCGTCAGCAATTTACATATTGTACATTCACATCAGTTCCTGCCCTCAAGGAGCTTACAGTCCAAGGACCCTACCTCTCGTACACACATTAGAGCCAACTTAGAGCGTGGGAGAAAACCAGAGTACCCAGAGGAAACCCAAACAACCATCATGCAGATAATGTCCTGATGGGGATTTGAGCGGACCCTAGAAGTGCTAACCAATAAACAGGTGTGCTGATGGAAAGTGGAGGACATGATCCTGCACTTCTGGGTCTGGGGGGCGCGCACTGCTGGTGACCCGCTCCCACTGTGATTGGACACAACAGGAGCAAAATCAGCAATGTCCCCCGGAGACACGCGAGTGGTTCTAGAGAGAGCCAGGACAGCGGGTCTGTAAAAAAGGCAGATCGCCTCTTCCCTCTTCATAGTAGCTCTGGTTTATGCACCCATGCATGCAGTTTGCTGCCTATGGATGGAGAAATGGCTCCCACTCACCCATCCTCCTCCTCAGTCTGGTCTACAGAAGAGAGCGGTGACATGCCGACATCTCACTTCCTTATTGCTGCAGCACTTACAGCATTTGATAGGTTCACAGTGAACGTGGGAAACTTGGTTCAGTCAGTAAACTCAAAAGTAAAAGGATTTTTTTTAATTTTATTTATTTAAAAGCATTTTAATTGTGGATGGGCAAAGGGCATTAAGGATCTAAACCAGGGATATACAATTAGCAGACCTCCAGCTGTTGCAAAAACTACAAGTCCCATCATGCCTCTGGGTGTCATGCTTGTGGCAGAGTTTGCTAGGCCTCATGGGACTTTTAGTTCTGCAACCGCTGGAGGTCCGCTAATTGCATATCCCTGGTCTAAACTGTACAGGATTCTGGAGTTCAGCTTTAAAGCAGAACATAATGGAGCTCCTCCCCCTGCACTGCCATATCAATGGACAGTATTGCAATGGACAGGCAGCCAATAGTGAAGGTGGGATCCCTGCATGAATACCTGAGATCTCATCTTTTGCATCAATGATGAGGCATTACAAACCTATCCTGGTATCAGATGGAGGTGTGTGACCCCCGATGATCGCTTTGCATTTAACACAAACCAACCAGGAAGTTTAAGGAGAAGTTCACCTTTCCTTTAAAAAAAAAACAAAAATGCACACTTTTTGCAAAAAAAAGTGTTTTAATTACGAGTCTTCAAATCAATGTACCTGCGATCAGCAGATCACGATTGCAATGCAGGGCTCTTGCAGACTGTCAGTGTTAGCGGTCTGCTCGTACCTCATATGGACAGGCAGTTACTCAACGACAGAAAATCAATAAACTACCTTAGAGCTCTCAACAGCGCCATGGCAGTTCATTGAGCACTACAAGCCGACATCTACAAAGACTGCTGATACTTGTAGTTCACCCATTCACAGAACTGTGGAGATCTCCTCTACTCACCCCACAGCAAGCTTTGGAGCACACAGGAGCATTTGTTTATTTTTGTATGAATGGCCCTTTTTTTTTTTCATGACATAAAAATCGGGGAGAAGATCCCCGGGCTCACTGTCACTACAGGAGGTGGATTGTGGAGCGGCTGCAGCTGTGGGAACATGCAACAATCCCAAAGGTGAACTTGTCCTTTAAAAGGTTTCCAGAAAGGGACTAGTCTCAGACACAGAATAAATCTAATCACCGCTAAGCAGAGCGACGGTCTCACAAGTGGTAACTTACAAAGTTAGCAGCATCCATGATGCCATCTTCTACAGGGTGTGTGCAGTCCAAGGTGAACTTCAGGAGCTGCTTCTTCTTCTTGCCGCCCTTTGTCGCTGTTTTTTTCTGAGAAAAGGAATATAAAAACATTTAGATTAGGGAAAAAAAAAAAAAACACAACCAGAAAAGTTGAATTGCGTGGCGATCTCTTCTGAGATATCCATAGAATTTTTTTTTATTTTTTTTAAGGAGATTAAGGCTGCATTCACACCTGAGCGTAGCGGAACGAGCGTTTTTACCAGCGGTATTACCGACGTTTTGTCGCGCGAATACCGTCGTTTTTTGCACATTTGCATACGGCGTAACAGGCGTTTTTCAACTTCTGCGTTTTTCTTGATAGCCAATAGGAAAAATGATCATCACTGTCATCATTTGTTGCTATGTTCTATGGGGATACAAACGCACAAATCTGCCCGATTCGCGCGACAAAAAAGGGTCCGGAACTTGTTTGAGCTTAAGGCGTTCGGCTTCAGGCGACAGAGTGGAGATGTGAACCATCTCCATAGAGAATAATGTATTTTATCCCCTCGAACGTTTTGTAGCTTCAGGCGTAGGGCGGCTTAGGGCGACAAAACGCTCAGGTGTGAATGCAGCCTAAGCACCTCTACATGCACAGGAGCCTGCTGAATCTTCAAATCGGCATGCATCCCTATCGTACCAGAACAATCACTAGACCTCTGTATGGCTAAAGCAGTTACAAAAAATATATATAATTTTTTAATTAAAACAAACTTGTTATACTTACCGTATTTATCGGCGTATAACACGCACTTTTTACCCCTTAAAATCGGGGGAGAGTCGTGGGTGTGTGTTATACGCCGATCCCCCCTCAAAAAGTGACAAAAATAGCGAGCGGCTCCGTAAAAGACCGAAGCACCGCCAAAAAAGGCAGAGCAGACTGCTCGGCTCCGCTCGTAGTCCCGCCTCCCTGCGCTCGCTCCCGAAACAGCAGGGAGGCGGGACCGCGAGCAGAGCCGAACAGTCGGCTCGGCCTTTTCCGGCGGCGGGAAATTTAAACATGGTCAAGGCTGCAAATTACGCTTAAAAGGAAGTTATTTTTTTCCCCCTAAACTTCTCTCCTAAAACTTTTTTTCCTTAAACTTGGGGTGCGCCGATAAATACGGTATGTGCTCTTTGTAATGGTATTGCACAGTGCAGTCCCGATCCCTCTCTTCTGGGGTCCACCTCTAGCACTCCTGACTTTTCCTCCTCTTCTGTGTGCACCCACAGCAACCCGCATAAGGTTCACATAAGGCGACTTGCTCCCAGGCCGGGCTGTATGTTTTCATAGATACACACAGCGCGGGTCCATGTCCACACCACCCAGGATTTGATTGCCCCGTCTGCGTTCCTCTCCTCACAGGACAAGTCCTGTTGCAGATGGACACTGCACTGGATAAAGATAGGACTCAGGTAAGTATATGGGAGGTAAAGGGGTATTTTTTTTAACTTCATGCATGGAAAGCATTAAGGTAAAAAGGTCATGGGCTTTAGAACCACTTTACCCAATTGCAGACCTCGATATAGCCGAAAGACTGCTACAGCACGATCGTCCAGGTATGGGAGGGCGTCTATTGTACTTCCAGAGCCCCGTCCCCCTGGACACCTTCAGTCGCTTACTGTGTCCTTAGGACACAACTGATCACAGATCAAGGTAAAGGGCCAAATCACATCAGCCCTTTTCCATGTGATCAGCTCTGTCCAATCAAATGCTGCTTATCAGCATTTCCCTTCCTTAGTGCTGTCAGAGTGTGAGGAAAAGAAAGCCGATAACAGGAGACATTTGGGCATTCGGCCCAAAATCAGACAGGACCCTTTTTTTCGGTCCGCAGCAGAATCGGATCGCATGGTGTTCTCACCATGCGATCCGATTCCTGTCCGAGTTTGCAGATCGCACTGCGATATGCGAGCTGCTATGGGGGTGTCATTAACATTTCATTGACACTCCCAGCAGCTCGCATAGGGCAGTGTGAACTGCCGGCGGGAGACATGCGGTGCGGGAACCCGCAGTGGAGCAGCGTTCCCGCACCGCAGCAGTGTGAACCGGGCCTAAAACCCAGAAGCTCATTGGTTTCTATACAGAGCTGCACCATATTTTGCACTCTCCGGTATGGTAAATCCCCCCCAATGTCTGGGATCCACACGGATATGAGGCAGGGGCCAAATCACCTCTAGTAATAACTCCCAAAGACTTGGAATCAGATGCAGAAGTGTCTCGGATCTCATACAGCAGATATACAGTTATGAGGCCTCGGCGCGCTCACATACCAGGAAGTACTCGTGTATTTTTAGATTGTAAGCTCTAATGAGCAGGAGAGGCCCTCCGATTCCCCTTGTACCAAATAGTAATCTGTCCGCCTTCATTTTGACAAGCGCTGCGCAAACTGTTGGCGCTATATAAATCCTGTAAAATATTATTTCAAGAAGAAGAAATGGGGAACAAACAGTTCAAATTTCAGCTGTACTGCTTAGGAAAAAATGAACATCTCTAAAGAGTCCCCCCTAAAAACAAAACACTTCGAGTTCAGATCTACTTTAAAGAGGGAGTTACAAAAAATAGAAGTCAGCAGCTACAAATACTGCAGCTGCTGACTTAATAATCGGACACTTACCTGTCCCGGAGTCCAGCGATGCGGGGGATTGAAGCCCCGCTCGTCCACCCCCCCCCCCTCCTCTGTGGTGCCGGCATTGTCACTGTGGGCACACTGACTGGCCGGACAATCATCTGGGACCTGCGACGTGTCCCAGATGATTGCAGGGAGGGGGGGGGGGGGGGGAGAGAGGTGAACTTACTTCCAGCACCGCGGAGTGTCGGGAGGAAGTGGGAGCCGGATCCCTCTAAAAAGAGGGTTTCTGCCGCCACCCCTCAAAAATGACATGCCAAATGTGCCATGTCAGGGAGTCACCTTCCATTTTTGGGTGGAACTCGGCTTTAAGAACTGAACGTGGCCACTGACAACAGCATCTACTATTAAGTTACAATTAGAAGGGAAATGTGAGACAAAAATGATTCATGGCTGAGCCAAGATGATTCAGAACACAATTGTAGTTTGTCAGCCGCACACCTTGAAGAGACGCGGTCACATTTCACAATCTGTCATCCCAACCACAACAAAAATACCAGAGCCTCGGAGGAGAGACTCCCCCCTCTATCATGTGACAGCGATCGGGCCTAGTGATTGGCTGCTGTACCTGAGCACTGCAACACATGAACCCCCATATCCAGAAGTACAGGGGGTCCCCGAGTTACGAACTCATTAGGGACTGTCCGCCTGTTCTTATCTCGGAATTATTCGTAAGTCGGCCGCGCATGCGCAGACCGACAATTATGGACATTTCCGATGTTCCGCCGAATGCCGTTCTGCGCTTACGCGGCAAATTACGGACATTTCCGAAGTTTGCCATCATTTTCCGAGGCTCCGTCTGGCCGCGCATGCGCAGAACGGCGGAAAATGGCGGAGGGTCCCTGCAACGCCCGATTCGTAGGGGATGTTCGTAGGTCGTGCGTTCATAAGTCGGGGACCCCCTGTACCTTGTATTTCTGTGACGAGAAGCAGAATTTTGGGGGGGGGGGGGCTTTAGGCCCCTTTCAGACTTGTGTGACTCGTCCTGCGACTTGGAACTGCAAAGGCGCATGACAAGTCATACCCCATTCATTCTAATGAATACCGTTCATATCTGTGCAACTTCAAAGTAGTCCTCTGCACTACTTTGGTCTGACTTTGATGCGACTTGAGGTCTCTAGACCCCAAGATGACTCAGGCATTGCTTAAAAGTTGTGCGACTTTGCGGTCGTACAAGTGTGAAAGGGGCCTTACACAGACTATTTCTCCGCTACCCCAACTTACAGAAATCGCAACCTAACCGAAGCCTGGTATTGAAAGTGGACGGCCGCACACCGAAAAGGCAGCCCAGTCCTGGGGTGATCGAAAGGGCCAATGATTAAGCCTGAGAGTGTGAAACGCATCAGAGGGGCGTGGCCTAAAAGTAAGACTAGGCCAGTGATAGTGAACCTTGGCACTCCAGATGTTTTGGAACTTCATTTCCCATGATGCTCGTGCAGTGCAGTTGAGCATTATGGGAAATGTAGTTCCAAAGCATCTGGGGGTGCCGAAGTTCACCATCACTGGACTAGGCTAAACCCATTCTTTGGGATGCCTTTTCAGCTGCCCCCACTTTTGATACCAGGCCTATACTGTAAGCTTAGACTGCCTTTTAATTGGATGCCGACACCCGCCAGCGGCGTAGTCACCATTAGTGTGGCTGTATGGAGCGGTGCTCCGCGGGCTTTAGTTGGGATTAACAGAAGTCTGAGTATCGCAGCAAAGTGCGACATCTGGAGCCGTGCAGGACCCCCTCAATCATACTACGGGCGATCTCTGAAGAGAACTTGACAGGTGGCGGAAGATGTTATCGCCTCCTCACTGCCTGACCGATTAAACCCCTTGATCCTCACACTAGTGCCGCAACCCCCTCGGGCACTGCACAGCCTTGTGGTGCTTACAGAGTGGCCCCGTTCACTTAAATGGGTGCATTTAGCGAGTGCCACGCATCAGGGATTATATTTTTTCCACTGCAAATGTACACCCCCCCCCTCCCCCTGGTAAATGCATGTCTCGGGGGGGGGGGGGGGGGTACAGCAGTGGAGTTTTACTGTAAATGAGCCCTAAAGGCCTTTACAGGTCAGGCCCTTAGAATCGTTATCTGATGTGTGTAGGGCTGGGTAAAAAAAAAATGTATTTGAATCTTGAGCCGAGAGGTCAAATCGATTAAAATTTTTAGCAAATCGATTTTTTTCACCAGGACCGGCGCCGACATTGCGCCGGTCCTGAGGAGCTGCGCCGACATTGCGCCGGTCCTGAGGAGCTGCGCCGACATTGCCGGTCCTGAGGAGCTGCGCCGACATTGCGCCGGTCCTGTGGAGCTGCGGGCAGGAGTTTTTAGGGCAAGGCCGGTGTTCTGTCAAAAAATGTCCGCCTATCGGATAGTGTCCGCCCCCTTACTGTGCAGGCGCAGCGCTTGCGCAGTACGGAGGACAAGGAGATTCGGAAAATCTCCAAAGATGAACGGGTCCAGATGCAAGCCCCACCGTCCAAGTGGACATAGGGCTGCACAAAGTTAGAGGGCCCCTCGCGGCCTTGCTCGGCTATTTTTTATTCTAACTATGTCCACTTGGATGGTGGGGCTTGCATCTGGACTCACAGCGCAGGCGCCGTTCATCTTCGGAATCTGACTGTCATCCGTGCTGTGCAGTACACAGCGGACAGTATCCGACGGGGGACACAATCCGACAGGACACCGGACGCCATGGACTAGGCTGAAGCCTCGCCTAAAAACTCCTGCCCGCGGCTCCTCAGGACCGGCACGGTGTCCAGCAAAAAAATAAAAAACTTGAATTGTGAATCTAGTTTTTTTTTTTTTGGAGAAAAATCGCCCAGCTCTAGATGTGCGCAGTCATATGCAATGTGTAAGAGATGTTTTGTATGTTGGGGCAATGCGTTTATGTCCTTGTGTGTGCAGTGCGGCTTTAACTAATTTGTTTATACAGGGGGTCCCCAACTTACGAATGCCCGACCTACGAACATCCCCTAGTTACGAAACCGGGCGCTGTGGAGACCCTCCGCCATTTTCCGCTGTTCTGCGCGGCCAGACGGAGCCTCGGAAAATGACGGCAAACATTGGAAATGTCCGTAATTTGCCGCGCATGCGCAGAACGGCATTCGACGGAACGGCCGACTTACGAACAATTCCGAGTTAAGAACAGTTGGCCAGTCCCTAACGAGTTCGTAACTCGGGGACCCCCTGTATGTGCGTTTTTATTATAGGTTACAAATTAATAGAATACTTTATTTCTTTTGTATAATATGATGGCCTACTGTACCGACAGGTTCTCTTTACTGAGACAACCCCCCCCCAGTAAAATCCATGCATGTTATGTGGGGGGTGGGTGTGCTCACCATTTCTTTTGGGGGGGTAATTGGTACAACTTATAATTTCACACGTGGGGGGGGGGGGGGGACTGCCAACTTCCACCTATAATGTGTTCGACACATTTTAAGTGTGTTAGGAAAATGCACCTCAGATGCCAAGTGATTTTTATTTGGGGGGGGGGGGGCACCTCACTGATCTTTGATGAAACGTATCAGTTGCACTGTATATACACCACATGGACAGTCTCATTATTATAGACTTGAATGGAAGGAGCCGACAAGCTTCATCTTGTCTCAGACTCGTCATGTAGCTTTGCCAGATATTTGTGGAGCGCCAAAAACGCACCTCAGACATCGCTGATGTGATCAGAGGCCGGATAGAAGAAGTTCACCGACAACGAACACAATCACACCCCCTCCCCCCTCCTCCAAAAGCAATCTCTGTAGGGCTTCCAGGATGGCTCAGAGTGATTGGTCATGTGAGAGCACGGCCCAATGAGAATTGCTCTGATCCATCCAGGAGGCCGTGCCGGAGAGCTGCACAATTATTTGTCAAGAAGCGTTGTTGCGATTTTTTTTCCCTGTTGCGATCTTGATAAAGTGTTTTAGGATTCTGTCTATGCAAAGAATTCTCTCTGCTCTTCTGAAGCTGAAAAAAAAAAAAAAAACGGCCGAGAATCGCAACATTCTTTAGCAGTGGAACTAACGCCCCGTACACACTAGACATGTGCAATTCGTTTCGTTTTCCGTTAAAATTTGTTATATTCGTTATCGTACGGATGAACGAATGATGTGCTAACAATTTTCACGAATAATCGAACGAATATGAAAAACGAAAATCCGAAATAACCAAATTAGAAATAACGAAACTGCGAAAGAAGAAAATCCGAACGAAAACAGGAAAGAAAATCAAAATGAATGAAAAAATTCGTAACTTTTTTCTTCGATTCGTCATTTTCCGTGTCTCTTACAATGTAATTAATAGCATACACATTACATAACATTATGAATTATGCTCCGATTACGAATCTACCAAAACAATGTTACGAAAGTACGAATAAATCAATCTTACGAAAGTACGAATGTAACTAAAATCTACGAAAATACGAATGCGTCCGAATTTCGAATAAACGAAAATGAAACTAACGGAAAAACGAATCAACGAAAAAATAACTCTTACGAAAATACGAACGTGTCCGATTACGAACACCGACAACTTACGAAATTACGAATCAACGGAAACGAAAGAAATTTTTCTATTGTGCACATGTCTAGTACACACGTTCCAATTATCAGACGACAAAAGTCACTTTCGGACAGATCGTTCGATAATCTGATCGTTAGTACGCAGCTGTTCACAGCCAATCACGACAGTCCGTCCAACCAAATCCAAAGGGGCAAACAGCAAAAACGTTGGTCGGACGACAGCCCATCGTGTAATCAGTACAGTATGCGTCCGATAAAAAAGTTGGACAAACACCACGCATTCGCGGAAAACACGAAAATAAGGCGGAAGGACACATCTTTTTAAAAAACGTCTCTACGCACAGCGGATTTTTTCAGAATCGTACGACAAAAAAACTTCACACGTTTTGCACTGTTGTAGTCGATCTTAGTTGTATGCAACAAAATGCGAACGATCTGTCGTACGATAATTGGAACGTGTGTACGGGGCACGAGTCTTAAACATTGTATCAATTTGTCAAAGGAATAGACTTGTGTGTAAGAGAGGAAAGTGGAACCACTTAAACCTTTTTCTGACATTTGTTGGTTTCAAGTTAAAATCATTTTTTTTTTTTGCAAGAAAATTACTTTGAACCCCCCAACATTTATATATTTTTTAGTAGAGATCCTAGAGAATAGGCATGTGCAATTCGTTTAGTTTTTTTTGGTTCGTTCGTTTTCGTACGAATGAACGAATCGCTCCGAATCCGATTGACAAATCGCTCCGAATCCGATTGACAAATCGCTCCGAATCCGATTGACAAATCGCTCCGAATCCGATTGACAAATCGCTCCGAATCCGATTGACAAATCGCTCCGAATCCGATTGACAAATCGCTCCGAATCCGATTGACAAATCGCTCCGAATCCGATTGACAAATCGCTCCGAATCCGATTGACAAATCGCTCCGAATCCGATTGACAAATCGCTCCGAATCCGATTGACAAATCGCTCCGAATCCGATTGACAAATCGCTCCGAATCCGATTGACAAATCGCTCCGAATCCGATTGACAAATCGCTCCGAATCCGATTGACAAATCGCTCCGAATCCGATTGACAAATCGCTCCGAATCCGATTGACAAATCGCTCCGAATCCGATTGACAAATCGCTCCGAATCCGATTGACAAATCGCTCCGAATCCGATTGACAAATCGCTCCGAATCCGATTGACAAATCGCTCCGAATCCGATTGACAAATCGCTCCGAATCCGATTGACAAATCGCTCCGAATCCGATTGACAAATCGCTCCGAATCCGATTGACAAATCGCTCCGAATCCGATTGACAAATCGCTCCGAATCCGATTGACAAATCGCTCCGAATCCGATTGACAAATCGCTCCGAATCCGATTGACAAATCGCTCCGAATCCGATTGACGAATCGCTCCGAATCCGATTGACGAATCGCTCCGAATCCGATTGACGAATCGCTCCGAATCCGATTGACGAAGCGCTCCGAATCCGATTGACGAAGCGCTCCGAATCCGAAACAAAATTCGAAACAACGAATGAAGAAAATCCGAAAAACGAAAAAAGGAACACACGAAAATGAACGAAAAAATTTGTACATTCGTAATTCTTTTTTTTTTTCCATTCGTAAATTATTAAAAATGTAATAATAGCATACACATTACATAAAATTATGAATTATGTTCCGATTACGAATGCGTCTGAATTTCGAATCAACGAATAAACTAAAATTAAACTAAAGAAGAAACGAATCAACGAAAAAAATAACTCTTACGAATGTACGAATCGTTACAAATACGAACACCGACGACTTACGAATGTACAAATCAACGGAAAACGAAAAAAAAACGAAAATAAACAAATTTCTTTGTTGTGCACATGTCTACTAGAGAATAAAATAGCGATTGTCGCAATATTTTATGTCACACGGTATTTGCGCAGAGGTCTTTCAAAGGAATTTTGGAAAAAACGACTTTACTAACTAACAAGTAAAGTTAGCCCAACTTTTCTTGTATAATGTGAACAATTTTACGTCACGAGAATCGTGATCTTTTTATTCTAAGCAAAAAAAATAAAAAATTTGTGATTCTCATTTTGTCCGGAATGGTGCAGCTCTAGCGTGCCGTTGTGGGCTCTGATATAGGAGGTGATTACAGCAGTATATAGGGGGGGGGGGGGGGGGGGGGGGTTGACCTCATATATGGTTTTGGTAAATCTGAAAACACAATCTGCAGAAAATCTAATAGTGTGTATGGGGGGGGGGGGGGGGTCTAAGGCTGAGTATACAATCCGATTGTACCATCTCCTTCGGATTCTCTCTGTAGTAGGTGGTTTTGTCCGTTTGGATACAAAACAAATCGGGTTCTTTAGGCGTGTCCTCATAGTACAGTCGGTGGGGGGGGGGGGGGGGGGGGAATCTGAATGCGATGGTACAATCAGATTGTATGGTGTGGGTAGCTTAGACTTGCAAGCATTAATATGTAATAGGAGGACCAATCCACCCATTGCACTGGTTTCCAGGCAGGCCCTGCACAGGAGGAGAGGACAGATATAAATGGGGGGGGGGGGGGGGATTGCACAGTGTACATGTAGGGCAGGAGATCATACAATCAGATTGTATGGGGCAGCTTTAGACTTGCAAACACCAATATGTGAACCTACCCAATGCATCCATTGTATTGGTCTTTAGGTACTACACAGGAGATGGCAGATCTGCAGGGGGGGGTTGCACAGTGTGTGGGCAGAGCAGGAGATCGTCCGATCAGATTGTATGGTGTGTGGCCAGCTTTAGACTTGCAAACGTTAATCTAATGTAATAGGAGCTCAACCCCAATGCATCCATTGTACTGGTCTCCAGGCACTATAGGAGGTGGCGGGGGGGGGGGATTGCACAGTATGTGCAGGAGATCGTACGATCAGATTGTATGGTGTGCCATGGCGGCTCTCCCATACAATCAGGTTGTGTAGAAGGAGATGTGTGATGGGGAAGGGGGGGGGGTGTCCCCCATACACGAGGCCTCGGAGTGTCCGAGCCGCCCCGGGCCTCCTCCTCCCCGGCACGCCGCACTCCTCTCCCCCGGCTCTGTCCTCCCACCACACCCGGACCTCTCGGGACCGCCCCCTCTACCCGCAGGGGAACGAGCCGAGGCGGCCAGGCCGACCCCCGGGGCCCCTCCGGACCCCCAACACCCCAAAATACGGGGAGCTCCATACACACCTGGGGAGCCATGGCGACCTCAGATGGCTGAAAGGAAGAGGAGGCCGCCGCGCATGCGCTATGTGCGTGAAAGGACGGCCGGGCGTGCGCAGTAGAACGTAACGCCGCCGCGCATGCGTGAGCTGAGCAGCCACGGTCGTCAAACGCGGAGAAGATCGATGGATCGGTAGACTATATATAGTGACTGGATGAGTGAGAGGCTACGGGGCATGCGCAGTACGAGATGACGTAATTACGTGTGCGTAAGCGAATGCTGTCTTTGACGTCCACAAGCGTGCGATGAGCACAGCACTGAGCAGCAGGCGAGCGCTGAGATAATCAGTGGGGTGTGTTATCTGTAATCTTCCCATGGCTGGACTGAGGGGTCTGTAGGGGCTGAGCAGCCGGACGCTCCAGCAGCAAGCTGGGTGATTGGTCTCCAGTATGAGATGTCCGAGGAGCTGATCACTAGATCTGCAGTCTACAGGTGGTGGCCTATGGGAACTCTGCAATTTATAACCCCTTCAATACCGGGCACTTTTACCCCCCTTCCTGCCCAGGCCAATTTTCAGCTTTCAGCGCTGTCACACTTTGAATGACAATTGCGCGGTCATACAACATTGTACACAAATTACATTTGTATCCCCCCCCCAACAAATAGAGCTTTCTTTCGGTAGTATTTGACCGCCACTGGGTTTTTTTTTTTTTGCGCTATTAAAAAACATTAAAAAAAACAAACAAACGTTTTTTTCTTTGCTTCTACTATAATATTTTGTAAATAAGTATGTTATCTCCTTCACTGGCGGACACTAATATACAGCACTGATAGGAGGCACTAATATACAGCACTGATAGGAGGCACTAATATACAGCACTGATAGGTGGCACTAGTATACAGCACTGATAGGAGGCACTAATATACAGCACTGATAGGAGGCACTAGTATACAGCACTGATAGGAGGCACTAATATACAGCACTGATAGGTGGTACTAATATACAGCACTGATAGGAGGCACTAATATACAGCACTGATAGGAGGCACTAATATACAGCACTGATAGGTGGTACTAATATACAGCACTGATAGGAGGCACTAATATACAGCACTGATAGGTGGCACTAATATACAGCACTGATAGGAGGCACTAATATACAGCACTGATAGGAGGCACTAATATACAGCACTGATAGGTGGCACTAATATACAGCACTGATAGGAGGCACTAATATACAGCACTGATAGGAGGCACCAATATACAGCACTGATAGGAGGCACTAATATACAGCATTGATAGGAGGCACCAATATACAGCACTGATAGGTGGCACTAATATACAGCACTGATAGGAGGCACTAATATACAGCACTGATAGGTGGCACTAATATACAGCACTGATAGGTGGCACTAATATACAGCACTGATAGGAGGCACTAATATACAGCATTGATAGGAGGCACCAATATACAGCACTGATAGGAGGCACTAATATACAGCACTGATAGGTGGCACTAATATACAGCACTGATAGGTGGCACTAATATACAGCACTGATAGGTGGCACTAATATACAGCACTGATAGGAGGCACTAATATACAGCACTGATAGGTGGCACTAATATACAGCACTGATAGGAGGCACTAATATACAGCACTGATAGGAGGCACCAATATACAGCACTGATAGGAGGCACTAATATACAGCATTGATAGGAGGCACCAATATACAGCACTGATAGGTGGCACTAATATACAGCACTGATAGGAGGCACTAATATACAGCACTGATAGGTGGCACTAATATACAGCACTGATAGGAGGCACTAGTATACAGCACTGATAGGAGGCACTAATATACAGCACTGATAGGAGGCACTAATATACAGCACTGATAGGAGGCACTAATATGCAGCACTGATAGGAGGCACTAATATGCAGCACTGATAGGAGGCACTAATATACAGCACTGATAGGAGGCACTAATATGCAGCACTGATAGGAGGCACTAGTACTAATATACAGCACTGATAGGAGGCACTAATATACAGCACTGATAGGAGGCACTAGTATACAGCACTGATAGGAGGCACTAATATACAGCACTGATAGGAGGCACTAGTATACAGCACTGATAGGAGGCACTAATATGCAGCACTGATAGGAGGCACTAATATACAGCACTGATAGGAGGCACTAGTATACAGCACTGATAGGAGGCACTAGTATACAGCACTGATAGGAGGCACTAATATACAGCACTGATAGGAGGCACTAGTATACAGCACTGATAGGAGGCACTAGTATACAGCACTGATAGGAGGCACTAGTATACAGCACTGATAGGAGGCACTAGTATACAGCACTGATAGGAGGCACTAATATACAGCACTGATAGGAGGCACTAGTATGCAGCACTGATGAGGAGGCACTAGTATACAGCACTGATGAGGAGGCACTAGTATGCAGCACTGATGAGGAGGCACTAGTATACAGCACTGATGAGGAGGCACTAGTATACAGCACTGATGAGGAGGCACTAGTATACAGCACTGATGAGGAGGCACTAGTATACAGCACTGATGAGGAGGCACTAGTATACAGCACTGATGAGGAGGCACTAATATACAGCACTGATGAGGAGGCACTAATATACAGCACTGATATATAGCACTGATAGGAACTAATAGGTGGCAATGATGACACTGATGAGGAGGCACTGACAGGCATTGCTGATTGGCATCACTGATGGGTATGCACTGATAATGCAGTGAATATCAGCTCAGACTCCCCCGTCGGGAGAGCTGCTTATCGGCTCTTCTCTACTCGCACCATTGTCAGTGCTAATCGAGGAAAAGCCAATTACCGGCACTTCCTGGTATACGAGGTGATCAGCTGTGATTGGACACAGCTGATCACATGGTAAAGAGCCTACGTTACAGGCTGTGTTCTGGCAGCTTCATACAGTATACAGCGCTGTGTTCTGGCAGCTCCATACAGTATACAGCGCTGTGTTCTGGCAGCTCCATACAGTATACAGCACTGTGTTCTGGCAGCTTCATACAGTATACAGCACTGTGTTCTGGCAGCTCCATACAGTATACAGCGCTGTGTTCTGGCAGCTCCATACAGTATACAGCGCTGTGTTCTGGCAGATCCATACAGTATACAGCGCTGTGTTCTGGCAGCTTCATACAGTATACAGCGCTGTGTTCCCAGCAGCTCCATACAGTATACAGCGCTGTGTTCTGGCAGCTCCATACAGTATACAGAGCTGTGTTCTGGCAGCTCCATACAGTATACAGCGCTGTGTTCCCAGCAGCTCCATACAGTATACAGCGCTGTGTTCAGGCAGCTCCATACAGTATACAGCACTGTGTTCTGGCAGCTCCATACAGTATACAGCGCTGTGTTCCCAGCAGCTCCATACAGTATACAGCGCTGTGTTCTGGCAGCTCCATACAGTATACAGCGCTGTGTTCTGGCAGCTCCATACAGTATACAGCGCTGTGTTCCCAGCAGCTCCATACAGTATTCAGCGCTGTGTTCTGGCAGCGCCATACAGTATACAGCGCTGTGTTCTGGCAGCTCCATACAGTATACAGCGCTGTGTTCCCAGCAGCGCCATACAGTATTCAGTGCTGTGTTCTGGCAGCTCCATACAGTATACAGCGCTGTGTTCTGGCAGCTCCATACAGTATACAGCGCTGTGTTCTGGCAGCATCATACAGTATACAGCGCTGTGTTCAGGCAGCTCCATACAGTATACAGCGCTGTGTTCTGGCAGCTCCATACAGTATACAGCGCTGTGTTCTGGCAGCATCATACAGTATACAGCGTTGTGTTCTGGCAGCTCCATACAGTATACAGCGCTGTGTTCTGGCAGCTCCATACAGTATACAGCGCTGTGTTCTGGCAGCTCCATACAGTATACAGCGCTGTGTTCTGGCAGCTCCATACAGTATTCAGCGCTGTGTTCTGGCAGCTCCATACAGTATTCAGCGCTGTGTTCTGGCAGCGCCATACAGTATACAGCGCTGTGTTCTGGCAGCTCCATACAGTATACAGCGCTGTGTTCTGGCAGCATCATACAGTATACAGCGCTGAGTTCTGGCAGCTCCATACAGTATACAGCGCTGTGTTCTGGCAGCTCCATACAGAATACAGCGCTGTGTTCCTGCAGTGGGAGAGGAATTGCCCGTCCCGGAACAAAATAGTCAGGCTGAGCGCTTCTCAGTCATTTACAGGAAGCTTTGTATGCTATGAATTAATACAAGACTTCCTCTGATTGGTTGAAGTGGAGATTGTGACATCATGCGCCTTCCTCTCCACCTCAGCCAATCAGAGGAAGGCTTGTATTTATTCAGAAAATGCAAAGCTTCATGTGAATAGCTGAGCAGCGCTCGGCCTGAAACAATTTTTTGTTCCGTGAACAGGATGGTAAGTCCCCGTGCCTAGTCCCCGCTGCACTGTATACTGTAAGTAGCTGAGGCCACGTACAGTTTATACAGCGCTGACAGCAGGTGCATCGGTTAGTGAAAGATAGTTTGTTTGGGTCCAACTGGTCCACACAAACGATTGTGTATCGGCTCTAATGCTGACAATGTCCTCCTCCTGCACTCTATACATTGGGTGCATTTACTAAAACTGGAGCTGACAGAATCTGTAGCAGCTGTACTTAGTAACCAATCAGATTCCAGCTTCAGCTTAAGTAAGTCCCCTTTCACACTTATATGACTTGTCCCAGGATTTGGGACTGCAAAGTAGCATGACAAGTCGTTCCCCATGATTTCCAATGACAGCCATTCATATTAGTACGACTTCAAAGTAGTCCCTGCCACTACTTTGGTCCGATTTTGATGCCCCTATTTGATGCCCCGATTTTGATGCCCACAGGCATTCCTTGAAATCGCGGGAAAATCGCGCAACTTTGAAGTCGCACAAGTGTGAAAGGGGCCGTAAGCTGTAGGCCTCATTCACATGGGTGTATCATAGGCTAGGTTCACATATATGCGGCCCTGCGAGACGCGGCTTGCGTGGGCACAGCATACCATACATATGAATGGGCTGCTGTGCCTCCTGAAACGCAGGGAAAAGGTCCCTGCACTATTTTTGTAACCGCACCCTTCACGTGAGCTACAAGTAGAGTGCAGTTCCCAGTGCAGGTGCGATTTCCAGTGAAGGCGGTGTGCCATTAGGATTAACAGCA
The DNA here is from genome assembly GCA_028564925.1 of Lithobates sylvaticus. Classification (NCBI taxonomy): domain Eukaryota; kingdom Metazoa; phylum Chordata; class Amphibia; order Anura; family Ranidae; genus Lithobates; species Lithobates sylvaticus. The sequence continues at coordinate 210,984,055 of CM053035.1, read as the reverse complement.
CCTTTTGGCCCTTCATGTCTGGTATAGATTTTGAGGGGAACCCTATGCCAAAGTGAAAAAAAAATGGCATAGGCCCATAAGCGCCCCCCCAAAAAAAAAAATCCAAACAAGACCCGTATCTGAGCATGCAACCAGGCCACACACCCTCATTGGGGGGGGGGGGCTTTGATAAAGGGCCTCAGATCCTGGCCTCCCCTATATGTGAATGAGTATGGGGTGTCAAAAACTTTTTTTTTTTTTCTTGACAAATCTGTTATTTTGAGTAAATCCACCGTCAATCATGACGAGCCTTGTCTCCGCCGACACTGGCTCCCACCGTCTGACAGCTCTGCCTCTAAATAGACCAAGGGTTGGGTTCACACATGATGCGCTGCAAATTTCAGGTCCGCTTTCACTGTGGATTTCCAAAGGAGCAGTTCAGCTGCAATTTAGATATCGTTCTGATGCAAATTTTAGGAGTGGGCGGCTGATTGTGTCCTTAACATTGGCTGGTTGTTAAGGAGTCGGCCAGCAAGCTGGCCGCTGCGTTCTTATCAACCAAACCGATGACTTGAATTGCTGACAATAAGATTTGAAAGAAAAACAGTGTAGCCCCAATACCCCCCCCCCCCAATCCATACTAGGCCCTTCAGGCCTGGTATGAATTTTGCCGGGAACCCTACGCCCACATTTAAAAAAAAAATTATGTGTTGGTCCTCCCCAAAATCCATACCAGACCTTTATCCAAACATGCAACCTGGTGGGCTAGGAAGGGCGAGTAAACAGCCATCCCCTATCCAAAAGCACCCCCCCCCCCATTTTGAGGACATGTAGCCTGGAATGGTTTGGAGGAGGGGGGGTTATCTAAGGTCGCTCACTCCCCCCCACCCCCCTTCCTTGCCTACCTGCCAGACAGAATGCTTGGATAAAGGTCTGGTATGGAATTTGGGTGGACCCTTTTTTTTTTTCATTTTGGAATGAGGTTCCCCTTAAAGTCCATATCAGACCTGAAGGGCCTAGTATGGATTGGTAGGACAGCTGATGAATCATTGGTTGTTAAGGACACGCCGACCGGCTTGCTGGTCCGTTTCTTAACAACCATCTATTAAGGACACCAACCTGTGGTTGTAGAAAAGAGGATTGCATAATGTACGGCCTCCCTTACTCCTCTTCTGGTCCTTTTTCTATTGCTGTTAATCTTTTCTCCATTATTACGTATTCTTTATACATTTCTTCTGTTTATACATTACTTCTGTCGATGTGAGCTCTTCTTCCGTCGCTGCAAGTTTTTCTTCCATCGCTGCGACTTCTTGTTCAATCACTATCAGTGTTTTTTGATACACTTTTTCTGTCTCTAGGAGTCTTTCTTTGGCTTTGCTCATGAGCCTTATAAAAATCTTTTGCGCAAAGCACGTGCTAACGCTTAACTCCCGAAATGGTTCATACCCTGACTTAGCCAGGGTTAACGAAGGTGAGCGCGCAAGACTTGACTTGCTGACTGTCCGAAAGTCCTCTCTGTTATGATTGTGGTATGGGATCTTAATGAAGATCTCAGCTTTTTATTTTCAGTGCCTCCAACCTTACGGTAATTTTATAAATTTTTCTCTAACTGTCAGTGCATACCACAATCCTTTCCTGAGTTAGTTAATTTATGGGGTTTTCTTACCAAAATATACAATATCTCCTCACACAATCAATAAATAAAGTAAATTTGATTTTATTAATTAGCGAGTATATTCATACAATTTGATACAGAACTAAATTTTCTGGTGATTGATATTCCATACATACATTATAAAAACATCTTCAAAATTGTATTTGTTTTTACCCGGGAAAACTGATATAATTACTCATGGGGTCAAGATTGGTCTGTGGGAAAAATAATATGTGGTAATTTACCCTTTATATTCAAGAACGCAATATCCCTTGTCGCTCAGGGGAGTAACCCTCCAAACTTCTCCGGCCGGAAGAAATTCAAAGTATATCTCCCAGAGTCAGCAGAACGATATTGTCAATTTGAATTAATTATTAAACCAACAGAGTTACACCAATTGCATGGAGCAATGAAACTTTCCCTGGGGACACAGAAATCTAAATTGACTTAAACATATGATAGAATTCCCTACAACCTGATTATAATAATACACCCCCGACAGTCAATAAACATCAATACATAACCTCTAAAATATGATTCCTATGATTTCAAGAGTGGGGAAAAAAATAGCATTTGTGTGGTCTGGATCTTACCAATCAGCTTAAAGGGAAGATGTCCACCAAGATCTAGGCACATCGAATGGTCTCAGTCATAAAGCCCAACAAGATGGAGAATGGTCAAATATCAGCAGACTTCTTGATGTCGGGGGTGTGTCTGGTGTGGGGTCTGTGATCCCCTCCTTAGGGCCTTCCCAACCTTTATATCATTCTGGGACAATAGATCTATAAATTTATCATGAGCTCAGCCCAGAAGGTTTGGCTTACTCTCCATTGGTTGGGGACGTGTTTACGATCGGCCAAGCACCAAAGGTAATATTACCTTCAGCCACTGGGGGGGGCGTCTGAGGATAACAATTGTATATTTAACTTACTTTGTAAAAAAAAACAAGAAGGATGTATTTTTATTTAATGAGTGTTTATATTTTGGGGATGTGAATATGGGTCTATATGGCTCATGGATTTCTAGTAATTTGTGCGTAATATAATCAATGATTTTATATGTGATCCCTTAGAATCACACAAGAAAATTGATGTTTATATAAACAATGATGTGTTTCCGATTTCAACCTAATTGTCTTGAGATCACCTCTGTAATATGCATGTTTTCATAGGTATGCGGTCCCAGCTTGTCTTTATATTTACAATGGTTACTTAAAGCGGGATTCCGCCTAAATAAGTTTTTTTTTTTCCCCCAATCAGTTTAAAATACACACATACATAACATGTCACTTACCTGCTGCAGTTCTTCTCGCCGCCGATCGCCGATTCTGTCCGTTTGGATAACTTAGAAAAGATCTTGCTGGACGATCCCATCTTGCTTGTGGGCATTCGAAACACTTCCGGGATGCGGTGAATGCTGCGCTCCCAGCATTCACCGCTCGATCCCGCGCATGCCGCATCCCGCGCATGCTCAGTTTCTGGTTGCCATCACAACGGCCGAAATCTCTCGAGATTTCGTGCTGACGGCGTCCCCCGTGGCTTCATGGGAGGATTGCAGAACAGCTCCCAGAAGTCATTGCGGAGCCGGGGGACAGCCGAAAACACGCCTACTCCCACGGGAGGACAGACCGGAAGCCAGAGGAAAAAGCTGTCAGGTAAGTAAAATATTTTTTTTTTTGTTTTTTTAATAATCATTGGTCCATCAGCTTTATTTTCCATTTGTACTATAGTAAAAATACCATAACCCTATTTATGATATATGGGTATTCATGATCATATATATAAAAAACAAAACAAATTGTACATAAGGTTCTCTTTTTCTTTTCAATGTTTTCTCACAGTGTCTCAAAGGAACTTTGAACATTCGGGGAAAACAATTCCATGTTTACTCTCATTGTTGGTCCAGTCGGAAGAAATCTTCCTTTTCGTCTCCTAGTCATTGTTCTATTGGCACCTGAGTCTATATTGAAGTTGACTTTTGGGATATCTGGTCTTTCTGACACAATGGGTTTATTTACCCGGATTTCCCTTGAATTAAAAGTTTTTGTGGCTTCACTCTGAGACAACCTGAGACATTGTTTGCGGCAGCCCAGTTTTTCAAGGGGTTATATAAATTAGTCACCTGGTTCTAAAGGGAGGGGGAAGTGTCCTCTTTTAGTATTGCTGACTTCACCAGACTTAAAACCGAAATATCAAAATATGATATTTCGAGGTATCTCTATTATGACATCTCCTTGACCTTCAAGGGAAAACCCTAACCCCTAAACCTAACCCCAACCGCCTTGCCAACTTAGTACAGTTGGCAATCACACTTGGATACAGGGAAGCCACACCTCCTGATATTTGAGGGAGGTCCCTATCCCGAAGTCCTCTCCTTGACCTTCAAGAGAAAACCATAACTCCTAACCCTAACCCCCTTGCCAACTTAGTACAGTTGGCAATCACACTTGGGTAGAGGGAAGCCACACCTCCTGATATTTGAGGGAGGTCCCTAACCCTATCCCGAAGTCCTCTCCTTGACCTTCAAGGGAAAACCATAACTCCTAAACCTAACCCCAACCCCCTTGCCAACATAGTACAGTTGGCAAGCACACTTGGATGGATGGAAGCCACGCCTCCTGACCTTTGAGGGAGATCCCGAACCCTATCCCAAAATCCTCCCCTTGACCTTCAAGGGAAAACCCTAACCCCTAAACCTATCCCCAACCCCCTTGCCAACTTAGTACAGTTGGCAATCACACTTGGATACAGGGAAGCCACACCTCCTGATATTTGAGGGAGGTCCCTAACCCTATCCCGAAGTCCTCTCCTTGACCTTCAAGGGAAAACCATAACTCCTAAACTTAACCCCAACCCCCTTGCCAACTTAGTACAGTTGGCAATCACACTTGGGTAGAGGGAAGCCACACCTCCTGATATTTGAGGGAGGTCCCTAACCCTATCCCGAAGTCCTCTCCTTGACCTTCAAGGGAAAACCATAACTCCTAAACCTAACCCCAACCCCCTTGCCAACATAGTACAGTTGGCAAGCACACTTGGATGGATGGAAGCCACGCCTCCTGACCTTTGAGGGAGGTCCCAAACCCTATCCCTAGGTCCTCTCCTTGACCTTCAAGGGAAAGCCCTAACCCCTAAACCTAACCCCAACCCCCTTGCCAACTTAGTACCTAACCCCAACCCCCTTGCCAACATAGTACAGTTGGCAATCACACTTGGATAGAGGGAAGCCACACCTCCTGATATTTGAGGGAGGTCCCGAACCCTATCCCAAAGTCCTCTTCTTCACCTTTAAGGGAAAACCCTAACCCCTAAACCTAACCCCAACCCCCTTGCCAACTTAGTACAGTTGGCAATTATACTTGGATAGAGGGAAGCCACACCTCCTGATATTTGAGGGAGGTCCCTAACCCTATCCCTAGGTCCTCTCCTTGACCTTCAAGGGAAAGCCCTAACCCCTAAACCTAACCCCAACCCCCTTGCCAACTTAGTACCTAACCCCAACCCCCTTGCCAACTTAGTACAGTTGGCAATCACACTTGGATAGAGGGAAGCCACACCTCCTGATATTTGAGGGAGGTCCCTAACCCTATCCCGAAATCCTCTCGACCTAAAAAAAAAACTGCACCAAAAACGTACCTCTTCGTTGAAATGAATGGGAGCCATCTCAAAGACTCCTCAAGAATGCCTTCATTAACCATTTTTGGAGTTGTCCTTTAAAAAGTTCCACAAAAGCACCCCAAAATCGCCGCGGTTTTGAAGCTAACCAGCTTAAAAGTGGCCCTAACTTCTTCATCACTTTTTGTCGGTTATTGCAGCAACAAATTCTGTAGAGATAAAGAAAGAAATGTTATAAGAATGTGTCCATAAACCAGCAGAAATTTTCTGAAATATTAACTAAATCTGTGTTTGATAGAAAATAAATAGTCACACGCCATCACCCCATTTGTTACTGTTACCAGCAGCCTCAGTTCATTAACCCCTCCCCCATAGGACAAATGTTAGAGATGCGTTAAAGTGGTTGTATACCCTAAAAATTAACTTGCACCTACAGGTAAGCCTAGATTAAGGCTTACCTGTAGGTACAAGAAATATCTCCTAATGCACGGTTTAGGAGATATTTGAAAAGATATTTGAAAAGAACGTTTTACAACGTTGTCTACGGCGCATGCGCGCCGTAGACAACGGTGCATTTACAGGGTTAATCCCCATCTTCAACTGCGGCTCACCGCAGTTGAAGTGTCCCGCGCGCATGCGCGGAGCGACGTCCTCGCCGCTCTGGCCAATCACAGCGCCGCAGCGGCGCTGTGATTGGCCGGAGCGGCGATACCCGGAAGGGTATCTGTTTTGAGATGGATGCGGCCGGAGGGGGAGAAGAACACGGCGTCGGGGGCCCCGATCTAAGGTAAGTGATGCATAATGAGCTAGTATGCTAGTCATACTAGCTCATTATGACTTTGTCTTGCAGGTGGTTACCAAAAAAAAAAATGTTTAAGAGGGTCTAATCATTATGACCCGTGAGGGTCCCGTGAGGGGCTTGTGCTGCTAAACCCCGGGCAATAAGTACAGAAAACACACCGCCTCGGTCTGATCAACTTGCCTGTCTACATGAAAAGGTAAATATTTGGAGGGGGGGGGGGGGGGGGGGGGGGGGGGAGCTCAGATACAGTGGGTGATAGCATGAAGACGTGTAATTGAGAAAACTTATCAAGAAGCTACAATAACTTACCCCAAGAAGCATACCGCTGCAGCGACTAAGATCAGTCCTAGAACACTGAGTCCAGCCATAACGCCCATTAATGAAACGGTGCCTTTTTTCTTCATTCCATCAGTGTTCTTGGTGATCACATCGGGACCTGTTGTTGTCGGAGACACCCTGGGGACCTCCTTAGTGACTGAAGGGGTCTTCCTGTGTATTTTCCAGTCTTTTGGATGCTTCCGGGCCGTCTTGGTATCGGCATGAGTGCCTGAAGGGGTCTCCCTGTGTATTTCCAGGTCTTTTGGATGCTTCCGGGCCGTCTTGGTATCGGCGGAAGTGTCTGAAGGGGTCTCCCTGTGTATTTTCAGGTCTTTTGGATGCTTCCGGACCGTCTTGGTATCGGCGGAAGTGTCTGAAGGGGTCTCCCTGTGTATTTTCAGGTCTTTTGGATGCTTCCGGCCCGTCTTGGTATCAGCGGAAGTGCCTGAAGGGGTCTCCCTGTGTATTTTCAGGTCTTTTGGATGCTTCCGGACCGTCTTGGTATCGGCGGAAGTGCCTGAAGGGGTCTCCCTGTGTATTTTCAGGTCTTTTGGATGCCTCCGGCCCGTCTTGGTATCAGCGGAAGTGCCTGAAGGGGTCTCCTTGTGTATTTCCAGGTCTTTTGGATGATTCTGGACCGTCTTGGTATCAGCAGCCGTGGGATCTGATGAAACAAAGGAAATTTGCTTAAACGTCAGAATAATCAGCTACAAAGTTAAACAAACCAGTTTGCATTTATGACTATAAGACCACTTTCACACTGAGGCGCTTTTCAGGCGCTTTCACGCTAAAAACAGCGCCTAAAAAGCTCATGAAAAGTTATTTCCATTAAAATCAATGAACACTTTCACACTGGGGCAGTGTGCTGTTGGGGCTGTGAAAAACTCCCCTCCCCATTGAAATGAATGGAAAGCTCTTCAAAAGCGCCTGAAAAGCTCTTCAAAAGCGCTCAGTGTTTTTACTGGCAGTTTAGAAGCGCTTCAGTGTGAAAGTGGCCTTAATCTACTCCAAATGACCCTGATCCAATTGGCTATGAATCAAGGACAAATCAGGTCTTTTTTTTTTATTTTTTACATTTTTTTTTTATCTAATGCTTTCCATTGTAGAGGAGAGATGTGGAGTCTTATTGACCCCCCCAGATCTCTCCATAAAGAGGACCTGTCACTGCTTATTTCTACCACAAGGGATGTTTACATTCCTTGTGATAGAAATAAAAGGGATCACTTTTTTTGTAAAGGGACAGTATAAAAATCAACAAAATGTACCAATATCAGTAATAATATACATAAAGTCCCCCCCCCCCCCCATAGAATGAACAATAAACCAAAACCTGTAACACTTACCAGTCACGTGAATGATGACCTTCATGATTGCCTGACGCTGGACATTATCCACGGTGAGGCGGACCTCGTAGGTTCCGCTGTCTCTTTGCAGGACCGGGCTGATGACCAAGGAGCAATCCTGTTCATATGAGCGGGTCAGACCCAGATGAAACCTTTTACTTTGGTCCTTCTGCTGGTTGGTAATATCATGGTGCAGGATAGGTGAGTAGGGACCTCCTCCTTCCGGAGTCATTCCCCACTCGATCCTAACACTACTTGCACCAGAGAGGTGATTGGTGGTGACCTCACATGGGATCACCAGTTTAGAGCCGGCTGTAGCATCCAGGCGGGTGTATAATGGGCGGGCCTGAGAATATTCCACACCACATGCCAGGTACACCACGCAGAAAATGAGAAACGCTTTAAAAAAGCTCATTTTCCAAATATGTCACAGAATAGAGAAAAGTGACAAAGAATTAAAGTTTATTATCTAATCTATAAGTATTAGCTTAGATATTCAGAAAAAAAAATCTGAATATTCGCTCAGTAAATTGATTGAGAATCCTCAGAACAGATCACACAGATGTGCTCTCTACAGAGTCAAAGCTCAAACTGACACACAGCCAGCTGTGAGGTTGTTTGCATAAGCTGAGAAATCTCTCCACTATGATGTCATAAGTGGCAGTTGGGCTGCAACTCGATCTCTCCACTATGATGTCATAAGTGGCAGTTGGGCTGCAACTCGATCTCTCCACTATGATGTCATCAGTGGCAGTTGGGCCAACCGCACTGCTGCAAAATGTTTGTTCAGCCAGCTGCCCTGCATTGCAAATGTAATGTCCACCAAGGGTTAATTTTCTCATGTTGTTTGTCCCAATGTATGACTGCTGGAGAGTGAATCCCTACATTTCCCTACATAGAGGTGTATGGGGGAGGGGGGAGGGGATTTTATCTGCCTGTCAATTTATAAATCTCACTGATCTCAGCTATAAATAAATCCAACATTTTTGCTCAGTTGGCCAAAATTAACGATCGCTTTGAAAAAATAAATATATAAAAATGAAATGTCTGGAGATGGGGGTTGGGACTGGACTTTATCTGCTTGTCTTTGATTTGCTGATCTCACTGACCTGAGCTAAAAATAGATCCAATGATTTGTCAGTTGGCCAAAATTAACAGTCACTTTGTTGGAAATAAATCAGCGTCTTTTTATCTCGGTGTGTTGGGTTTGTGAATTAAAGGCTGAGTTCACCTTTTCCTGAAAATGACCAATACAGTCCAGGGAGATACTACAACACCGCCCAGCTAGATTCATTCTTCATTAACCCCTTAGTGACTGATGGTAAAACACATGAGAACGCCTGAACACAGTTTTGTAGCTCTGACATGTGTTAGTAAAACTCTACATATCATTGCAACTACTTTGTGTATTCAGGTGGATTATACTGCGTTTTTTTTCAGGACAAATTGGGCTTTCTTTTGGTAGTAAATAGTAACTGATTTCTCCTGATTATTTTAAATTTAGAACTGGCTCAATATAATAATAACAATAATTTATTTTTTTTTTTTAATTTAGCCATTTATTTCTTGCGTTTACCATAATTTACCACCGAAGAATACCCCAAAATGAATTCTGCTGCTCCTGACGATCGCAGCGATATCACATATGGGTGTTATTTAATGTGTGTAGTACGGCTCAGAAACAATAGAGAACTTATTAATTTATTTTTTTATCCTACCTGAAAACACAATGGGGTTGATTTACTAAAACAGGAGAGTGCAAAATCGGGTACAGCTGTGCATGGGAGCCAATCAGCTTCTAACTTTAGATGGTTCAATTAACCGCTTCCCGACCGCCTCACGCAGATATACTGCGGCAGAATGGCACGGGCAGGCAAAATCACGTACCTGTACGAGGCCCATTAATTGCCTGCCCGTGGGTCGCACGCGTGCCGCCAGCGGCGCACTCGCGACCCGGTCGGGAGCTCCGTGACCCCGGCCGCGGGACCAGCGGACCCGATCGCCGCTGGTGTCCCGCGATCGGGTCACAGAGCTGAAGAACGGGGAGAGGTCTGTGTAAACAAACCTCTCTCGCGCTTCCTACTCTGCCTGTCATTGATCGGCTGTTCCCGGTCATCAGGAAAGCCGATCAGTGACGTCAGACCCGCCCCCTAATGTAAAAAAACGCACACGTCACAGCCCATAACCCCTCCCCTCCCCCTAGTGGTTAACTCTTTCACTACCACTGTCATTTATACAGGAATCAGTGCATTTAAATAGCATTGATTGCTGTATAAATGACAATGGTCCCAAAAATGTGTCAAAAGTGTCCGATGTGTCCGCCATAATGTTGCAGTCACAATAAAAATCGCTGATCGCCGCCATTACTAGTAAAAAAAAAAAATGCTATAAAACTATCCCCTATTTTGTAAACGCTATAACTTTGCGCAAACCAATCAATAATCGCTAATTGCGATTTTTTTTTTTTTTTTTACTAAAAAATATGTAGAAGAATACGTATCGGCCTAAACTGAGGAAAAAAAAATGTTTTTTTATATATTTTTTGGGGATATTTATTATAGCAAAAAGCAAAAAATATTGCATTCAGGGGAGGGCTGGGAAGGGGGGCAGAGATGCAATTGCCCCTGGGCTGCTCTCATATCCTCTACAAAGGCTGCTGTGTCGCCAGCTCAGAATGCACAGTTTTTGAGCAGGCCGAGTGCTGCATCTCCATCCAGTACTGTGAGCTAGGGATGTCTCAGGGCCGACAGTCTGTGTTACAGAGCACAGCACAGCCCTGCCCAGCCCCTCCTCCACACGAATGGCTGGCAGAGGCCGGACCTGCTCTCTATTTCCCCGCCCACACTCCTTGCAGCCTGTGTGCTGTCTGAAGGGAAAGTTAAATCTGAGCAGTCGGCTTGAATACAGTGAGGCTCCTGGGAGGCTGGGAAACACCAAGTGAGTGAACTTCTCCCTCCTCCCCCCGGCAGCTAAAGAGTTTTTTTTCCTAGCAGCCTGTGACACTGCCTTGCTTGCCCTCCTAGGTGTTGATGTGGGCTCACACTGGCACGCTCCGATTTGTCTGTAGTGCTGGTGTACTGGCAGTCTTCCTGCATGTTTTACCCCTGGTCCCATAGAGGTTGCACATTTTGCTGCATGTTCTGAAAGTGCACAAAACGTCCTGCATGCTGCGTCTTTGGTGCACTTCAAAAAAAATGCATCAAAAATGTGCAACCTAAAAGAAGACCGAGGGACTATGGCTATGGAAGGCTTGTATTCACTTACAGCAGGCACTGCCACTCCACTGGAAAGTGACAGACAGAGAAGGTGATATTAACCCCCTAAATGCTAGTGTCAAGCGGTCTCTCTCTCTGTGCAGGCAGTGCCAAGCGGCCTCTGTTCAGGCAGTGCCAAGCGGCCTCTCTCTCTGCAGGCAGTGCCAAGCGGCCTCTCTCTCTGCAGGCAGTGCCAAGCGGCCTCTCTCTCTGCAGGCAGTGCCAAGCGGCCTCTCTCTCTGCAGGCAGTGCCAAGTGGCCTCTCTCTCTGCAGGCAGTGCCAAGTGGCCTCTCTCTCTGCAGGCAGTGCCAAGTGACCTCTATCTGCAGGCAGTGCCAAGGGACCTCTCTCTGCAGGCAGTGCCAAGCGGCCTCTCTCTCTGCAGGCAGTGCCAAGTGGCCTCTCTCTCTGCAGGCAGTGCCAAGTGACCTCTCTCTGCAGGCAGTGCCAAGTGACCTCTCTCTGCAGGCAGTGCCAAGTGACCTCTCTCTGCAGGCAGTGCCAAGTGACCTCTCTCTGCAGGCAGTGCCAAGTGACCTCTCTCTGCAGGCACTGCCAAGTGACCTCTCTCTCTCTGCAGGCACTGCCAAGTGGCCTCTCTCTCTCTGCAGGCACTGCCAAGTGGCCTCTCTCTCTGCAGGCACTGCCAAGTGGCCCCGCTCTCTGTGCAGGCTGTGCCAAGTGGCCTCTCTCTCTGTGCAGGCAGTGCCAAGTGGCCTCTCTCTCTGTGCAGGCAGTGCCAAGTGGCTCTCTCTCTGTGCAGGCAGTGCCAAGTGGCCTCTCTCTCTGTGCAGGCAGTGCCAAGTGGCCTCTCTCTCTCTCCCTGTGCAGGAAATGTGGTGTAGATGGATGGTGAGCTGATTCAGTGGTTCAATGGGCCACTTGACTGGACTTGCCCCCCAGGCCTAAGGCTGCCAGCCCTCCCCTGATTGCATTGTTTTCAAAATTGTCGCTTTATTTTTGTTTATAGCGCAAAAAATAAAAACCGCAGGGGCGATCAAATACCACCAAAAGAAAGCTCTATTTGTGAGAAAAAAAGGACGCCAATTTTGTTTGGGAGCCACGTCGCACGACCGCGCAATGGTCAGTTAAAGCGACGCAGTGCCGAATCGCAAAAAGGGGCCTGGTCCTTTGGCTGCCAATAGGTCCGGGGCTGATGTGGTTAACCACTTCGCACCCAGGCCAATTCTGACATTTCTCTCCTCATTTTCTTCATCATTTTTTTGCTAGAAAATTACACAGAACCCCCAAACATTATATATGTTTTTTTTAGCAAAGACCCTAGAAAATTCAATGGCGGTCGTTGCTTTTTATCTCGCACTGTATTTGTGAGGCAATTTTTCGAACACGCTTTTTTTTTGGGGGAAAAAAAACTGTTTCATGCTTTAAAAAAAAAAACAAATCATTTAAGTTAGCCCAATTTTTTGCATAATGTGAAAGATGAAGTTACGCTGAGTAAATAGATACCTAACATGTCACGCTTCAAAATTACACACGCTCGTGGAATGGCACCAAACTTTGGTACTTAAAAAACCCCCATAGGCGACGCTTTAATTTTTTTTTTTTTACTGGTTACATGTTTTGAGTTACAGAGGAGGTCTAGGGCTAGAATTATTTCTCTCGCTCTAACGTTCGCGGCGATACCTCACATGTGTGGTTTGAACACCGTTTTCATATGTGGGCGGGACTTACGTAAGCTTTCGCTTCTGCATGCGAGCTCATGGGGACAGGGGCCCTTTAATTATTCTTTTTTTTTTTTTTATTGTTAATTTGACTTTTTTTTTTTTTAGTTTGACACTTTAAAAAAATTTAATAACATTTTGATCACTTTTATTCCTATTACAAGGAATGTAAACCTCCCTTGTAATATGAATATGGCACGATCGGACCTATTTACAGTGAGATATGGAGGTCAATAAGACCCCACATCTCACCTCTAGGCTGGGAAGCCTAAAATAAAAAAAATTAAAGAAACGATCTCGGCTTTCCAGCCGTGGCGGCGCCGTTTTTTTGAATACAGAGGCCGGGCGTGAGGTCATAACATCGTGCCTGGCCTCCGAATGATCATAGAGACTCCGGCGACCATCTGGTCCACCAGAAATCTCTTAAGTCACCATCCGGGGCCGGCGGATCCTTTCTTCCGACTCACCAATGGAAGCTTCCATTGGTGAGTCGGTAGAAGCATCGGAGGGAGGGGGGGGCGTCCCCTCCCTGCCGCCTGTAAGAACAATCAATCGGTGGAGCAGCCGATATGATCGTTCTAAAGCCTCATACACACGATCGGACCGTGGACCAACTTTCCCGTGGATTTTTGTCCAAAGGGCGTTGGCCCCAAGTTGGTATTGCATACACACGGCAGGACTTTTTCAGCCAACTTTCACCGAATCACTTGGTTTTTCTGCTCTTTACCGCCACCTTTGGTCAACTTCTGTATTGTTGTCTGATCTTTTGCATTGGTTCTTCATTGGTTTGTACAAAAGTCCGTTGGTTTTGTGTATACACGGTCGGACTTTGGTCCATCGGACTTTTGTTAGCAGAAAGTTGGTCCGTTCGCACAGCCAACAAAAGTCCGATGAAACCTGGAAAAAAGTTGGTCCGATGGAGCGTACACACGGTCGGATGTTGGTCCAAAACAGCTAATTTGCATGTTGGTTGTCAAAAAGTCCGATCGTGTGTACGGGCCTTAATGCTGCAGGGAATCGCTGACTAAAAACGGCAAAATCTGAATGATGTCTGTAGCTGCACCCATCATTCAGATATCACTGCACAAAGTCAAGGATGTTCCTGAACGTCCTACGGGGGCGAATTGGTTAAGATTTGACAAAAAATAAACCATGAAAGCTGATTGGTTTCCATGCAGAGCTGCGACTGATTTTGCACTCTCCATTTTTAGTAAATCAACCCCTTTGTATTTCAGGTAGCGCAAGAAAAAACAAAATTTTCACTATTATTTCTGGGCTGTACTGCGGGTACAAACATCAAATAAACACCCATATGTGATATCGCTGCAATCAACATCACTGACTAATTAAATAAAAAAAAAAAAAGCTTTAACCCCTTCCAAACCGCCCACCGCATATATACAACGGCAGGGCGGCCCAGCTGCGCAAAATCCCGTACCTGTACTTTATTTTGTGCACAAGGTTGGGGGCGCGTGTGCTGCCAGGACCCGCCGATCGTTTACAGGAGAGGCAGAACAGCGCTCTGCCTATGTAAACAAGCGCCAGTGAGGAAAATGAAGATCTTTTGTTTCTGATAAGCAGAAACACAGATCTCCGTTTTCCTCCAGTCACAGCATTCCCCCCACAGTTAGAAAGCACTCCTTAACGAGCGCACTTAACCCTTTGATCACCCCTGATGTTAACCCCTTCCCTGCCAAGGTCAATTATGCTGTGACAGTACTTTTTTTTTTAGCACTGATAACTGTATTAGTGTCACTGGTCCCCAAAAAGTGTCACTTGGTGTCAGATTTGTCTGCCGCAATGTCACAGTCCCGCTAAAAATCGCTGATCGCCGTCATTACTAGTAAAAAAATATATATATATTTTTTTTTAAAAAGTCCTTCAAAATATCTCACAGTTTGTAGCCGCTATAACTTTTGCGCAAATCAATATATGCTTATTGGAATTTTTTTTTACCAAAACATGTAGAAAAATAAATATTGGCCTCAATTGATGAAGAAATACATTTTTAAAAAAAAATTTATTGGTTTTTTTTTATAGCAGAAAGTAAAAAATATTGTTTTGTTTTTTCTAAATTCTCAGTCTTTTTTGTTTATAGCGAAAAAAAAGGACATCAATTTTATTTGGGTACAATGTCGCACGACCGCACAATTGTCCGTTCAAGTAACACATTGCCGTATCACAAAAAAATTGCCTGGTCAGGAAGGGGGTAAAACCTCCCAGAGCTGAAGTGGTTAACCAGTTGCCGACTGCCTCATGTACATTTACGTCGGCAGAATGGGACGTACAGGCACAATCCCGTACCTGTACGTGCCTGCCTTCCAGCGGGTGGGGGTCCGCGTCGCCCCAGGTTAGTGCCAGTACCGCAAACACCCATGCGCAAAGCATACACCTCCCTTCGTGGTATAGTATCTGAACAGATCAATATCTGATCTGATCAGATCTATACTAGCGTCCCAGCAGTTTAGGGTTCCAAAAAACGCATTGTTAGCGGGATCAGCCCAGATACCTGCTAGCACCTGCGTTTTCTCCCTCCGCCCAGCCCAGCCCACCCAAGTGCAGTATCGATCGATCACTGTCACTTACAGAACACTAAGCACACATAACTGCAGCGTTCGCAGAGTCAGGCCTGATCCCTGCGATCGCTAACAGTTTTTTTGGTAGCGTTTTGATTCAGTCGCTAACAGTCAGGAGCTTTTTTTTCCTGTGAATCTCACTAGTGTACTACTAAATTTAGAGCCCAAAATGGCAAATCGCAAGCACACTAGTGAACAGGCCTACTTGTTTCTGAGCATGACAGATAGTGAAGAGGAGGTCACTCATCTGTCAGAATCAGCCTCAGAATACGATCCAGTAGACGACAGCGGCTCCATGACAGATAGCTCTGGCGACGGAGGTGAGGTCCCTGCTAAGGTCAGGCGTACCCGATCCCGATCTTCTGATGTTGTTGAGGTGCAGGAACCGCAGGTCTCTCGTATGGAGCAGAGAAGTACTAGCGCCGCTATTCCTTCTGGTGAACAGGCAAGCACCAGCGGCCCAGTACACCCTGGACGTACATCCAGCACTGCAGTAGTGATGTCCAGTTCATGAACGAATCGTTCTTTTGAATCGATTCTTTTCAGTGAACTGGGTGAGTCGAGTCATCTGACTGAACTGATCCGTTTGAAACAGTTCACTCACTGTGCCCTCAATACATAGCAGAGCATAGCAGAGCAGGCCATGTAATATGATCCTAGAGTGAGAGAGCTCGGCCCCTCCCTGCAACCAATCAGCAACAAGAGTCAGGAGTACACAGTAGACCGAGTTAAAAACTCATACGAGTTACCGAGTTAAAGAATCATATGAGTTATTAGAACTCAGTACACTGAAAGAACCATGAGTCCCCACCAGAACAAGATGTAGAACAATACACTGAATCAGTGATCAGTAGTACACTACAGACTGCTTTAGAGACAGAGAGGACAGAGTCATGATAAGAAGATATCCTTATTCAGATAAATTATTTAACCCTTTAGTATTTAGTTGGCTTATCCTAAAGGAAATATGCATGTTAAAAGGGAAAAATATCCCTTCTGGGACATGTGTCTAATTTAGTAGCTATATAACTGAATGAGAGAGCAGTCTCATTTTTATAACACAAAAATACATTTTATCCTGCTTTATGGTAATATTTTTCTGCCGTCTGCGTAATATTGTTCTGCGTTCTGTTCCTGAGATTTCCATGCCCCTTGGATTTTTTTATTTTTTTTTTTAATTCCTACAACCATGATCTCTACAGTGGTATAGAAAATAACACAGGACAAGATAGGGGAAAAAAATCTAGTTTTTAATAGAACAATACTAAACTATTTTAAAGTACTGGAATAATTATGATAAAAAAACTGTACTTATTAAACTGTTACAGAAAATTATATTTAACTGTCTTTCGATAATACTTTCTTTGGGCTGGGTTCATACTGGTGTGATGCAAGGAAACCCTGCGAATCCTGTTCACACTTGAATCGCAGACGGTTCACACTGACATCTTTGAACCGATAAGGGTGTCAATATAAAGTTAATGACACCCTCAGATCGGTTTGCAGATCACAGTGCAAACTGTGAAATGGTACATCCATGCAATCTGATTGCAGTGCAGAATAAAAAAAAAGTGTCCTGTACCATTTTGGTCTGAATGCAATGCAAATTCAGCCATACCATCTGTATGGTTGAATTTGCATTGCACAGACATCGCATGTAATCTGCACAGCAATGCGGTGCAAATAACATGCAATGTCTCTGTCCCAGCCTTAAACAATACAAAATATGTAACAAAGGAGATAAATAAAACACAACTAAATCAAAGAAAGTGCAAACGTAGTGCAAAACGAATGAAAAAAATGAAGATAATTTATCCCTCTCTATGGAGAGGTGATGTTGGCATTAACAAAAATGAGCTGTCTAACTTTATTTGGATTAAGTCTGCTCCTTCTTTTGGAAATTATCTGGCCAGCTTTCGAAAATATTCTTTCTGCAGGCACAGAGGTAGCTACTATGCACAGCCTTGTCTTCATAATTGTTGTCAGGTTTTCATAGATTGCCTGCCTTGCTTTCCACCAGGCCAATGGATCATCAGTCCTCGGAATGAGGGATTCTGCAAGATATCCTCTCATTTCTGCAATTGCCGTGGATGTAGGCTTGCAAATGGTAACTGCATCAGCCACCCGCTCATCAAAGTCTGCCCAGAAAGATGTTTGCTGTTCAGACCGAGCAGGAGCTGGGGGGTCCACAAGGCCAGCTTGAGGATGATGATCACCATGGGTAATGGACCCAATTCTAGCAGCAGCTGCAGTGACATTTTTGGAGGCTTCCTCTGCTGCTGCTGCATCATGAAACGCCCTTTGTTTAAAAATAGGGTCCAGAAGGGTTGCCTCAGCCAACTGGCGAAAGTGTTCTATTTGGTGGAATCGTTTTTGCATCTCTTCTGCAAGTGCATTCATCATTTGCATAACAGGGCCATAACTGGATACAGTACCACGGAATTTCTGGACAACTTTTTGCAGCCCCCTTGCCATCAAAATTACCTTTGAAGCTGTCACATATCTGTTATAATGAGAAAGAAAGGACACAAATTACTAAATGCATGCAATCATACCTAGTGTAGGCCAAATGCATACATTACTGTGTATGATAAAGTGCATGAGGATTGAACTATTGCAAAATAATAGTTTAAAATCATGCATCTGTTTAAATGGTTAGATAATATATTAAATTAATACACACCTGTCTGCGCTGATTTCCATCGTAACTTCTTCAAAGGGCTTCAGCAGGTCACATGCATTTTTTATTCCATCCCACTCGTCAAGTGTCAGGGTTGGAAGGTTGGGGTTGACCAAAGCAAGTGTGGCAATAATGGGTTCTTTCAAATCCAAAAATCTTTTGAGCATATAATAGGTGGAATTCCACCTTGTTGCAACATCTTGCTTCAGCCTCAGTTCTTCAAGGCCCATTTGCCTTTCGGTTGCTTTCAACCTTTCAGTAGCGACAGTGCTCCTGTTGACAAATTCAACAATATTTTTTACTTTGGTCACCGTCTCCTGGATGCTTTTTAAGCTTTCCCTCACAATTAGATTTAGTGTATGGGCAAAGCATGCCAAGTACTTCCATCCAATTTTCCGGATCGCAGTAATACAAGCAACAACTCTGTTTGTGATGCCCCACTCTTCACAGATTTTTAAAAGTTCTACTGACAGATTGTCAGCTGTGTGTCTCTCTGTAAAGGAGAAGCAGTCCAGCAAGGATGATGAAAGTTTAAAATTATCATCAATGTAATGACAAGTGACTGCCATAAAACTAGTGGTTGTGCGTGATGTCCAGCAGTCAGTTGTCAGACACACAGCAGAAGCATTGCTCACTTTAACCATCAGTTCTGCTTTAATGCTGTCATACAGCTGAGGTAACAAACTTCCCGATAGTGTCTTTCTATTGGGCAAAACATACGATGGATCAAGAGCCTTAACAAAGCTCCTAAATCCCTTGTCATCCACTACTGAAAAGGGCTGTAAATCCAGAGCAATCATTTTAACCAACTGCTCATCCACCTTGCTCTGTCTGATAGGGCCAATTGGTGCTCTCACATACCTCGTAATCGGATTTTGCCTAGGCTGTTGTACAAAGGTACCAATTCCAGTTGTGGTGGATGTTGCAGGTGTGTTGACGGTATCACCGGAGGTTGAAGGCCTTGATGTGCATTCACCTGAGGCTGATGCAGATTCTGCTGGACCCTCTTGTCTCACTTGCATAAGCAATGCAGTTGGATGTTTACTTTGAAGATGTCTTCTAAAATTTGAAGTTGATCCTCCTTGCCCTGAGAAAATATTCTTGCATTTTGCCTTCTGTGGACCAGCTTCCTCAAAATTAATCCATATACTGCTTCTCTTTCTTGAAGCCATCCTGACTGGTAAAGGTCACTGGCAGCTATCTACTGTATGTTTACCTTTGTGCGGGGGTAGTTGTTTATGAAAATAAATGGCAAGTTCAACCCCTTCAGACTGCAGCCAATCGCCCAAGTTTTGAAGATAAGAAAAACCCTAGAACCTGAGCTGTAATAATGTTTGTTCAACTATTATCTACCATTTTCACATTAAGTGCACCCACTTTTAGGCCCGGTTCACACTAGTGTGATGCTAGACATCGCATGCGATTCGCACCGCATTGCTGTGCACATCACATGTGATGTCTGTGTGATGTGAATGCTGCTCAAACCCTTTTCAGTCTGCACTCGAATTGAATCGCATGGGTGTTCACACCTATGCAATCCGATTCCTGTCCAATTTCACAGTTTGCACTGCGATATGCAAACTGGTTTCGGGGTGTCATTAACTTTACATTGACACCTGCAGTGGTTTGCAGACAGCAGTGTGAACTGCTTGCAAGTCAGATGCGATGCAGGCACCTGCAATGGAATCGCATTGGATCGCACTGTGAACCAGGACTCATAGTTTTAAGAGGACATATAAGCTTTACTTTAAGATAAAATCCATATACATGAACCAAATGAATAAAATAAAAGTAAATGTGAGACGTTAAAATATTGTATTTTTTTCCAACAAACTGTTTGAAAAGCGATTTTATTATTTTTTTTGTTATTTTTTTTTTATTAAACAATAAAGAAACCCCTTTGGGGCACTTTGTAATACAGGTAGTTATCACAGAACACTATGATCCAATTGATTAGAACGATAAAAAAGGAAGGAAAGTGTTAAATACTCAATGGGTGACAATTTAAAAGCCTGTACAGGACATTTATTAACCATGAATTATATTTCTAGAATTATTGCTCTCACTCTGATGTTTGTGGTGACACCTAACATGTAAAGCAATCATCGTTTATGTACACGTGCATGCCCTACGCATGGGGATGGTTTTAGTTTTTATTTTATTTATTTTTTTCACTTAACAAGCCCCTATGTGATAGTTTGCTGAAGTGACAGGTTCTCTTTATTGCATCTGGGGTCTGTTATATGATCACATGAGTATAGGATTGTGCTCAGTAACCTGGGTAGCAGATGTTCTGTCAGATAAAGCAATCTATAGGAGCAGCCAATATTGTCACTTATGGTGACGCACAAACAGTTGTGTAAACGAAAAGCGTGTTTTTCTGCGTGTGAATTGCATTCTGATGGGCCAACTTCACAGTTAAGATTGATAGCCATCAGATTTGTCCGTAGTCTTTACAGTGCATAAAGAGGCCCCTTTTACACTTGTGTGACTTGTCCTGCGACTTGGGACTACAAAGACGCATGACAAGTGGTACCCCACAATTTCCAATGAGTACCATTCATATCTGTGCGTCTTCCAGTCACAGCGACTTCAAAGTGGTCACTGCACTACTTTGGTCTGATTTTGATGCGACTTGTGACAAGATTACATAAGTATTTCTTCAAGTCGCATCAAAATCGCATCAAAGTCACAGTAAAAATTGTGGCAAGAATTGCATGACTTTCAAGTTGCATTAGTGTGAAAGGAGCCTAACGATTGGATTTTACTATCGTGGGTACTTCGCCCGCGGTAATAAAATCCAAATTTTTCCTGTGCATGCGCTGTAAAGACAACGGAAAAATCTGATGGCTAGCGATGTTAACTGTGAAGTTGCCCCATCAGAATGAGGTTCACATGCACAAAAATCCGCTTTTCATTTACACAGCTTTTTGTGCGTCACCAAAATTGATGACACCGGCTGATCTGACAAATTGTGGTCTGACAGTCTGATAAAACAATAGGATTGTGCTCTGAGAAAAGAAAAATTCAAGAAAAAACTCCCCAGGACCTGCCAACCTTCTGTGAAGAATCATTCTTTTGATTCTAATCATTTCAGAAGGTTGAGTCAGAGCTGTGGTTCACTTGCTTGTCAGTAGACTCAGCAAGTGAACCGAAGAACCGAAGAATCGATTCATTGAATCGGTTCATTTCAGTGAGTAGTTCGAAATGAACCGATTCAATTAGAAGATCCGGACTTCCCATCACTACACTGCAGTATCACGTGGTGACGTGGCGAGTCCCATAAGTGCAGTTCAAGCTGGCGAGGTGGCAAGCACAAGTAGTGTCCCGCTGCCACCAAGAAGAAGACAAAGGCAGGCCCGTCGTGCCCATAGTGCCCTTCCTGCAGAATTCGCCAATCCTGATTGGGTGCCCACCACTTCTGCAGAACCCGTACTTCCCCCATTCACTGGCCAACCCGGTATTCAGGTGGAAACAGCTGATTTTAAGCCACCCGATTTTTTTCCCCTGTTTTTCACGGAAGATCTCTATAGATCTATTGTGGACCAAAGTAATATACAGTGGTGTGAAAAAGTGTTTGCCCCTTCCTCATTTCCTGTTCCTTTGCATGTTTGTCACACTTAAGTGTTTCGGAACATCAAACCAATTTAAACAATAGTCAAGGACAACACAAGTAAACACAAAATGCAATTTGTAAATGAAGGTGTTTATTATTAAAGGTGAAAAAAAATCCAAACCATCATGGCCCTGTGTGAAAAAGTGATTGCCCCCTAAACCTAATAACTGGTTGGGCCACCCTTAGCAGCAACAACTGCAACCAAGCGTTTGCGATAACGTGCAATGAGGCTTTTACAGCGTCCTGGAGGAATTTTGGCCACTCATCTTTGCAGAATTGTCCTAATTCAGTTACATTAGAGGGTTTTCGAGCATGAACGGCCTTTTTAAGGTCATACCACAACATCTCAATAGGATTCAGGTCTGGACTTTGGCTAGGCCACTCCAAAGTCTTCATTTTGTTTTTCTTCAGCCATTCGGTGGTGGACTTGCTGGTGTGTTTAGGATCATTGTCCTGCTGCAGAACCCAAGTTCGTTTCAGCTTGAGTACAAGAACAGATGGTCGGACATTCTCCTTCAGGATCTCTTGGTAGACAGCAGAATTCATAGTTCCTTTTATCACGGCAAGTCTTCCAGGTCCTGAAGCAGCAAAACAGCCCCAGACCATCACACTACCACCACCATATTTTACTGTTGGTATAATGTTCTTTTTCTGAAATGCAGTGTTCCTTCTACGCCAGATATACTTGGACACACACCTTCCAAAGAGTTCCACTTTTGTCTCATCGGTCCACAGAATGTTGTCCCAAAAGTCTTGGGGATCATCAAGATGTGTTGTGGAGAAATTGAGACGAGCTTTGATGTTCTTTTTGCTCAGCAGTGGTTTTCTCCTTGGAACTCTGCCATGCAGGCCATTTTTGCCCAGTCTTTTCCTGATGGTGGAGGCATGAACGCTGACCTTAACTGAGGCAAGTGAGGCCTGCAGTTCCTTGGACGTTGTTGTGGGGTCTTTTGTGACCTCTTGGATGAGTCGTCGCTGCGCTCTTGGGGTAATTTTGGGCGGCCGGCCACTCCTGGGAAGGTTCACCACTGTTCCATGTCTTCGCCATTTGTGGATAATGGCTCTCACTGTGGTTCGCTGGATTCCCAAAGCTTTGGAAATGGCTTTATAACCCTTTCCAGACTGATAGATCTCAATTACTTTCTTTCTCAATTGTTCCTGAATTTCTTTGGGTCTCGGCATGATGTGTAGCTTTTAAGGATCTTCTGGTGGACCTTACTGTGTCAAGCAGCTCCTATTTAAGTGATGCCTTAATTGTGAACAGGTGTGGCAATAATCAGGCCTGGGTGTGGCTAGAGAAATTGAACTCAGGTGTGGACAACCACAGTTATAGTATGTTTTAACAAGGGGGGCAATCACTTTTTCACACAGGGCCATGATGGTTTGGATTTTTTTTCACCTTTAATAATAAAACACCTTCATTTACAAATTGCATTTTGTGTTTACTTGTGTTGTCCTTGACTATTGTTTAAATTGGTTTGATGTTCCGAAACACTTAAGTGTGACAAACATGCAAAGGAACAGGAAATGAGGAAGGGGGCAAACACTTTTTCACACCACTGTATACGCTGGTCAATACATCGCCGCTAATCCCCAGTTGCCTTTTCTTGCCAGAGATTGGAAACCAATTACGGTCCTTTCTGGGCCTTTCCCTCAACATGGGCATACATACATTCCCGACTCTGAGGACTTATTGGTCCACCCACCCAGTCGACCAAATGCCTGTGTTCTCTCGCTCCATGTCCAGGGCACGATATGAACAGATCTTGCGGTTCATGCACTTCAGTGACAATGAACTTTGTCGTCCTCGTGGAGACCCTGAATACGATCGGCTCTACAAAATTCGGCCCCTCATAAACCATTTCAACCAATGTTTTGCAGCCTTGTTTACTCCCAATCAAGTTGTCTGCGTTGACGAGTCCCTGATTACATTTTCTGGCCGCTTGTCTTTCAAACAGTACCTTCCTAGCAAGCGTGCCACATACGGGGTCAAGCTCTACAAGCTCTGTGACAGGGCAACAGGCTATGTATGGAGCTTTAGGGTTTATGAGGGCAAAGATAGTCACGTAGAGCCGGAGAACTGTCCAGATTACATAGGGAGCGCTGGCAAGATAGTGTGGAACTTGGTGTCACCCTTATTCGGAAAGGGGTACCACTTGTACGTGGACAATTATTACACGAGCGTGCCACTGTTTAGTCACTTGTTTGATCATCAGATTGGAGCATGTGGCACCGTGCGACCTAATCGCCGGGGCTTTCCCCAGCGGCTTGTAGATTCCCCTCTTAGGCTGGGGGAGAGAGCCTGCTTGAAGTGTAATAATTTGCTCGCTGTGAAGTGGAGGGATAATAAGAATGTTTTCGTTCTTACCTCCCTTCATGCAGACACGACGGTCCAAATTCGTACGGCGGCTGGTGTTGTAGAGAAACCCCTCTGTGTCCACGAGTATAACCAAAATATGGGAGGGGTGGACCTCAACGACCAGTTGTTGGCGCCGTACCTAGTTGCCCGTAAGGCCAGACGCTGGTACAAAAAAAGTGTCTATTTATTTGTTCCAATTGGCTTTGCTGAACGCTCATGTGCTATACGGAGCTTCAGGCGGGACTTTACCCTTCCTTGAATTCCAGGGAGCGGTTGTCACAGACCTTCTGTTTCCAGACGGTTCCGCACCTCACCATTCCCAACCAAATGCAGTAAGCCGGCTGCATGAGAGGCATTATCCTTATGCTCTTATCCTTGCCCTCCTGAGTACCCCTACCCAACGAGCCCCCCAAAAAAAGATGTGTCTGTAGCAAGCGCGGATCAAGGTGTGACACCCGTTATTATTGTCCACGCTGTCCTGACAATCCTGGTCTTTGCATTGGTGAATGTTTTGAACACTTCCACACACTAGTGAAGTATTAGCGTAGGGTACAGCATTTCACAGGCTAGGATACACTTACACGGGGTCTCCCAAAAGGGTGTAAATTTTTGATTTCACTCCTCACTACCTATCACAGTTTCGGAGGCCTTGGAATGCCCAGATGGCACAAAACCCCCCAAATGACCCCATTTTTGAAAGACACCCCAAGCTATTTGCTGAGAGGTATGGTGAGTATTTTGCAGACCTCACTTTTTGTCACAAAGTTTTGAAAATTGAAAAAATAAAAAAAATACATTTTTCTTGTCTTTCTTCATTTTCAAAAACAAATAAGAGCTGCAAAATACTCACCATGACTCTCAGCAAATAGCTTGGGGTGTCTACTTTTCCAAAATGGGGTCATTTGGGGGGGGGGGGGGGTTGTGCCATCTTGGCATTTTATGGCCTTCAAAACTGTGATAGGCAGTGAGGAGTGAAATCAAAACTTTACGCCCTTAGAAATCCTGAAGGCGGTGATTGGTTTTCGGGGCCCCGTACGCGGATAGGCTCCCAAAAAGTCCCACACATGTGGTATCCCCGTATTCAGGAGAAGCAGCAGAATGTATTTTGGGGTGCAATTCCACATATAACCATGGCATGTGTGAGCAATATATCATTTAGTGACAACTATATATAACTTTTGGTCAAACCAATCAATATACACTTTTTTTTTTTTACCAAAAACATGTAGCAGAATACATGTTGGCCTAAATTGATGAAGAAATTAGATTTATATATATATATTTTCTTATTTTTTTCAAAATTGTCGGTGTTTTTTTGTTTATATCACAAACAATTCAAACCCCAGAGGTGATGAAATACCACCAAAAGAAAGCTCTAGCTGTGGGGAAAAAAAGGACATCAATTTTATTTGGGTACAGCCTTGCACGACCGCGCAATTGTCAGTTAAAGTCATGCAGTGCCCTTATCCTGACAAAATAGGCAAAACTCGGCAGAAAATCAAACCACGTCACTTCCACTTTCTTTAAACCATCAGTATTTGCTGATTTGAACGAATTGGTGTTTGGACACAACACCGGTCACCGAATACAGTCCGGTAAAGGAAGATTTTGCTGTTTTAACAGCACAGTGGCTAACGAAGACAAAGTTGTCACCGCCTTGGGGGCGGCCATTTTATTGGTTAGTTTCGGAGTGGAGTAACAATCTCTGCTCATAATATCTTGTTCCGGACTCTATTCGGTTGCCGGTGTTGTGACCAAACAGCAATTTGTGAAAATAAACAGCAATTTCTCAAAATCTGCAATTCATGATGTTTAATCACTTGCCGACCTTCTCACCCACTGAGGAGGTCATATAATGTATTATGGGGGGGGGGTTGTATTATTTGTATATATGGAGTCTGTTGGGCCCCTCCCACTCGGCACTCTTTTTGCATACCTCCCATGTTTTGAGATGGGAATGAGGGACACGCCCCTGCCACGCCCCTTAAAGGGGACGACAAAAAAAAAAAAAAAAGCCCCAAGTTTTTTTTTTTTGCTTTTTTTAACATCAATATTCCTTTATATTGGCTTTTAAAATTGACAAATACAGCAATTTATCATTTGGATGAAGAGTTTAACACTGCAAAGCACGTTTTTAAAGATAAAAAGTGCATTTTATATACAACTATATAGATCAGACCAAAATGAGGACAAATGAGGAGGAAAGAGGGACAGAGGGACACAAATTGGGGACAGTCCCTCGTAATCAGGGACAGTTGGGAGCTATGTTTGTGCAGGGGGACTGGTCCTGTAGGTTTTTGTAGTGGGTGGAGTCTGCTGAGCCCCTCCCACAGCTCTGCTCTCTTTCCTTGGGGACTGGTCTTGTCTCCGCCCCCTCCTGTAGTTTTATGCAGGCAGCCTGTAGTGGGTGGAGCCTGCTGGGCCCCTCCCTCAGCTCTGCTCTCTGCACTGGCTATGTCATTGCTGCTTTACAAGGTAATATCTGCGTTTGGAAAGGGATACTGTGCACACAAAGTAGTAGTATTTATATATTTTTCAGCTATTAGGGATTAGAGAATATATTGAAAGAAAAGTTTTTGTGTCCGGAGTTCTGCTTTAAGTGGTGTCTATTTCAGGGATCTCACTCTGCACTGAGTAGCTTGTCAGTGGAAGATATTTGGTCGTGGTGGAGTGTTGTCACTCCCGATACCGTCCACACGTCACTGCCATGTATCCTGCCCTGGGGAAGCCAACACATTTCTATCATTCCTCTGTACGAGGAGCCAAAGCTGTGACTGCCAGAGCGAGGGGGCACAGCCGCTACTCATCAAAGAACCAGAGCGAGAGGGCACAACTACTACTCATCAAAGAACCAGAGCGAGGGGGCACAGCCGCTACTCATCAAAGAACCAGAGCGAGGGGGCACCACTACTACTCATCAAAGAACCAGAGCGAGGGGGCACAGCCTCTACTCATCAAAGAACCAGAGCGAGGGGGCACAACTACTACTCATCAAAGAACCAGAGCGAGGGGGCACAACTACTACTCATCAAAGAACCAGAGCGAGGGGGAACCACTACTACTCATCAAAGAACCAGAGCGAGGGGGAACCACTACTACTCATCAAAGAACCAGAGCGAGAGGGCACAGCCACTACTCAAAGAACCAGAGCAAGGGGGCACAGCTACTACTCATCAAAGAACCAGAGCAAGGGGGCACAGCTACTACTCATCAAAGAACCAAAGCGAGGGGGCACCACTACTACTCATCAAAGAACCAGAGCAAGGGGGCACAGCCACTACTCATCAAAGAACCAGAGCGAGGGGGCACAGCCGCTACTCATCAAAGAACCAGAGCGAGGGGGCACAGCCACTACTCATCAAAGAACCAGAGCGAGGGGGCACAGCCACTACTCATCAAAGAACCAGAGCGAGGGGGCACAGCTACTACTCATCAAAGAACCAGAGCGAGGGGGCACAGCCACTACTCATCAAAGAACCAGAGCGAGGGGGCACAGCCGCTACTCATCAAAGAACCAGAGCGAGGGGGCACAGCTACTACTCATCAAAGAACCAGAGCGAGGGGGCACAGCCACTACTCATCAAAGAACCAGAGCGAGGGGGCACAGCTACTACTCATCAAAGAACCAGAGCGAGGGGGCACCACTACTACTCATCAAAGAACCAGAGCGAGGGGGCACAGCCACTACTCATCAAGGAACCAGAGCGAGGGGGCACAGCCTCTACTCATCAAGGAACCAGAGCGAGGGGGCACCACTACTACTCATCAAAGAACCATAGCGAGGGGGCACAGCCACTACTCATCAAAGAACCAGAGCGAGGGGGCACAGCCACTACTCATCAAAGAACCAGAGCAAGGGGGCACAGCCACTACTCATCAAAGAACCAGAGCAAGGGGGCACAGCTACTACTCATCAAAGAACCAGAGCGAGGGGGCACAGCCACTACTCATCAAAGAACCAGAGCAAGGGGGCACAGCCACTACTCATCAAAGAACCAGAGCAAGGGGGCACAGCTACTACTCATCAAAGAACCAGAGCGAGGGGGCACAGCCACTACTCATCAAAGAACCAGAGCGAGGGGGCACAGTCGCTACTCATCAAAGAACCAGAGCGAGGGGGCACAGCCACTACTCATCAAAGAACCAGAGCAAGGGGGCACAGCTACTACTCATCAAAGAACCAGAGCGAGGGGGCACAGCCACTTTTTATCAAAGGAACCAGAGCGAGAGGGCACAGCCACTTCTCATCAAAGAACCAGAGCGAGAGGGCACAGCCACTTTTTATCAAAGGACCAGAGCGAGAGGGCACAGCCACTTCTCATCAAAGAACCAGAGCAAGGGGGCACAGCCGCTACTCATCAAAGAACCAGAGCGAGGGGGTACAGCTACTACTCATCAAAGAACCAGAGCGAGGGGGTACAGCTACTACTCATCAAAGAACCAGAGCGAGGAGGCACAGCTACTACTGATCGAAGAGCCAGAGTGAAGAGGCACAGCTACTACCTATCGAAGAGCCAGAGCGAGGGGGCACAACTACTACTCATAAAAGAGCGAGGGGGCACAGCCACTACTCATCAAAAAAACAGAACGAGGGGGCCAAGCCACTACTCATCAAAGAGCCAGAACGTGGAGGGCACAGCCACTACTCATCAAAGAGCCAGAACGTGGAGGGCACAGCCACTACTCATCAAAGAGCCAGAACGTGGAGGGCACAGCCACTACTCATCAAAGAACCAGAGCAAGGAGGCACAGTTACTACTCATTTAAGAGCCAGAACAAGAGGCACAGCCACTACCCATTGAAGAGCCAGACAGAGGGCACAGCCACTACCCACCGAAAAGCCAGAACAAGTGGCACAGCCAGTACCCATTGAAGAGCCAGAACGAGGGGGCACAGCCACTACCCATCAAAGAACCAGAACAAGGGGGCACAGCCACTACTTATCAAAGAGTCAGCCTTACAAGGTAAGTTTTCCCTCAGTTTGGGGTAAATGTATCTTCTTTTTTTGTTGTCTAGACTCTTTATATTGTTGCAGAACATTGTGGAAAAGAGGAGTGAAGATAAAGTATCTGTTAGGGTTCATTCAAACTAGTGGTTGGGGGGGGGGGGGGGGGTGACTTCCCCCTCCCCAACAACTTTCCTCTTTAGCTGCAGAGGCATTGGCCGGGGGAGGGGGAGGGGCATACACATGGTGCAGCCATGATGCTTCGCAGCCAGGGTAGGAATACCCCCTGTTGCTTTAGGCAGGTATAGCACCCACTGAACACGACCCATTCATTTAACCCCTCAAGCCCCCCACTAGCATCCCACAACCACGTGCATTGCACAAGTTTGTATGGTGTATGACATCGATCTGTTCCTATAGAGATGAGTGGCGGTCATCTTGCCATCGCTTATCTCTATGCCAAGCCACCACCACCGGCGGATGGAGTCCCGGGCTAAGCGGTCTGTAACTTAAGTCCGGGAACCACTGGTTTTCCCCTCCCTCCACTTCTAAATGTGAGTATGGGGATCACGTTTATCTGAGGGTCTGGCACCTGAGGTAAAGGAAGATACCGAGGTTATGGCATCTAGCTGCAGCCATAACCCCCGTCAATGTCAACCAATGATGTATTTTCCCAGTTAGGACTTCCTCGTAATGGCCACAGCAAGTGTTCAGACCTGGCAATCAAAGTGCATTTATCTCACTGTTAGAGTACCTGGGGGGTCTAAGAATCCTCTTGATCAGTGGTCTCCAAACTGTGGCCGGGAGGGGGGGGGGGGTGGGCAGATGTGGTCATTTGCGTGCTTTTATCTGGCCCTTGGAACACTATTCCTCCCACTGACACCAATGAAGGGGCTTGATTCCTCTCACAGACACCAATTATGGGGCTCTATCCCTCCCTCTGATACCATTGACAGGGAATTTTCTTTTTCCACTGGCCACGGTTTGGCCCCCTTAAAGTTTGAAGGACAGAAAATTGTCCCTTTGCTTGGGAAGCTTGGAGACATTTGCTCTAGATGCTTTAACTCTCCAGCAACTGTCATACACTAAAACATCATAGGTGGAGTAACCCTTTAACATCAGGAAGGGTGGGACACATGGAGTGACTCCTACACCTGGCATGATGGGAGCCCTAGACAGCAAAAGCTTTCAAGAAGACCTCTAGGTGATATGAACTATTAGGCGTTCCTCAGAGTTTATAATTGAATTTTTTTTTGTATAAGGCTCAGTGTCTATAGTTTTGTCTTATAACATGTTGTCCTGTATCTATAGGTGATATACTGTATTGTGTTCTCAGAGATGTCTGGAGGGATATTCTCACCCCTGGAAACCCTGCAGGATCTAGACAAGGCCAGCTGCCACCCCCTGGCATGTTACCTGTGCCACGAGCAGTACGAGCACCCGTGTCTGCTGGACTGTTATCACAGCTTCTGTGCCAGTTGTCTCCGGGGCCGGACCACGGACAACCGACTTACCTGTCCTCTCTGTGGGTAGGTGGCTTTAATTACAGTACACACCTAGATGTAGGGAAATATTTTCATGAAAAACTAGTCTGCGCCACAGGTTACTTTATATATACACTATATTGACAAAAGTATTGGGACGCCTGCCTTTACTCGCACATTAACTTTAATGGCCTCCCAGTCTTAGTCCGTAGGGTTCAATATTGAGTTGGCCCACCCTTTGCAGCTATAACAGCTTCAACTCTTCTGGGAAGGCCATCCACAAGGTTTAGGAGGGTGTCTATTGGAATGTTTGACCATTCTTCCAGAAGAGCATTTGTGAGGTCAGGCACTGGTGATGGACAAGAAGGCCTGGCTCGCAGTCTCTGCTCTAATTCATCCCAACGGTGTTCTATCAGGTTGAGGTCAGGACTCTGTGCAGGGCAGTCAAGTTCCTCCACCCCAAACTTGCTCATCCATGTCTTTATGGACCTTGCTTTGTGCACTGGTGGGCAGTCATGTTGGAACAGAAAGGGGCCGTCCCCAAACTCCTCCCACAAAGTTGGGAGAATGAAATTGTCCAAAATGTCTTGGAATGCTGACGCCTTAAGAGTTCGCTTCACTGGAACTAAGGGGCCAAGCCCAACCCCTGAAAGACAACCCCCACACCATAATCCCCCCTCCCCCCACACCATAATCCCCCCTCCACCCCACACCATAATCCCATCCTCCCCCACACCCCCCCCCTCCACCAAACTTTACACTTGGCACAATGCAGACAGGCAAGTACCGTTCTCCTGGCAACCGCCAAACCCAAACTCGTCCATCGGATTGCCAGACAGAGAAGCGTGGATTGGTCACTTCAGAGAACACGTCTCCAATGCTCTAGAGTCCAGTGGCGGTGTGCTTTCACCACGGCATCCGACGCTTTGCATTGCACTTGGTGATGGAAGGTTTGGATGGAGCTGCTCGGCCATGGAAACCCATTCCATGAAGCTCTCTACACACTGTTGTTGTGCTAATCTGAAGGTCACACGAAGTTTGGAGGTCGGTAGCTATCGACTCTGAAGACAGTTGGTGACTTGCTGACCCCGCTCTGCCATTTTACGTGGCCTACCACTTCGTGGAGTTGCTGTTGTTCCCAGTTGCTTCCACATCGTTATAATACCACTGACAGTTGACCGTTGAATTTTTAGTAGCCAGGAAATTTGACGGTCTTTTGCACAGATGGCAACCTATCACAGAACCACGCTTGAATTCACTGAACTCCTGAGAGCGATGAAGGTAATTGGAACACCTGGATCCAATGATTTGGAGAGGTGTCTCAATACTTTTGGCAATATAGAGTATCAATAAATACGTGCAAAAAAATTATCAATGTGTAAAAATTCATCCCTCGTGTATAAATAAAATCAAATAATAAAATTCATCAATAAGTGTAAATCATCCAAATGTAAAGTCTAGTAAGTATCAATGTATAAAATTGCAAAAATATATTCATAAAACTTTCAAAAAGGCAACAAAATAAATGTGAAAACTTTGGGGTAAAAGATAAATTTTGAGGCACTGCATTTTATGAATTTTTTAACTGATTAACTTTATTTGGACTTTTATATGAATTTATTGATTGCCTTTTTGCACTTTTATATATTGATTCACGAGGGACTTTACATTTGGATGATTTCTTATGTGTACACTTTATTGATGAATTTGGTTATTTATTGATTTTATTAATGAATTTTTTGCATGTATTTATTGATATGTATTAGGCCCCTTTCACATGGATCCGCCTGTTCAGCGTGGGGCAATGGGTGGTCCAATCAGGTCCACCTGCAAAACTGACAGGTGGACCCGATCGATCCGTCAATGTGAAAGGGGCCAAAAGGCCCAATAGTGAAGTACGGTTGCCCTAATGTATTCTATTGTAATGTATTCTTTCATTTCTGAGCATGCGCATCCTTGGTCCCCCGATTTTTTATGGACAAATACTGTACTGATTAACCGCTTGCCGAACAGCCTCCGTCATTATACTGCGGCAGGTCGGCACGATCCCACGAACCGTTGTAGCTATACGTCGGATCGCGGGATCGGGATAGCAGGCGCGCACGCAGCCAGAGGCGCGAGCCCGCTGCTCAGCGGGGGTGCCGATGCTCGTGGCTGACGGTCACGATGACCGCCGGCCACCAGCAATTGCGAGCACGAGGGACAGAACACACACAAATCTGTGTTATGTTCTGAGAGCAGTGACAGATCGTGTGTTCCTATTAGCTAGGAACCACGATCCGTCACTTCCTCCTAGGTCAGTCCCCTCCCCCTTCAGTTAGAATCACCTCCCATTGAACACAATTAACCCCTTGATCGCCCCCTAGTGTTAACCCCTTCACTGCCAGTGACATTTTTACAGTAATCAATGCATTTTTATAGCACTGATCGCTGTATAAATGCCAATGGTCCCAAAAATGTGTCAAAAGTGTCCGATGTGACCTCCAGTCCCGATAAAAATCGCAGATCGCCGCCATTACTAGTAAAAAAAAAAAAAATTATAATAAAAAAGCCATAAATCTATCCCCTATTTTGTAGACGCTATAATTTTTGCGCAAACCAATCAATATACACTTATTGCAATTGCCAAAAATATCTAGAAGAATACATATCGGCCTAAACTAAGGAAAAAATATTTTTTTTTATATATTTTTTGGAGGTATTTCGCAAAAAGTAAAAAATATAGCGTTTTTTTTTTTTTTTTTTAAATTGTCGCTCTTTTTTTGTTTATAGCGCAAAAAATAAAAACCGCAGAGGGGATCAAATACCACCAAAAGAAAGCTCTATTTGTGGGAAAAAAAGGATGCCAGTTTTGTTTGGGTGCAATGCTGCATGACCGCGCAATTGTCAGTTAAAGCGACGCAGTGCCGAATCGCAAAAAATGGCCCAGTCATTCAGCAGCCAAATCTTCCGGGGCTGAAGTGGTTAGACGAAAAACGTTTGTTTTGTTACCACAAAAGAATTTTTTTTGCGTTTGTTCCTTGGAATAAACTGCTGCCACTGCTCTTGAAAACTGTGTACTAACGATCGGATTATCGGACGATCGCTCAGAAAGCGTTATTCTTCATCCGATTTTCGCATCAGCCTATACTCAGTTATCCAATCACATGCAATATAGAGAGGGATTAGTCTCTGTCAATGTATTTCTACATATTCAAATAGTGTTGGTGTGACCAGCAATGGGGTTTCTATTTTTGTTTACCACTAAATGTATGAATTGTATAGAATGGGGCAGAATAAAAGTAGCTGTGGGGGGCAAGTAGGCAGAAACCAATTCTTCTTTTACACGGAATCAAAGTCATTATCTGATCGATGTGTGTTTGCAGTTTGTTATTGGACAAACACATAGAAGGGTTGAGCACTCCCTGTGCACCTTCCCCTAGTATTACATTATATAGGAAGGGGTGAAATGTTGGTGGGTGATAGTAAGCCCACAGGACGTGGGGAATATACACTCCGTGCCCGGATCGCTCCGCCTGCACCCACCAAACACAATCTCACCCATCACAGAGGATTTAGCTGGGGACAGCTGCAGGACAAGTGCTTCTACTTATAGCTCAGACAGAATGTGGGACAAAGGCTGCCGGGACAGGAACTGATAACAGGGACCCGCTATTGTCATGCTGCGGAGATCGCCTACATTTTTAAAGCATGTCCAAGAAATATGATAAATCATATAAATATATATATTAATCAAATGCTTTTTATTGAAAGAGTTGTGCCGGGTTTAATCATATTTAATGAATATGGAATGCGTACAAATATTCCGCGTTTCATCCCTTTAGACACTGCGAGTACAGAAAATAACTGTTCATGTGCCCGAAATCTAGAGAGCTCCGACCTTCTCTGACATGACAACGCAGCTCTGAATTCCTAAGCACGTGGTGTCAGCCCTGACTACCTCATTTCTGATGGAGCGCAAAGAACACAGACCCATCCTTTTCTCCCCCCCCCCCTCCTCATCTTCTTCCACTTCTGTCTCGGTACCCACACCTCCTCATCTCCTTCTCCTCATCTCCTCCTCCTTCTCCTCATCTCATTCCCCTACCCTCACCTCCTCATCTTACCCCCCTCCTCATCTCCTTCTCCTCATCATCATCTCCTCCTCCACATCTCATCCCCATACCCTCACCTACTCATCTCATCCCCTTCTCCTCATCCCCCCCTCCTCTCTCCTCACCTTCTCATCTCATCCCCCTACCCTCATCTTCATCTTATCCCCCTACCCTCACCTTCTCATCTTATCCCCCTCCTCATTTCCATACCCTCATCTTCTCATCTCATCCCCCTACCCACACCTCCTCATCTCATCCCCCTCCTCATCTCCATACCCTCATCTTCTCATCTCATCCCCCTACCCACACCTCCTCATCTCATCCCCCTCCTCATCTCCATACCCTCATCTTCTCATCTCATCCCCCACCCTCACCTCCTCATCTCATCCCCCTCCTCATCTCCATACCCTCATCTTCTCATCTCATCCCCCTACCCTCTCCTCCTCATCTCACCCCCCTCCTCATCCCCATACCCTCACCTCCTCATCTCATCCCCCTCCTCATCTCCATACCCTCATCTTCTCATTTCATCCCCCACCCTCACCTCCTCATCTCATCCCCCTCCTCATCTCCATACCCTCATCTTCTCATCTCATCCCCCACCCTCACCTCCTCATCTCATCCCCCTCCTCATCTCCATACCCTCATCTTCTCATCTCATCCCCCTACCCTCTCCTCCTCATCTCACCCCCCTCCTCATCTCCATACCCTCACCTCCTCATCTCATCCCCCTCTTCATCTCCATACCCTCATCTTCTCATCTAATCCCCCACCCTCACCTCCTCATCTCATCCCCCTCCTCATCTCCATACCCTCATCTTCTCATCTCATCCCCCTACCCTCTCCTCCTCATCTCATCCCCCTCCTCATCTCCATACCCTCAGTCACCTCCTCATCTCATCCCCCTCTTCATCTCCATACCCTCATATTCTCATCTAATCCCCCACCCTCACCTCCTCATCTCATCCCCCTCCTCATCTCCATACCCTCATCTTCTCATCTCACCCCCCACCCTCACCTCCTCATCTCATCCCCCTACCCTCACCTCCTCATCCTCTTCCCCTCCTCATCTCCATACCCTCACCTTCTCATCTCATCCCCTACCCACACCTCCTCATCTCATCCTCCTATCTTCACCCCCTTATCTCATCCTCCTTCTCCTCATCTCATCCCCCTACCCTCACCTCGCCCCCCTCCTCATCTTTATACCTTCACCTCCTCATCTCCATATCCTCACCTTCTCATCTCACCCCCTCCTCATCTCATCCCTCTCCTCACCCCCCTACCCTCACCTCCTCAACTTATCCCCCTCGTCATCTCCATACCCACATCTCCTCATCTCATCCCCCTACCCTCACCTCCTCATCTCATCCCCCTTCTCTCCATACCCTCACCTCCTCATCTCGTCCCCCTTCTCTCCATACCCTCACCTCCTCATCTCGTCCCCCTTCTCTCCATACCCTCACCTCCTCATCTCGTCCCCCTTCTCTCCATACCCTCACCTCCTCATCTCGTCCCCCTTCTCTCCATACCCTCACCTCCTCATCTCGTCCCCCTTCTCTCCATACCCTCACCTCCTCATCAACCTCCTAATCTCATATGCTCTCATCTTCCTCTCCATACTCTCACCTCTTCATGTCATTCCCCTCCTCATCTCCATACAGTCACCTCCTCATCTCCATGCCCTCACCTCCTCATCTCGCCCCCTTCCTCATCTTCATACCCTCACCTCTTCATCTCATCCCTCTCCTCATCCTCATCCCCATACCCTCACCTCATCCTCATCCCCATACCCTCACCTCTTCATCTCTTCCCCCTCCTCCTCTCCATACCCTCACCTCTTCATCTTATCCCCCTTTTCCTCTTCATACCATCACATCCTCACCTCATCCCAAACCTCATCTCCATACCCTCACCTCATCTCATTCCCCTTCTCCTCTCCATACCCTCACCTCCTCATCTCCATAACCTCCCCTCCTCATCTCATCAACCTCCTCATCTCCATACCCTCACCCCTTTATTTCACCCCCTCCTCATCTCATCCTCCTCCTCATCTCCATACCCTCACCCCCTCATCATATCCTCAACCTCATCTCCATACCCTCACCTCTTCATCTCATTCCCCTCCTCATCTCCATACCTTCACCTCTTTATCTCATCCCCCTCCTCATTTCCATACTATCAACTCTTCATCTCATCCCCCTCCTCATCTCCATACCCTCACCTCTTCCTCTTATCCCCTCCTCATCTCCATACCCTCACCTCTTCCTCTTATCCCCTCCTCATCTCCATACCCTCACCTCTTCCTCTTATCCCCTCCTCATCTCCATACCCTCACCTCTTCCTCTTATCCCCTCCTCATCTCCATACCCTCACCTCTTAATCTCATCCCCCTCCTCATCTCAATACCCTCACCTCCTCATCTCCATACCCTCACCTCCTTATCTCATCCCCCTCCTCATCTCACCCCCTCCTCATTTCCATACCGTCACCTCTTGATCTCATCCACCTCCTCATCTACATACCCTCACCCCTTTATCTGATCTCCATACACTCATCTCCATACCCTAATCCCCTCATCTCATCCCCTTCCTCGTCTGCATACCCTCACCTCCTTATCTCCATCCCCTCACCTCCTCATCTCACCCCCTTCCTCACCTCTTCATCTCATCCCCCTTCTCATCTCCATACCCTCACCTCTTCATCTCATCCCCCTCCTCATCTCCATACCCTCACCTTACATAGTTACATAGTAGGTGAGGTTGAAAAAAGACACAAGTCCAATAAAGTCCAACATAAGTGTGTGATTATATGTCAGTATTACATTGTATATCCCTGTATTCTGCGGTCGTTCAGGTGATTATTTAATAGTTTTTTTGAAACTATTGATGCCCCCCGCTGAGACCACCGCCTGTGGAAGGGAATTCCACATCTTTTCCACTCTTACAGTAAAGAACCCTCTACGTAGTTTAAGGTTAAACCTCTTTTCTTCTAATTTTAATGAGTCGCCACGAGTCTTGTTAAACTCCCTTCTGCAAAAAAGTTGTATCCCTATTGTGGGGTCACCAGTACAGTATTTGTAAATTGAAATCATTAGACCCTTTATTAGCTTTGTTGCCCTTCTTTGTACTCGCTCCATTTCCACTACATCCTTCCTGAGGACTGGTGCCCAGAACTGGACAGCATACTCCAGGTGCGGCCGGACCAGAGTCTTGTAGAGCGGGAGAATTATCGTTTTATCTCTGGAGTTGATCCCCCTTTTTAATGCCAATATTCTGTTTGCTTTGTTAGCAGCAGCTTGGCATTGCATGCCATTGCTGAGCCTATCATCTACTAGGACCCCCAGGTCCTTCTCCATCCTAGATCCCCCCAGAAGTTCTCCCCCCCAGTCTATAGATTGCATTCATATTTTTGCCACCCAAATGCATTATTTTACATTTTTCTACATTAAACCTCATTCAATACCTCATGTATTTTTGGGCCCTTTTTAAATATTGATGCTACATTGTTTTTTATCCAATCAGCTGGTCCCATTCCAGTCAGTAGACTGTC
Organism: Lithobates sylvaticus; assembly: GCA_028564925.1. Lineage (NCBI taxonomy): Eukaryota > Metazoa > Chordata > Amphibia > Anura > Ranidae > Lithobates > Lithobates sylvaticus. The sequence continues at coordinate 210,946,102 of CM053035.1, read as the reverse complement.
AGTAAAAATTAGGAACAATGGTCAGGCAATTACTTGACTGAGTTCCCTAAGTACCCTCGGGTGCAAGCCATCTCGTCCTGGTGATTTATTAATGTAGGTTTCCCTAATCCCTAATTCTAATTCTGTCCTCTGTTAGCCATGGAGGTGCTTCCTGTGATGTGTCATGAGGATAAACACTGCAGTTTTGCTTACTGAAGCCCCCCCGATTCCCTCCTGAGGCCTGAGGAGAAGAATAAATTCAATACCTTCATTATTTTTCTCCAGATTTCGTCTTCATTTTACTACAGTGTGTTCTATTATTGTCACCATAAGTTCTCCTATTTATATTTATAGTTTATGTTGTATTTATTTTATTGCTATTATTCAGCCAGTGCCCATTATTTTTTCTGTCACCTACAACATTTAATTATAAAAAAATGTATATATATATATATATATATATATATATATATATAGTATATATGGTGGTATCTCACAAAAGTTAGTACACCCCTCACGTTTTTGTATATATTTTATTATATTTTTTCATGTGACAACACTGAAGAAATGACACTTGTCTACAATGTAAAGTAGTGAGTGTACAGCTTGTATAACAGTGTAAATTTGCTGTCCCCTCAAAATAACTCAACACACAGCCATTAATGTCTAAACCGCTGGCAACAAAAGTCAGTACACCCCTAAGGGAAAATGTCCAAATTGGGCCTAATTAGACATTTTCCCTCCCCCGGTGTCATGTGACTCGTTAGTGTTACAAGGTCTCAGGTGTCAATGGGGAGCAGGTGTGTTAAATTTGGTGTTATCGCTCTCACTCTCTCATACTGGTCACTGGAAGTACAACATGGCACCTCATGGCAAAGAACTCTCTGAGGATCTGAAAAAAAGAATTGTTGCTCTACATAAAGATGGCCTAGGCTATAAGAAGATGGCCAAGACCCTGAACCTGATCTGCAGCACGGTGGCCAAGACCATACAGCGCTATAACAGGACAGGTTCCACTCAGAACTGGCCTCGCCATGGTCCACCAAAGAAGTTGAGGTCACGTGCTCAGCGTCATATCCAGAGGTTGTCTTTGGGAAATAGACGTATGAGTGCTGCCAGCATTGCTGCAGAGGTTGTAGGGGTGGGGGGTCAGCCTGTCAGTGCTCAGACCATACGCCGCACACTGCATCAAATTGGTCTGCATGGCTGTCGTCCCAGAAGGAAGCCTCTTCTAAAGATGATGCACAAGAAAGACCGCAAACAGTTTGCTGAAGACAAGCAGACTAAGGACATGGATTACTGGAACCACGTCCTGTGGTCTGATGAGACCAAGATAAAGGTATTTGGTGTCAGATGGTGTCAGGCGTGTGTGGGGGCAACCAGGTGAGGAGGACAAAGACAAGTGTGTCTTGTCTACAGTCAGGCATGGTGGTGGGAGTGTCATGGTGGGGGGAGTGTCATGGTGGGGGGAGTGTCATGGTGGTGGGAGTGTCATGGTCTGGGGCTGCATGAGTGCTGCCGGCACTGGGGGGCTACAGATCATTGAGGGAACCATGAATGCCAACATGTACTGTGACATACTGAAGCAGAGCATGATCCCCTCCCTTCAGAGACTGGGCCGCAGGGCAGTATTCCAACATGATAACCACCCCAAACACACCTCCAAGACCACCACTGCCTTGCTAAAGAAGCTGAGGGTAAAGGTGATGGACTGGCCAAGCATGTCTCCAGACCTAAACCCTATTGATCATCTGTGGGACATCCTCAAACGGAAGGTGGAGGAGCGCAAGGTCTCCAACATCCACCAGCTCCGTGATGTCATCATGGAGGAGGGGAAGAGGACTCCAGTGACAACCTGTGAAGCTCTGGTGACCTCCATGCCCAAGAGGGTTAAGGCAGTGCTGGAAAATAATGGCGGCCACATAAAATATTGACACTTTGGGCCCAATTTGGAGATTTTCACTTAGGGGTGTACTGACTTTTGTTGCCAGCGGTTTAGACATTAATGACTGTGTGTTGAGTTATTTTGAGTGGACAGCAAATTTACACTGTTATACAAGCTGTACACCCACTACTTTACATTGTAGACAAGTGTCATTTCTTCAGGGTTGTCACATGAAAAGATAGAAGAAAAGATTTACAAAAATGTGAGGGGTGTACTTACTTTTGTGAGATACTCTGTGTGTGTGTGTGTGTGTGTACATACACTCACTGAACACTTTATTAGGTCCCTCTTGCTAGTAGCGGGTTGGAACCCCTTTTGCCTCCATTCTTGGTGGCATAGATACAACAAGATACAGCAAGGTGTTGGGAACGTTCCTCAGAGATTTTGCTCCATAGTGACCTGATAACATCACACAGTTGCTGCAGATTTGTCGGCTGCACATCCATGATGCCAATCTCCCGTTCCACCACATCCCAAAGGTGCTCCTATTGGATGAGATGTGGTGAGTGTGGAGACCATTGGAGGACAGTGACCTCATTGTCCAGTGGTGAGATGCAAAACGGTGCTTTTTTTTGTTTCATTAGACTTCAATGGAGAAGCTGCAGAAAAGCATGTAGTGCGGTTTTTATAGTGCGTTTTTGACACGTTTTACACTATTTAATCTGCCCAACAACAAATTGGCCAAATAAAAAGAAAAAAAGAATCCAAAACGCATCAAAATCGCATTTCTGAAAATGCAGAAAGCACAGCAAAAAGCACTGCTGATACGTTCAAAAGCAACATGCATGTGTGTGAATCCAGACAAATTCAGGAGCGAGCTGTCATCCATGCTTCACCAATCCTCCACCCAGGGCCGGCCCTACCATGGGTCCCAGTGGGTCCATTTTTTTTCCAGCAGTTTTGTGTGTCATGATGACAACTGACCCCCCAGGCCACTCTGCCTGCCCCTGTACTGCCCTAGCCCACCCCTATACTACCCTAGCCTGCCCCTATACTGCCCTAGCCTGCCCCTATACTGCCCTAGTCTGCCCCTATACTGCCCTAGTCTGTCTATATACCCTAGCCTGTCCATATACTACACTAGCCTGTCCGTATACTACACTAGCCTGTCCATATACTACACTAGCCTGTCCATATAATACACTAGCCTGTCCATATACTACACTAGCCTGTCCATATACACTAGCCTGTCCATATACTAGCCTGTCCGTATACTACACTAGCCTGTCCGTATACTACACTAGCCTGTCCGTATACTACACTAGCCTGTCCATATACTACACTAGCCTGTCCATATACTACACTAGCCTGTCCATATACTACACTAGCCTGTCCATATACTACACTAGCCTGTCCGTATACTACACTAGCCTGTCCTAGCCTGTCCATATACTATACAAAAAAATTTAATATGCCCCAACAAAGCAATTATTAGGGCTAGAAATATAAATTGAAGTGTACATAAGTAGCAGCAGCAAAAAAAATGTGGATACACACATAAACAAGATAAAACAATAAATAAAGCCGCGCTAATTGAACAAATAGGTACTTGGTGACCTATACCTTAGTGTAAAAATATACAAAAATAACACAATAAGTAGCCTGTCCGTATACTACACTAGCCTGTCCGTATACTAGCAGGACAAATAAAATCGCCGGCCGGCTTGCAATACACCCGCTCACAACGCGGAACGCGATGACGTCAGTGCGTCAGCCTCCCTACGTCCGTTTCGACCAATCGTCGTCTTCTGGGGAACTAGCCTGTCCGTATACTACACTAGCCTGTCCATATACTACACTAGCCTGTCCATATACTACACTAGCCTGTCCGTATACTACACTAGCCTGTCCGTATACTACACTAGCCTGTCCGTATACTACACTAGCCTGTCCGTATACTACACTAGCATGTCCGTATACTACACTAGCCTGTCCATATACTACACTAGCCTGTCCGTATACTACACTAGCATGTCCGTATACTACACTAGCCTGTCCGTATACTACACTAGCCTGTCCGTATACTACACTATCCTGTCCATATACTACACTTGCCTGTCCGTATACTACACTAGCCTGGCCGTATACTACCCTAGACTGCCCCTATACTACACTAGACTGTCCAAATACTGCCCTAGCCTGTCCATATACTATCCTAGCCTGTCCATGTACTGCCCTAGCCTGTCTATATACTGCCCTAGCCTGTCCATATACTGCCCTAGACTGTCCATGTACTGCCCTAGCCTGTCTATATACTGCCCTAGCCTGTCCATATACTGCCCTAGCCTGTCCATATACTGCCCTAGACTGTCCATATACTGCCCTAGCCTGTCCATATACTGCCCTAGCCTGTCCATATACTGCCCTAGCCTGTCCATATACTGCCCTAGCCTGTCCATATACTGCCCTAGCCTGTCCATATACTATCCTAGCCTGTCCATGTACTGCCCTAGCCTGTCTATATACTACATTAGCCTGTCCATATACTGTCCTAGCCTGTCCATATACTATCCTAGCCTGTCCATATACTACATTAGCCTGTCTATAAACGACCCTAGCATAATGTTATGTCATATAATTTTGCATATAGACAAGGTGCTGTTGCATGAAAAACTGACTTCCTGATAAGTTTAGTTTTAATTATCATGATATAAAATAATGGATGTGGCAGCCTTTTGATGGGCGTGATTTTTCTTTCTTTTGGGGGGGGGCGGGGTGAGTGGGCAGTTTGTAATTCTTGGACCCAGGCAGCACAATGTCCTGGCCCAGCCCTGGCTTCACCAGTAGAGATGAGTGGAGTCATTTTTGCAAAACTGATTCTGACTGATAATGATGTTTTTATTTCTCTTGCAGACAGCACTCCATAGTAAAGGGGAATAATGGATTGCCCCCTGTGGACCGGTTACTAAAGTTCCTGGTGGACAGTTCTGCTGACTCTGAAGAAGTTCTACAATGTGCCAACTGTGACCTGGAATGCAAGAAACAGGTGACTTCACACCGCAGGCATCTGCAGGAAATGTGTACTTGGCACCGGCTGGGTCTACCATGGGTCCTATTCACATTTGGTGTAGCAGGAACTTGTGATTATGTATGGGCGATTCTTATGCGACTCCGTGTGTCGTGCATATGTCAGCCCATTCACTTCAATGGGTTGCCCTATGCATGTTTGCTGCCCAAAGGAAGCTCCTTCTCCTTTTTTGGGGCGGCAAGCTCCACCCGATTTTTTAAAGACACATTTTGCCTTGATTTCAGCGCAACAATCACGGCAAAATCGCACCGTACTTTGCCATTTAGAATTCATTTTTAGAATGGATAAAACCCCAAAACACACTTTGCACGTTTCTTGCAGCGCTTGCCATGTGTGAACGGGGCCTCAGGCTGGGCACCGACCAATATGGGACTCCTATTGGGTTGGCACCTGCACAGTTAGATAGGGTAATTTTGTGTTCCAGGGACAGACCCCTCAAAATGGGGACTGCGCCCAGCAAACAGACAAAAGGAACTTCTAGTAATACCCCCCCCCCCCCCCCCCCCCCCCCCCCCCATTGTCACCCACCCTTCCCCTCATTCTTTCCCTTTTGTATCTTTGATTCTAGGATGGAGACCTTATGTACTATTGTAATACCTGCAACCAGCCTCTGTGTGTTAAATGCCGAGAGGAGACTCATAAAGCCAAAATGTTCTCCCGCCATGAGATCGTGACTCTGGCTAAACGTGCCAAGGACATCCATAAGAAGTGCCGTAAGTGTCATCTCATTACAAAAGATCAGAATCATCTTTTCATTGTATAGAAGGTTTGTTCCTCATAGGATGGTGAGTGAGGTGAGGTGGCCAAAGATGGATTGAAATTAGACCGATTCAGCAGAGACTATCCAAATTTTGATCCATGTGTGTGTCAACTGTAGGGATGAGCCGAACCCCCCCCCACGTTCGGCTCGCACCAGAACCCGCGAACGGACCTAAAGTCCATGCGAGCTTTAGAACCCTATTAGTTATAATGGATGCGAACGTTCGAAACTAAAAGTGCTCATTTTAAAGGCTAATATGCATGTTAATGTCATAAAAAGTGTTTGGGGACCTGGGTCCTGCCCCAGGGGACATGTATCAATGCAAAATTTTTTTTTAAAAACGGCCGTTTTTTCAGGAGCAGTGATTTTAATAATGCTTAAATTGAAACAATAAAAGTGTAATATTCCTTTAAATTTCGTACCTGGGGGGTGTCTATAGTATGCCTGTAAAGGGGCGCATGTTTCCCGTCTTTAGAACTGTCTCTGCGCAAAGTGTCATTTTTGAAAGTAAAAAAGCTATTTAAAATCACTCGCGGCTAATGTTAATTCACGGCTCCCGTAACACAGAGAACAGTGATTCATTGAAACTCATTCATAAAAAAAAGTCATTGATAGAAAATAAAAAAAATAAAAAAAATGAAAAAAAAAAAAGCGTAGGGGTCCCCCCAAATTCAATAACCAGGCCCTTCAGGTCTGGGATGGATATTAAGGGGAACCCCAGCCAAAAAAAAAAAAAAAAAATGGCGTAGGGTCCCCCTCAAAATCCATACCAGACCCTTGAGGTCTGGTATGGATTTTAAGGGGAACCCTAGCCAAAAAAAAATGGCGTGGGGTCCCCCTCAAAATCCATACCAGACCCTTATCCGAGCACGCAACCTGGCAGGCCGCAGGAAAAGAGGGGGGGACGAGAGCGGCCCCCCCTCTCGCCTGAACCGTACCAGGCCACATGCCCTCAACATTGGGAGGATGCTTTGGGGGTCTAAGACCCCTAAAGCACCTTGTCCCCATGTTGACGAGGACAAGGGCCTCTTCCCCACAACCCTGGCCGGTGGTTGTGGGGGTCTGCGGGCGGGGGGCTTATCGGAATCTGGAAGCCCCCTTTAACAAGGGGACCCCCAGATCACGGCCCCCCCCCTGTGTGAAATGGTAAGGGGGTACAAAAGTACCCCTAGCATTTCACCAAAAAAGTGGCAAAAATGGTAAAAATGACAGGAGACAGTCTTTGACAATTCCTTTATTAAAATCTTCTTTCTTCTTTCTTCATCCTTCGGATTCTTCATCTTCTCCTTCCTTCATCTTCTTCCATCTTCTTCTTCCATCTTCTTCTTCCTCCGATCCGCTTCTTCTTGCGCTGGTCTTCTCGTCCTTCTCGTCCGGCATCTTCTTCCGTCGGCGTCGGTGTCGGTGTCGGTGTCTTCTTGGGCCGCTCCGCGCAATGGGAGGCTCCCGCTGTGTGAGGCTCCGCTCCATCTGACAGGTCTTTTAAAACGGAGGGCACCTGGTGACCCCGCCCCCCTCTGACGTCATGGGGAAAGCCATCATGGAATTCCCCATGACGTCCCTGTGCGTCAGAGGGGGCGGGGTCACCAGGTGCCCTCCATTATAAAAGACCTGTCAGACGGAGCGGAGTCTCACACAGCGGGAGCCTCCCATTGCGCGGAGCGGCCCAAGAAGAGACAGAGACACCGACACCGACGCCGACGGAAGAAGATGCCGGACGAGAAGGACGAGAAGACCAGCGCAAAAAGAAGCGGATCGGAGGAAGAAGAAAATGGAAGAAGAAGATGGAAGAAGATGAAGGAAGGAGAAGATGAAGAAACCGAAGGATGAAGAAAGAAGAAAGAAGATTTTAATAAAGGAATTGTCAAAGACTGTCTCCTGTCATTTTTACAATTTTTGCCACTTTTTTGGTGAAATGGTAGGGGTACTTTTGTACCCCCTTACCATTTCACACAGGGGGGGGGCCGGGATCTGGGGGTCCCCTTGTTAAAGGGGGCTTCCAGATTCCGATAAGCCCCCCGCCCGCAGACCCCCACAACCACCGGCCAGGGTTGTGGGGAAGAGGCCCTTGTCCTCATCAACATGGGGACAAGGTGCTTTAGGGGTCTTAGACCCCCAAAGCATCCTCCCAATGTTGAGGGCATGTGGCCTGGTACGGTTCAGGCGAGAGGGGGGGCCGCTCTCGTCCCCCCCTCTTTTCCTGCGGCCTGCCAGGTTGCGTGCTCGGATAAGGGTCTGGTATGGATTTTGAGGGGGACCCCACGCCATTTTTTTTTGGCTAGGGTTCCCCTTAAAATCCATACCAGACCTCAAGGGTCTGGTATGGATTTTGAGGGGGACCCTACGCCATTTTTTTTTTTTTTTTTTGGCTGGGGTTCCCCTTAATATCCATCCCAGACCTGAAGGGCCTGGTTATTGAATTTGGGGGGACCCCTACGCTTTTTTTTTTGTTTTTTATTAATGAATGACAGCTCTCTGTGTTACAGGAGCCATCAATTCATTAGCCGCGAGTGATTTAAATAGCTTTCTTCCTGCAAAAATGACACTTTTTTGCAGGGAAAGTTCTAAGCACAGGAAACCTGCCCTCCTTCACAGGCCACCTATAGACACCCCCCAGATGTGATACTGCAATGCTGTTCTAACAGCATGCACACACATATCCCCAGAAATAGAGCACATATTGTCAGCAGCACACTGACACGCTGACACTGACTGAAACATAATATGCGAGGCCGCCGGCGTGGCGGCCTCTTATACCGTGGGGCGTGTACTAAAGCCCCTGAGCTATAATTGGCTACAGGCATCCTGCCTGTAGCCAATTATGGCTCTCCTCGCTGCCGGCGCTGTGATTGGCCAAGCATGCGGGGTCACAGTGCATGCTTGGCCAATCATCAGCCAGCATTGCACTGCGCGGGCCGCAATGCATTGCAGGGCCGCTCGCATCACACGAATTTGATGCGAGCGGCCCCAATAGTTCTGGGCTCGCCGAGCGAGCGAACACCCGGTGCTCGATTCGAACATGGGTTCGAATCGAACACCGGGCTCATCCTTAGTCAACTGCAATTAAACAGAAGTCGATCTACTGATCAACATCTGTTCAATCACCCTGTCGGATAAAAGCCACTAGATACAGGAGATGGTCAAAGACTGCAGATGATACAAGTGATGGTCAGAGACATGATACAGGAGATGGTCAGAGACTGCAGACGATACAAGTGATGCTCAGAGACATGATACAGGAGATGGTCAGAGACTGCAGATATGATATAGGAGATGGTCAGAGACTGCAGACATGATACAGGAGATAGTCAGATCAGAGACATGATACAAGAGATGGTCAGAGACTGCAGACATGATACAGGAGATAGTCAGATCAGAGACATGATACAAGAGATGGTCAGAGACTGCAGACATGATACAGGAGATAGTCAGATCAGAGACATGATACAAGAGATGGTCAGAGACTGCAGACATGATACAGGAGATAGTCAGATCAGAGACATGATACAAGAGATGGTCAGAGACTGCAGATATGATACAAGAGATGGTCAGAGACTGCAGACATGATACAAGAGTATGGTCAGAGATTGCAGACTTGATATAGGAGATGGTCAGAGACCATAGGTATGATACAGGAGATAGTCAGAGATCAGAGACATGATACAAGAGATGGTCAGAGACTGCAGACATGATACAGGAGATGATCAGAGAATGCAGACATACTACAAGAGATGGTCAGAGACTGCAGACATGATACAAGAGTATGGTCAGAGATTGCAGACTTGATATAGGAGATGGTCAAAGACTACAGGTATGATACAGGAGATAGTCAGAGATCAGAGACATGATACAAGAGATGGTCAGAGACTGCAGACATGATACAGGAGATGATCAGAGACTGCAGACATACTACAGGAGATGGTCAGAGACTGCAGACATGATACAGGAAACGGTCAGAGACTGTGAACATGTTATGGGAGTTGTTGGAGACTGGAGATATATTACATGAGACTGCTAGAAATCACTGCCAATAAGGAAACACAGATTAGTGTTTGCAGGGATCCAGGGAGTTACATTGTTCCCCACTCTCTCTGTATACTACATAACACCTCCCTCCAGGGTTTATAGGGGAGGAGGGGATCTGTAGTCTTAACACACTTGCTGTTCTAGGGTGAAATCACTGCTTCTCCATAGATACAATAAGATGAGTGATTGTTGTCACCCGAGTACAGGAAGTGTGTTACTGGCAGGATCACCAGGTGAAAATAAAGGTATTAGCCTGAAAATAAAGGACCACCACCTGTAAGGACTGGTATTCTGCAATGAACATTTTGGCTGGAGTTGATCTGTAACCTATCCGGACTGTCAGTGTGCTCTGCAATGATTTACCAATACCTGTATACAGATAAATGATTTTACATTGCTGTCTCATATTTTTTCAGCTTTACATGAAGAACCATATATCATGTTTTCTACGGAGAAGAAGTCAATGTTGTGCATCAACTGTTTCCGTGACATGCAAGTGTGAGTGACGGCTTCCATGTTATTCCTCCAGTTGATAAAACGCTAAGTGTTTTTTTTTTTTTTTAAAGGCGATGTCATAATGTGCTTGTGTGCACCTCATACTAGCACTTTATGTGAAACGTACCTGAAAACGAAGCCTTCCAGTGGCACGCTGTCACCGCTGAAGGTGCTTCCATCTTCACCGGTCTTCCTTCCGGGTTTGCAGACTCTGGGAGTGGCCTGAGCCGCGATGACATCACGCCCGCGCATACGCGTGGCAGCTGCTGTTTACAGTGTTCTGTCAGAATCGGCGACCCGCCAGATTAGGTAACAGAAGTGACGTTCTGTCAGCTGCGCATTCGTTAAACCACTACCAGGTTTGCTCATCTGAATAGAACACCTGCAGTCAGAAGGCGGAAGCGGACATCTTAGTACACCCAGCTACGTCTTCCACAGTAATTTTAGCAGTAAAGTGAGCGTATAGAAATAGATCTAGTATAGTGACATCTGTGATGCTGTTTGGATGTTTAATTTTGAAAGCCTAAAGGCTGGGTTCACACTGAGGAACAGAGCGTCTCACAGCAGAGGGTCCGATGCATCTCCATTCACTGTTTCAGGTCCGATTTGAGCCTGAAATTTTGGCTGAATTCAAACCTGAAACGGACCAGAAAACGCACAGGGCTCCTGTGCAATTCGCACTGGAGCTGCTCCGGAGATGTGTGAATTGGCTCCATAGAGAGCCGGTCGCAATCTCTTGACATGCGGAAAAGCCCACATCCAATTTGCACTGGTGTGAACCCAGCCTAAAGGTTTAGTGCTGAGCAGTGTGGGGTGTAGCAACATGGCCTCCACCACCTTCCTACTGCTGGGTGTACCAACATGGCCTCCACCACCTTCCTACTGCTGGGTGTACCAACATGGCCTCCGCCACCTTCCTACTGCTGGGTGTACCAACATGGCCTCCACCCCTTTCCTACTGCTGGGTGTACCAACCTGGCCTCCACCCCTTTCCTACTGCTGGGTGTACCAGCATAGCCTCCACCACCTTCCTACTGCTGGGTGTACCTACATGGCATTTCAAAATGTAACATTCAAACAGCATCACTGATGTCAATATACTATGGATACTTGGAGAACAGGTTAGGTGACCCTATAATATCCGGCACATCATCCCTGGTAAATAAATGGTAACAGGAGGATGATTGGGATTATGACGGTGCCAAAAACAAAAAAGGGATACAGTAGTATATCATTTTATAACATGGAACAAATACAGGGTTCAATAAAAACATCAGCAGAGCATAATATATATTATGTTACTAATTACTGGTGTCCATATATAGAAGGGTGGTCACTATTAGATGTCATCTCCCGACATGTTTCGCCAACATTGGCTTCCTCTGGTGTTTTTTTTTTTTTTTGGACCACCAATTTCCATATAGCTGTCATGGATATACAGATTCCAGAACTGCAGCAAGGCGGAGGCGCATCCCGGCCAGCAGGCGCCCAGCGGCTTTGGCGCCAGTGGGCCTTTAAAAAGGGCTCCCACCGTTCAGCTCTTGCTGGTTGATCTGTAGTCTTTCCTGGGACCCGCCCCTGTATCTGCATCTGATCTCACATCTGACCTGGCTTCCTGACCACGCTGCTCTCTCCTCTCCTGATCTCTGGCTGCCATTTGACCTTGCTTGTTTACCTGCATACCTGATCTCCGTTGCCGACTAAGCCTGGACTCTGACCATCCCTTGTCTGCCGATTCTGTCTGATCTGATCCGCTGTGTATGACCTGGCTTGTCTGACCTTGTTCCTGCCCGCTGTGTGCACCTGCATCCTGCTGACCTGCATCCTGCTGACCGGCATCCTGCACACCTGCATCCTGCCGACCTGCATCCTGTGCACCTGCATCCTGCTGACCTGCATCCTGCTGACCGGCATCCTGCACACCTGCATCCTGCCGACCTGCATCCTGTGCACCTGCATCCTGCACACCTGCATCCTGCACACCTGCATCCTGCGCACCTGCATCCTGCTGACCTGCATCCTGCGCACCTGCATCCTGCTGACCTGCATCCTGCGCACCTGCATCCAGCCGACCTGCGTTCCTCAGCACTCCCCAGTGGTCATCATCTCCAGCTTCAGAGAACTCTGCAGGCACTCCTACCTCACTGTGCTCCTACGGTCACTGTCCCCAACTCCAGTGTCCCAGGAACCAGGGCTGTACGAGAGGTCTCCCTCTGCACGTCAGGCTCACCCACAAGGTACGTGTCAATAGCTCAGAAAAGCGTCAAAGGGAAACACCAGGAAAGTCCACAGATATAGGTGGGGGAGGCTCTGTGCAATCCCAGGGGCTATAAAAGGACCAGGAGAACTCTGCTGTACAAAAGGATCAATACAGGGGCACCAGCGTAAAACTACAATCATGTGGTCTGATGTTATCACAAATGGACCACTCAAGCCAGGCAGCACATAGTGACAGCCCGTCCTCCAGCTTTATCTGTGGACTTTCCTGGTATTTCCCTTTGACGCTTTTCTGAGCTATATGGAAACTGGTGGTCCAAAGAAACCCCTGATTAAGCCATGTTGGCAAAACATGTCGGGAGATGACATCTAATATTGACCACCCTCCTGTATATTGACACCAGTAATTAGTAACGTGATATATATTATGCTCTGCTGATGTTTTTATTGTACCCTGTATTTTGTTTTTGGCACCGTCGTAATCCCAATCATCCTCCTGTTGTTACCATGTCAATATACTATATTTATGTACATACGCTCACTTTATTGCTAAAATTACTGTGAAATTCAAGATTCTTACTGCAGGTGTCAGATGAGCAAACCTGGTAGTGGTGTACGCATGCGCAGCTGACGGAACGTCACTTCCGTTAACTAATTTGACGGATCACCGATTCTGACAGAATACCGCCACAGGACTATGAAGGAGCTTCACGGGTATGCCATTCCTTCAGAGCACATGCATCGGTGATGTCACTGGCTGCATGTACAGTAAATATCTCCTACCTAAACGGTGCACATTTAGGAGATATTTACTGTACCTATAAGTAAAATCCATGCATGGCAGTTTACTCGCGGTACAGAGAGGCAGAACGCCTATGTAAACAAGGCTGATCCCTGTTCTGACAGGGGACATCATGGAGATCCGCTGTTCCTAGTCATCAGGAACAGCATTCTCTGTCTTGTCTCAGTGAGCCACTGTCTGGGTGCGACAGCTCCTCGATGCTCCTCGATGTCTTCTCCGTCCTCTCTTCCCGTCCTCTGCTATTATTGGACGCCTGATAGGCGTTCAATAACAGTGCCTGTCATTTCAGCCAATCAGGTGACGGGTAACAGATCCGAGCACCTGATTGAGGGAGAGGCGTTTTAGTGTAATGCCGCGTACACACTATCGAAATTCTCGTCGGAAAAAAAAAAGTTTGACAGCACTATAAAAGGGAAGTTTAATGCTTCCGAGCATGCGTCGAATTGTTTCCGAGCATGCGTTGGAATTTTGCGCATCGGAATTGCATACACACGATCGGAAAATCCGATAGAAAGGTTTTCCGTCGGAAAAATTGAGAACAGGTTCTCAATTCAAAGTCCGTCGGAAATTCCGACAGAAAAAGACCGTTGGGCATACACACGGTCGGAAAATCCGATGGAAAGTTCCCATCGGACTGTTTCCATCGGAAATACCGACCGTGTGTGCGCCGCATTAGGAAAGCAAATATTCATTCGCTTTTCTAACACAGCTGAGTGACCTGCGAGACCCCAGCATGGCGCTCACAGGTCACCTTTTTTGACGCCTATTAGAGCCTATGGCTCTAATCAGGTGCTTCAAAAACTCCCCCCCGCCGCCATAATTCAGGCGCCCGGGGTGTGTCAGGTGACACATGCACACCGTTGAAGTCAGGAGTGCACCGCTAAGGTAGTGGACCCTACGGCTGACTGCTGTGGATGGAACTCTGGGTGCTTCAGGAAGGCAGGTCCACTGGAGCACCAACACAGATCCCACTGGGAGCTAGAGCATAAGATTCCCCAGGGCGCGGAGTCTAAGAGCCAGCAGGTGTTCACCAGAGCCTCTAGTAGTGAGGAACTGCGACTGACTCCAGGTCGCGGCCCCCAGGGTCTCCCAGCTCACGCTCATGGCTACAGGAGGATAGAGAGGAATCAGCAGCCCAGAACAACAAGGGATAATAAGGAGATAAGCCAAATGTTGGGTGACAAGCAGACAAGGATAAACAGAGAACACGCCAGAAGGTCAGGGTAACAAGCAGGCAGGGATAGTCAAGAACAAGCCAAGATCGGTAACAGAGACACGGCAAGCAGGAAACAGGAAACCAAACACAATATTGCTCGGCAAGGCAGGCTTGGAGAACATGGTGTTAAATAGTGGTTCCCGTTGAAGCTATGGTGGAGCCACACTGAGGGAAGATTACTTAACCATGCAGGTGTGAGAGTGCAAGCCCTAAGGCTGATACGCAGACCAGGTAAGAGACAGACAGGGCATGAAAGTATTACTGCAGAGTCATGACAGGGTTGCAGCTGCGGCCATAGATAGATTCATGCAATGCATTAATCTATCTATTGGTGCTAGAGGGGGTGGCAGGAGAGAGGGGGCGGTGCCCGTGTGCCCTTATGGATGCACCGCCACTGCTGCTACCACCATGTTTCACTGTGGGGATGGTGTTCTTTGATGGCCAAAAAGTTAAATTTTAGTCTCATCAGACCAGAGCACCTTCCTCCATACATTTTGGGAGTCTCCCACATGTCTTTTCACAAACTCAAAACGTGCCATTTGTTTTTTTGCTGAAAGTAATGTCTTTCTTCTGGACACTCTGCTATAAAGCCCAACTTTATGGAGCGTGCGGCTTATTGTCCTCCTATGTACAGATACTCCAGTCTCTGCTGTGGAACTCTGCAGCTCCTCCAGGGTTACCTTAGGTCTCTGTGCTGCCTCTCTGATTAATGCCCTCCTTGCCCGCTCCGTGAGTTTTGGTGTGTGCCCGTCTCTTGGCAGGTTTGCTGTTGTGCCATGTTCTTTCCATTTGGTTATGATAGATTTGATGGTGCTCCTAGGGATCATCAAAGATTTGGATATTTTTTTATAACATAACCCTGACTTGTACTTCTCAACAACATTGTCCCTTCCTTGTTTGGAGAGTTCCTTGGTCTTCATGGCAGTGTTTGGTTAGTGGTGCCTCTTGCTTAGGTGTTGCAGCCTCTGGGGCCTTTCACAAAGGTGTGTCTATGTAATGACAGATCATGTGACACTTAGATTGCACACAGGTGGACATCATTTCACTAATTATGTGACTTCTGAATGTAATTGGATGCACCAGAGCTTTTTATGGGCTTCATAACAAAGGGGGGGAATACATACGCACATGGCAATTATCAGTTTTTTATTTCTGAAAAATAGTTTTATGTATATATTGTTCTAATTTTACTTCACCAACTTAGACTATTGTGTTCTGATCCATCACATATAATTCAGATAAAAAAAAAAAAAAACTAAAGACTGTAATGTAACAAAATAGATTAAAAAGCCCAAGGGGGGGTGAATACTTTTGCAAGGCACTGTAAATTAACCTATTTCCTCCATTTTCTTCCTGTAGCCTTTCAGCAGCTGCAGGAGGAAAATGTAGGGGATTGGTTGCCCTACTGTATATATAGTAACTCCTATGCAAATGTATAGGTGCCGCACAGGCCCCCTGGAGCATTGGGCCGGGTCGTAATTACGACCCCCTCTGACCCCTGTACCTACGCCCCTGCTTACGAATATTTGTACAAATGTTCAATCAGAAAGCTAGTTTATCGCCAACTCAAGACTTTTATACTTTTTGTTTGCTGCACCAGGAATGTATTCAGCTGATTTAAACATTTGTTTGGGCTTTGAAAATCATATGTAAATATCTTTAATTTTATAACTCTTGATCTGGAGGTCTTATTAAATATTATCGCTACATATAATAAATGGTGCGCTTATGTTTGGCAGGGAGAGCCGTGCCCATTGCATCGATATTGAAACGGCTTATGTCCTGGGATGTGAAAAGCTGGACCAAGCTGTCATGGTGAGTCAGAAGGTTTAGTCCATATCAACTCCACACCAGCGTCCGGTCACGTCACCAGTGCCAAGGCCATGATCACATGGTCTGTGCCAGAAAATCGGGGACTTCCAGAGCGATCATCTGCACTGACCATCTGCTAAGTGTAGGATCTGTTCTTCCTCTGTCCAGTAGGTGGGGATGACAACTGCTACAGATGGTGCTGTCTTATGGGTGTAGGGGCAGGAACTTACCTGCAAGAAGGTGGAGCTTTGTTCATCTACATACATATACTGTGTACACTACTATACAAAAGTTTTAGGCAGGTGTGATGCTAATTCTGTAAATGAAGAATGCTTTCAGAAAAAGAAGTGTTAATAGTTTATTTTTTATCAATGAACCAAATGGAAAGTGAGGTCGGGTTCACATATGAGCCGCATGCGGCTCACAGCAGGGTGTTCGGTGTGTCCTGGTTCACCGTTTCAGGTCCGGTTTTCGGCCCAAATTTTGGGCTGAATTCAGACCTGAAACGAACCAAAAGACGCACGTTTTTGAGCAAAATGCACCGGATCCGCTCCAAGGATATGTAAACTGGCTCCATAGAGAACCGGTCAAAATCTCCTGCTATTGCGAATTGGTTCATCCTGACCAAATCTCCAAATACATTTACAGAAATGCAGTTCCAAACTTGCATGGAACCTCCGCCATGCTTCACAGTTGGCTGCAGACACTCATGATTGTACCGCTCTCCAGCCCTTCCCCCAACAAACTGTCTCCTGTTACAGCCAAATATTTCACATAATGACTCATCAGTCCAGAGCACCTGCTGCCATTTTTCTGCCTCCCAGTTTTATGTTTTCCTGCATAGTTGAGTCGCTTAGCCTTGTTTCCACATCGGAGGCTTTGTGGCTGCAATTCTTCCATGAAGACCACTTTTGGCTAGACTTCCCCGGACAGTAGATGGGTGTACCTGAGTCCCACTGGTTTCCACCAGACTTCTCCGGACAGTAGATGTGAGTACCTGAGTCCCACTGGTCTTCACCAGACTTCTCCGGACAGTAGATGGGTGTACCTGAGTCCCACTGGTCTTCACCAGACTTCCCCGGACAGTAGATGGGGGTACCTGAGTCCCACTGGTCTTCACCAGACTTCTCCGGACAGTAGATGGGTGTACCTGTGTCCCACTGGTTTCCACCAGACTTTTCTAGGCACTATATGGGTGAGTCCCACTGGTCTCCACCAGACTTCTCCGGACAGTAGATGGGGGGGGGTACCTGAGTCCCACTGGTTTCCACCAGACTTCTCCGGACAGTAGATGGGTGTACCTGAGTCCCACTGGTTTCCACCAGACTTCTCCGGACAGTAGATGTGTGTACCTGAGTCCCGCTGGTCTCCACCAGACTACTCCAGACAGTAGATGGGTGTACCTGAGTCACACTAGTTTCCACTAGACTTCTCCGGGCAGTAGATGGGTGTACCTGTGTCCCACTGGTCTCCAACAGACTTCTCCGGACAGTAGATGGGGGGGTACCTGAGTCCCACTGGTTTCCACCAGACTTCTCCGGACAGTAGATGGGTGTACCTGAGTCCCACTGGTTTCCACCAGACTTCTCCGGACAGTAGATGTGTGTACCTGAGTCCCACTGGTTTCCACCAGACTTCTCCGGACAGTAGATGTGTGTACCTGAGTCCCACTGGTTTCCACTAGACTTCTCCGGACAGTAGATGGGTGTACCTGAGTCCCACTGGTCTCCACCAGACTTCTCCGGACAGTAAATGGGTGTACCTGAGTCCCACTGGTTTCCACTAGACTTCTCCGGACAGTAGATGGGTGTACATGAGTCCCACTGGTTTTCACTAGACTTCTTCGGACAGTAGATGGGTGTACCTGAGTCCCACTGGTTTCCACCAGACTTCTCCGGACAGTAGATGGGTGTACCTGAGTCCCACTGGTTTCCACCAGACTTCTCCGGACAGTAGATGTGTGTACCTGAGTCCCGCTGGTCTCCACCAGACTACTCCAGACAGTAGATGGGTGTACCTGAGTCACACTAGTTTCCACTAGACTTCTCCGGGCAGTAGATGGGTGTACCTGTGTCCCACTGGTCTCCAACAGACTTGTCCGGACAGTAGATGGGGGGGTACCTGAGTCCCACTGGTTTCCACCAGACTTCTCCGGACAGTAGATGGGTGTACCTGAGTCCCACTGGTTTCCACCAGACTTCTCCGGACAGTAGATGTGTGTACCTGAGTCCCACTGGTTTCCACCAGACTTCTCCGGACAGTAGATGTGTGTACCTGAGTCCCACTGGTTTCCACTAGACTTCTCCGGACAGTAGATGGGTGTACCTGAGTCCCACTGGTCTCCACCAGACTTCTCCGGACAGTAAATGGGTGTACCTGAGTCCCACTGGTTTCCACTAGACTTCTCCGGACAGTAGATGGGTGTACATGAGTCCCACTGGTTTTCACTAGACTTCTTCGGACAGTAGATGGGTGTACCTGAGTCCCACTGGTTTCCACCAGACTTCTCCGGACAGTAGATGGGTGTACCTGAGTCCCACTGGTCTCCACCAGACTTCTCTGGACAGTAAATGGGTGTACCTGAGTCCCACTGGTTTCCACTAGACTTCTCCGGACAGTAGATGGGTGTACCTGAGTCCCACTGGTTTCCACCAGACTTCAGCGGACAGTAGATGGGGGGGTACCTGAGTCCCACTGGTCTCCACCAGACTTCTCCGGACAGTAGATGTGTGTACCTGAGTCCCACTTGTTTCCACTAGACTTCTCCGGACAGTAGATGGGTGTACCTGAGTCCCACTGGTTTCCACTAGACTTCCCTGGACAGTAGATGTGTGTACCTGAGTCCCACTGGTTTCCACCAGACTTTTCTAGGCACTATATGGGTGAACCTGGGTCCCACTGGTGTCTACCAGTTCTGTGGTAATGGCTTTGCTGGACATCTTCCGATGTGGAAGGGAAGTAAGCATGATGTGTCTTTCAGTATGTGTAGCTGCTGACTTTAAATTTATTTAGGGGAGAGAACTCTGATTTAATCAATATTGTTGTTAGATACCATTAATAAAATACTGCATTGTGGCCATTAGATGGAGCGAAGAGCAGAGGAAATACATGTTTGTAATACCGTAAGTAATTAACTGTAACAATTTTATAAAATGCTGGAAGGAATTGGCAAATGATTGTACATTTATTCATGTTTTGTTGAATATAGACGGTGAAGGAGTTGCAGACCTCAACCCGAGAGGCGATTGTTCTCCTGAAGGCCATGATAGAAGAAGTCCGCAACAGTGCTGAGGAAGAGGAGACCTCAATCAACACTCTCTTCAGCAGCATGCAGGTATCCTGGAGCTCCTCGATAACTCATGTTTTTGGGATTCCCCCAGAATAAGAGCCACAAACTAGAAATCTCCGACATCTCCTCCTATTTCTCAGCTAATCGAAAACCCACAAGACCTTGGTTGAACTAGATGGACTTGTGTCTTTTTTCAACCAGACTAACCATACTACACTGAGCAAAATTATAAACGCAACACTTTCGTGTTTGCCCCTATTTATCATGAGCTGAACGCAAAGATCTACGACTTTTTCTATGTACACAAAAGGCAGATTTCTCTCAAATATTGTTCACAAATCTGTGTTATAGCCCTTTCACACTGAAAGCGCGGGGGCGTCGTTTTAGCGGCACTTTACCATCATTTTAGAGGTGTTTTAAAGAGTTAAAAGCGCCGCTGCCGAGGTGCTTTGCCGGTGGTTCGGCGGTGCTGCCCATTGATTTCAATAGGCAGGGGCGCTTTTGGAGCGATGTATACACCGCTCCTAAAGCGCCTCAAAGAAGCTGCTTGCAGGACTTCTTTTTGACATCCTGCCAGTCCAGCGCCCCCGTGTGGAAGCACTCGGGCTTTCGCACTAGGATTGTAGATGAGGCGTTTTTCAGGCGCTCTTTTTAGTGCTAAAGTGTCTGAAAAACGCCTCCAGTGTGAAAGGGGTCTAAGTGAGCACTTCTCCTTTGCCGAGATAATCCATCCACCTCACAGATGATGCTGATTAGACAGCATGATTATTGCACAGGTGTGCCTTAGGCTGGCCACAATAAAAGGCCACTCTAAAATGTGCAGTTTTACTGTATTGGAGGGGTCGGGGTCGGGGGGGGGAAAACCAGTCAGTATCTTCTGGTGTGACCACCATTTGCCTCACGCAGTGCTGCACATCTCCTAGGCATAGAGTTGATCAGGTTGTTGATTGTGGCCTGTGGAATGTTGGTCCATTCCTCCAATGGCTGTGTGAAGTTGCTGGATATTGGCAAGACCTGGAGCACGCTGTCGTATACACCGATCCAGAGCATCCCAAACATGCTCAATGGGTGACATGTCCGGTGAGTGTGCTGGCCATTCAAGAACTGGGATGTTTTCAGCTTCCAGGAATTGTGTACAGACCCTTGCACCATGGGGCCGGGCGTTATCATGCTGCAACATGAGGTGATGGTGGTGGATGAACGGCACAACAATGGGTCTCAGGATCTCATCATGGTATCTCTGTGCATTCAAAATGCCATCAATAAAATGCACCTGTGTTCGTTGTCCATAGCATACGCCTGCCCATACCATAACCCCACCGCCACCATGGGTCACTCCATCCATAACATTGACATCAGCAAACCGCTCGCCCACACGACGCCATACACGCTGTCTGCCGTCTGCCCTGTACAGTGAAAACTCATGACTCTTCCGTGAAGAGAGTGCCAGACGCCATCGAATGTGAGCATTTGCCCACTCAAGTCGGTTACGACGATGAACTGCAGTCAGGTGGAGACCCCGACGAGCAGATGAGCTTCCCTGAGACGGTTTCTGACAGTTTGTGCAGAAATTCTTTGGTTATGCAAAACGATTGTTGCAGCAGCTGTCCGGGTGGCTGGTCTCAGACGATCTTGTAGGTGAAGATGCTGGATGTGCAGGTCCTGGGCTGGGCAAATACTCTGAAACGCCTTTGGAGACGGCTTATGGTAGGGAAATGAACAATTCAATTCAAGGGCAACAGCTCTGGTGGACATCCCTGTAGTCAGCATGCCAATTGCACGCTGCCTCAAAATGTGCGACATCTGTGGCATTGTCAGGGCTGGGCTCAACCCTTCCTTCTCAGAGCTGGCAGCTCAGCTGTCGGCTAATTGCCAGCTCCCATCTCTCTCCACAGTTACTCTGTTGATTTCCTGCTCATCAGTCCTGCCCACTTAAGCCATCCAGTCCAGAGGATCTCTGCCTTTGCCTTGGTCAACATCACAGAGACTATCTCCTGCATTCCTGTTTACCCGCATCAGCCCCGGAAGATTTTACCCCCTTCCTGACCAGAGCGTTTTTTGCGATTCGGCACTGCGTCGCTCTAACTGACAATTGCGCGGTCGTGCGATGTTGTACCCAAACAAAATTGACGTCGTTTTTTTCCCCACAAATAGAGCTTTCTTTTGGTGGTATTTGATCATCTCTGCAGTTTTTTTTTTTTTTGTGCTAAATAAATAAAAAAATAGCGCCAATTTTGAAAAAAACACATTATTTTTTACTTTTTGCTATAATTAATATCCCCATTTTTTTTTTTTTTAAAAAGCTAATTTTTCATCAGTTTAGGCCGATACGTATTTTTCTACATATTTTTGGTAAAAAAAATCGCAATAAGCGTATATTGATTGCTTTGCGCAAAAGTTATAGCGTCTACAAAATAGGGGATAGATTTATAGCATTTTTATTATTTTCTTTTTTTTTAACTAGTAATGGCGGCGATCAGCGATTTTTATCGTGACTGCGACATTATGACGGACACATCGGACAATTTTGACACATTTTTGGAACCATTGGCATTAATACAGCGATCAGTGCTATAAAAATGCATTGATTACTGTAAAAATGTCACTGGCGGTGAAGGGGTTAACTGTATTCCCTGCTGTGATTCTAACTGAAGGGGGAGGGACTAACTCCAGGAAGTGACAGATCGTGGTTCCTAGCCAATAGGAACACACGATCTGTCACTCCTGTCAGAACAGGGAAGTGTGTGTTTACACACACTCGTCCCTGTTCTGTGTCTCCTGCACATGATCGCTCGTGGCCGGCGGTCATCGCAACCCCGCGAGCCGATGTACAGCTACGTGGTTTCACACAGGGAAGCCAACCTGCCGCAGTATAACTGCGGCGGCTGGTCCAGAAGCTGTTAAAGACTTGTTTTGCTGACGTCCCTTCTGGCTCCAGATCCTACTTGATGTTCCACTACATTGATCTCTGACTTCTGGCTTGGTTGACTATCCATTCCGGTTACTGAACTTTGACTATGTTATGACTATGTTTTTTCTTTTTACTTTTGTTATTAAACAAGTGTGATTTAATTGTACTTCTGTCTCGCTCTGATTTCATGGTTTCTGACAGGCATTCTGCTGTGTGATAAAACTGCACATTGTAGAGTGGCCTTCTATTGTGGCCAGCCTAAGGCACACCTGTGCAATAATCATGCTGTCTAATCAGCATCTTGATATGCCACACCTGTGAGGTGGATGGATTATCTCTGCAGAGGAGAAGTGCTCACTAAGGCCCCTTTCACACTGGGGCGGTTTGCAGGCGCTATTGCGCTAAAAATAGCGCCTGCAAACCGACCCGAAACAGCTGTTGCTGTGTCTTCAGTGTGAAAGCCCGAGGGGTTTCACACTGAAGCGGTGCGCTTGCAGGACGCTGAAAAATGTCCTGCAAGCCACATCTTTGGTGCGCTGTAGGAGCGGTATATTTACCGCTCCTATAGCGCCCCTTCCCATTGAAAACAATGGGGCAGCGCTCCGAACCCGCCCGCAAAACGCTGCTGCAGTGGCGGTTTGCGGGCGGTATTAACCCTTTTTCGCCGCTCGCAAGGGAGAAAACCGCCCCGCTAGCGGCCGAAATGCGCCGCTTAAAACGACGGTAAAGCGGCGCTAAATATGGCGCCGCTTTACCGCCAGCGCCCCCAACGCCCCAGTCTGAAATCAGCCTAACACAGATTTGTGAACAATATTTGAGAGAAATAGGCCTTTTGTGTACATAGAAAAAGTCGTAGATCTTTGATTTCAGCTCATGATAAATAGGGGCAAACACAAAAGTGTTCCGTTTATAATTTTGCTCAGTGTATATAAAGACGTAAACAGCTATTCAATGGGGTTGATTTACTAAAACTGGAGAGTTCCAAATCTGGTGCAGCTTTGCATGCTAGCCAATCAGCTTCTAACTTCAGCTTGTTCAATTAAGCTTTGACAAAAAAAAACAAACAAACCCGGAAGCTTATTGGCTCCCATGCACAGCTGCACCGGATTTTGCACTGTCCAGTATTTCTTCTCAGTTGTCACTAGGTGGCACTAAACAGCTAATATAAGTTATAAGGATGGGGATTTACTTTCAGGATAACGCTGACCAAACATCTGGGAACCACTTCTAGGATGATTTGCAGAGAAATGCGAAGATTATGCAACTATAATTGCATTTTGTTTTTTTTAACCAATTCAGCCCCGAAAGGATTTTCCCCCTTAACCACTTCAATACCCGCCCATAGTCATATGACGCCCACAAGGTGGATCTACCATCCTGGGTGGGCGTCATATGACGTCCTCGGGTTCCCGGCCGCCTGGGGGGCGCGCGCGCGCCGCCGGCGGGCGCGCCGCGCGCGCCCGCGGCATCGCTCGGGACCCGGTGCGAGTGCCCGGCGGCCGCGATGTCCGCCGGGCACCCGCGATTGCCCGTTAAAACAACGGGACCGGGCGGGACCGTGGAGCTGTGTGTGTAAACACACAGCCCCACGTCCTGTCAGCGGGGAGGAGACCGATCATGTGATCCCAGTACAGAGGATCACATGATCGGTCTCCTCCCCTTAAGTCCCCTCCCCCTACAGTTAGAATCACTCCTATTAGGGACACACATTAACCCCTCCAGCGCCCTCTAGTGTTAACCCCTTCCCTGACAGTCACATTTACACAGTAATCATTGCAATTTTATAGCAACGATCGCTGTGTAAATGTGAATGGTTCCAAAAATGTGTCAAAAGTGTCCGAAGTGTCCGCCGCAATGTCGCAGTCACGAAAAAAAAAATCACAAATCGCCGCCATTACTAGTAAAAAAAATAAATAAATAAATTCAATAAATCTATCCCCTATTTTGTAGACGCTATAACTTTTGCGCAAACCGATCAATATACGCTTATTGCGATTTTTTTTACCAAAAATATGTAGAAGAATACGTATCGGCCTAAACTGAGGAAAAAAATTGTTTTTTTTAAAAAAAATGGGATATTTATTATAGCAAAAAGTAAAAATATTGTGTTTTTTTTCAAAATTGTCGCTCTTCTTTTGTTTATAGCGCAAAAAATAAAAACCGCAGGGGCGATCAAATACCACCAAAAGAAAGCTCTATTTGTGGGAAAAAAAGGACGTCAATTTTGTTTGGGTGTAACGTCGCACGACCGCGCAATTGTTAGTTAAAGCGACGCAGTGCCGAATCGCAAAAAGTGCTCTGGTAAGGAAGGGTGTTTAAAAGCCCTGTATTGAAGCGGTTAATGACCAGGCCATTTTTTGCGATACGGCACTGCGTCGCCTTAACTGACAATTGGGCGGTCATGCGATGTTGTACCCAAACAAAATTTATGTCCTTTTTTTTCACACAAATAGAGCTTTCTTTTGGTGGTATTTGATCACCTCTGCCTTTTTAATTTTTTGCACCGACAATTTTGAAAAAAAAAAGTTTTCTTTACTTTCTGTACATAGCGCACCCCTGAACTCTGCACTCTGTACATAGCACACCCCTGAACACTGCACTCTGTACATAGCACACCCCTGAACACTGCACTCTGTACATAGCACACCCCTGAACTCTGCACTCTGTACATAGCGCACCCCTGAACTCTGCACTCTGTACATAGCGCACCCCTGAGCTCTGCACTCTGTACACAGCACACCCCTGAACTCTGCACTCTGCACTCTGTACATAGCACACCCCCTGAACCCTGCACTCTGTACACAGCACACCCCTGAACTCTGCACTCTGTACACAGCACACCCCTGAACTCTGCACTCTGTACACAGCACACCCCTGAACTCTGCACTCTGTACATAGCACACCCCTGAACTCTGCACTCTGTACATAGCACACCCCTGAATTCTGCACTCTGTACACAGCACACCCCTGAACTCTGCACTCTGTACACAGCACACCCCTGAACTCTGCACTCTGTACATAGCACACCCCTGAACTCTGCACTCTGTACACAGCACACACCTGAACTCTGCACTCTGTACACAGCACACACCTGAACTCTGCACTCTGTACACAGCGCAACTCCTGAACTCTGCACTCTGTACACAGCGCAACTCCTGAACTCTGCACTCTGTACACAGCACACCCCTGAACTCTGCACTCTGTACACAGCACACCCCTAAACTCTGCACTCTGTACACAGCACACCCCTGAACTCTGCACTTTGTACATAGCACACCCCTGAACTCTACACTCTGTACACAGCACACACCTGAACTCTGCACTCTGTACACAGCACACACCTGAACTCTGCACTCTGTACACAGCGCAACCCCTGAACTCTGCACTCTGTACACAGCACACCCCTGAACACTGCACTCTGTACACAGCACACCCCTGAACACTGCACTCTGTACATAGCACACCCCTGAACTCTGCACTCTGTACACAGCACACCCCTGAACTCTGCACTCTGTACACAGCACACCCCTGAACTCTGCACTCTGTACACAGCACACCCCTGAACTCTGCACTCTGTACACAGCACACCCCTGAACTCTGTACACAGCACACCCCTGAGCTCTGCACTCTGTACACAGCACACCCCTGAGCTCTGCACTCTGTACACAGCACACCCCTGAGCTCTGCACTCTGTACACAGCACACCCCTGAACTCTGCACTCTGTACACAGCACACCCCTGAGCTCTGCACTCTGTACACAGCACACCCCTGAGCTCTGCACTCTGTACACAGCACACCCCTTAACCCTGCACTCTGTACACAGCACACCCCTGAACCCTGCACTCTGTACATAGCACACCCCTGATACAACTGGCCCTTTGAGGGCAACCATACTGCTGGTGCGGCCCATGATGGAACTGAGTTTGACATCCCCGTTTTGATAAACTTTATTGTAGTTCACAGTTTATTCGACTTCCCAAGCAGCCAAATTGTGGTGTTTGATCAGATTAATGGGTGGTAGATTTTTGGTGATTACTTGTGATCAAATTCCCAATGCCTTTAAAGCATCAGGAAGTTGAAATCATGATAATGGCTCCAGATCAGACAATGACTAAAACAAGAGAAGAGGAAACCAATGACCTGTAATTAGTTATCAGTGAAGATCTTCCTTTACATATACAATTCCAGCAGCTTCACCACTGGGGATAAAAAACATTATAATTAGTATTTAGAAACCTGTGTCTGGTGTTCTGAGGATCACTTATGTTATGTTTTACAGGAAAAGTTGGCAGAACGCAGGAAGAGCCTCTTGAAAGCTGTCCAATGGTAAGAGTCTACTTCTTAACCACTTGACCTCCAGAGGATTTTACCCCCTTCATGACCAGGCCATTTTTTTGCTATTTAGCACTGCGCTGCTCTAACTAGTAATTGCGCAGTCATGCAACGCTGTACCCAAATGACATGTATATCATTTTTTTCACACAAATAGAGCTTTCTTTTGGTGCCATTTGATCGCTACTGTTTTATTTTATTTTTTGTGCTACCCTGTTTCCCCGAAAATAAGACCTAGCGTGATTGTCGGTGATGGCTGCAATATAAGCCCTACCCCCAAATAAGCCCTAGTTAAAGTCCTTGTAGGTCTTATTTTCAGGGTAGGGCTTATTTTCGGGGAAACAGGGTAGCGCTTATTTGGGGGGTAGGGCTTATATTGCAGCCATCACCAACAATCACGCTAGGTCTTATTTTCGGGGAAACAGGGTATAAGCAAAAAACCCACCAAAAATTTAAAATATATATATATATATTTTTGTTTTCCGCTATAAAACATATTCATTAAAAAAGTAAAATAATCGAATTTCTTCATAAATTTTAGTCAAAATGTATTCTGCTACACGTTTTTGATTAAAAATAAAATCCCAGTAAGTATGTAATGATTGGTTTATGTGAAAGTTATAGCATCTACAAACTATGGGATATATACTGGATTTTTTTTTTATACTAGTAATAGTGGCGAACACTAATGGGATAATGGGACTGCGATAGTGCGACGGCAATCTAACACTGGGGGGGGGGGGGGGGGGGGGGGACTGAATAACTGCCACTGAAATCATCAGTGACACTAACACAGTGATCAGTGATAATACTATATACTGTCACTGTACTAATGACACTGGCTGGGAAGGGGTTAACATCTATGGGTGATCAAGGGGTTAAATATGTGCCTAACAATGTGTAATGTGTGCCGTTTTTTGCTAAAGATCTCTCAGATTCTCTGACAGACTGCTCTCTCTCTAAAGAGCTTTACCAACACAGAGCTATGAGCTGTGATTGGACACAGCCGATCACCAGGTCTTGCCCGTGAATCATTGGCCAGGACTTTCTGACCGGCTCCCGCTGTGGGCAACTACAGCAGAAGCCGGGCAGGGGGCGCACATGCGCTCACCCTAAACCCGGAAGTTGGCAGCGACGTATGGGTACATGTCAGGAACCTCTCCCAACCGCTAGTACTGTTCCTACCAGACAGGGTACCTTTCCTTACACTATCCACTCACATAAAGCACCCCAAGACCTTAAAGGGGGATTCCACCCTAAAGTGGAACTCCCGCTTTTCGGAACCCTCCCCCCCTCCGGTGTCACATTTGGCACCTTTCAGGGGGGAGGGGGGTGCAGATACCTGTCTAAGACAGGTATCTGCACCCACTTCCGGGCATAAACTCCCACGGGAGTTTACGTCACCTCCTGTCCCGGCGCGCTGTCTGCCGGGACACACACGTGACCCGGCAGACGGCGCTGAAGATTCTCATTGCGCCGCGCGACTCGCGCATGCGCAGTAGGGAATCGGGAAGTGAAGCCACTTCCTGATTCCCTCACCGAGAATGGCGCCGGCTACAGCAGGGAGCCGAGCGATCGATCGGCTTCTGCTGCCGACATCGCTGGACCCTGGAACAGGTAAGTGTCCATTTTTTAAAAGTCAGCAGCTGCAGTATTTGTAGCTGCTGGCTTTTAAATTTTTTTTTTTTTTTTTTTCAGTACAATCCCGCTTTAAGCAAGCTCTGCCTGACCCAAGATGGCTGCCAGAGTCACATGGGGCAACAGCATCCAACCCGATCGCTTCTCCAGTGACCCAGGAAACCATAGAGGAACCATGTTTCTCATGACTTCCTCTGCAGCTGCAGAGACATTATGGTTTAGCGCCGCCTGTGGTGGAGAAAATAAAGTGCACCTTCCTACATACTGCTGAGGAGTAAAGAGAATCGTAGTTCTGTTATATTAGATTCTAAATATCAGTAATGTCATTGTTTTGTTTACATTATTTCTTTTAAATTTAATATTTTACATTTATTTATTCTAAATGTGTTTCTGCATTGGGTTTCAAGTCAACATGAAGAAAAGGAAAAGGCATTTAAAGCCCAGCTCTCCCACCTGGCTTCTCTATTACCCACCTTACAAGTAAGTGTCCACCTACCTCTCCCTTCATTGGGGCTACAACACACACATGAGCACCTAGGGATCTCTATATTGGTTCATTTAACGCTGAAGTTTATTATTTACAAAACACAGTTATTGTATTTATCGGCGTATAACACGCACCCCAAGTTTAGGAGGGAATTTTAAGGAAAAAAAGTTTTAGGAGGGAAGTTTAGGAGGAAAAAAAACTTACATTTAAGCGTCATTTGCAGCCTTGCCCAGCGTCATTTGCAGCCTTGCCCAGCGTCATTTGCAGCCTTGCCCAGCGTCATTGCAGCCTTGCCCAGCGTCATTTGCAGCCTTGCCCAGCGTCATTTGCAGCCTTGCCCAGCGTCATTTGCAGCCTTGCCCAGCGTCATTTGCAGCCATGCCCAGCGTCATTTGCAGCCTTGCCCAGCGTCATTGCAGCCTTGCCCAGCGTCATTTGCAGCCTTGCCCAGCGTCATTTGCAGCCTTGCCCAGCGTCATTTGCAGCCTTGCCCAGCGTCATTTTCAGTCTTGTCCGGGTTTAAATTTCCCGCCGCCGAGACGCTCTGTCGCGTGCGCCGCTGAAAAAAACCGAAGCGGTGCCGGAAAAGACCGAGCCGACTGTTCGGCTCCGCTCGCGGTCCCGCCTCCCTGCTGTTTCCGGAGCGAGTGCAGGGAGGCGGGACTACGAGCAGAGCCGAACAGTCTCGGCAGCGCTCGCTATTGTTCGGCGGCGCTTGCCATTTTTGTCATTTTTTTGGGGGGTATTGCGTATAACACGCACCCACGACTTTCCCCCGATTTTAAGGGGGAAAAAGTGCGTGTTATATGCCAATAAATATGGTAGTTAAATATTTATTAAAATAAAAATATGATTATTACATTTAAAAAAAAATCTTTTTTTTTAAATGTATTTATTATGAACATCATCATTGGTTCCAATTTAAATTTAGTTTTAATGGTTTATTGCATGATTTATATATTTATTCTTATTTATACACTCACCGGGCACTTTATTCGGTCCCCCTTACTAGTAGCGGGTTGGACCCCCTTTTGCCTTCATTCTTGGTGGAATAGCTACAACAAGGTGTTGGAAACGTTCCTCAGAGATTTTGCTCCACAGTGACCTGATAACATCACACAGTTGCTGCAGATTTGTTGGCTGCACATCCATGATGCTGAATCTCCCATTCCTCCACATCCCAAAGGTGCTCTATTGGATGAGATGTGAGTGTGGAGGCCATTGGAGGACAGTGACCTCATTGTCCAGTGGTGAGATGATTGGAGCTTTGTGACATGGTGCATTATCCTGCTGGGAGGAGCCATCAGAAGATGGGGACACTGTAGTCATAAAGGGATGGACATGGTCAATACTCAGGGAGGCCGTGGTGATTAAACCATGATCAATGGGTACTAAGGGGCCCAAAGAGTGCCAAGAAAATACCCCCCCCCACACCATTACACCCCCACCACCAGCCTGAACCAGTGATACCCCATCCCCCACACCATTACACCCCCACCACCAGCCTGAACCGGTGATATCCCATCCCCCCACACCATACACCCCCCACCACCAGCCTGAACCGGTGATATCCCATCCCCCACACCATTACACCCCCCACCACCAGCCTGAACCGGTGATATCCCATCCCCCACACCATTACACCCCCACCACCAGCCATAACCGGTGATATCCCATCCCCCACACCATTACACCCCCACCACCAGCCTGAACCGGTGATATCCCATCCCCCACACCATTACACCCCCACCACCAGCCTGAACCGGTGATATCCCATCCCCCACACCATTACACCCCCACCACCAGCCTGAACCGGTGATACCCCATCCCCCCACACCATTACACCCCCCACCACCAGCCTGATCCGTGATACCCCATCCCCCACACCATTACACCCCCACCACCAGCCTGAACCGGTGATATCCCATCCCCCACACCATTACACCCCCACCACCAGCCTGAACCGGTG
This sequence comes from Lithobates sylvaticus, assembly GCA_028564925.1. Lineage (NCBI taxonomy): Eukaryota > Metazoa > Chordata > Amphibia > Anura > Ranidae > Lithobates > Lithobates sylvaticus. The sequence continues at coordinate 210,915,195 of CM053035.1, read as the reverse complement.
ATATCCCATCCCCCACACCATTACACCCCCACCACCAGCCTGAACCGGTGATATCCCATCCCCCACACCATTACACCCCCACCACCAGCCTGAATCGGTGATACCCCATCCCCCCCACACCATTACACCCCCACCACCAGCCTGAACCCGTGATACAAGGCAGGATGGATCCATGCGCCAAATTCTGACCCCACCATCTGAATGTCGCAGCTGAAATCCAGACTCATCAGACCAGGCAATGTTTTTCCAATCTTCTATTGTCCAATTTTGGTGATCCTGTGCCAATTGTAGCCTCAGTTTCCTGTTCTTAGCTGACAGGAGTGGCACCCGGTGTGGTCTTCTGCTGCTGTAGCCCATCTGCTTCAAGGTTGGATGTGTTGTGTGTTCTGGTATTCTGCATACCTTGGATGTAACGAGAGGTTATTTGAGTTACTGTTGTCTTTCTATCATCTGGAACCAGTCTGCCCATTCTCCTCTGACCTTTGACCTCAACAAGGTATTTTCCTCCACACAACTTCCACTTACTGGATATTTTCTCTTTTTCCCACCATTCTCTGTAATCCCGAGAGATGGTTGTGTGTGAAAATCCCAGAAATCCTCAGACCAGCCCGTCTGCCACCAACAACCCATGCCACGTTCAAAGTCACCGAGATCCCCTTTCTTCCTCATTCTGATGCTTGGTTTGAACTTCAGCAAGTCGTCCTCACCACGTCTAAATGCGAGTTGAGTTGCTGCCATGTGATTGGCTTATTAGCAATCTGTGTTACCAAGCAACTGAAGAGGTGTACCTAATAAAGTGTCCGGTGAGTGTTTATACCACTGGGGCACCTACATCAGTTAAAACCTGACCACTTGTTCTTGCTCAGAGGTCACTTTCTTGGTACAAATCCGTTATCATCTCCTCTCTTAGGTCCATCTTGTCACATATTCAGCTTTCCTGAGCTCAGCGAACAAGGCGGAGTTCCTGGACTTGGGTTATGTAAGTAGTTATTCAATGATCTAATGTGTGTTACTTTATTTATAGTCAGACCGAGGCGTCACCCTACCGGACTACAAAGTGCCAACCTCACCTCAGCCGGCAACCATCGGGTGGTGGCAGAAAGTCTGACATTTCTTTCAAATTTTATCAAAAAGTTCTAAAATTATAATTTTTCCAGAATTTTTTGTTCCATCTGTATGTCGGTGAAAGAAAAGTCTAGCTGTGTTGCGTTTGTTAACCACTTTCAGCCCCCCGGACCAATTTGCAGCCAAAGGACCAGGCCCCTTTTTTGCGATTCGGCACTGCGTCGCTTTAACTGACAATTGCGCGGTCGTGCGACGTGGCTCCCAAACAAAATTGACGTCCTTTTTTTTCCCCACAAATAGAGCTTTCTTTTGGTGGTATTTGATCGCCGCTGCGGTTTTTATTTTTTATTTTTTTTATTTTTTTTAAACAAAAAAGTGCGACAATTTTGAAAAAAAATACATTCTTTTTTATTTTTTGCTATAATAAATATCCCCCAAAAATATATAAAAAAAACATTTTTTTTCTCAGTTTAGGCCAATACGTATTCTTCTACATATTTTTGGTTAAAAAAATCGCAATAAGCGATTATTGATTGGTTTGCGCAAAAGTTATAGCGTTTACAAGATAGGTGATAGTTTTATAGCATTTTTATTAATAATTTTTTTTTATTAGTAATGGCGGCGATCAGCGATTTTTATTGTGACTGCGACATTATGGCGGACACATCGGACATTTTTGACACATTTTTGGGACCATTGTCATTTATACAGCAATCAATGCTATTTAAATGCATTGATTCCTGTATAAATGACACTGGCAGTGAAGGGGTTAACCACTAGGTGGCAGTGTAGGGGTTAAGTATGCCTAGAGGTGTGTTTCTTACTGTGGGGGGGGCGTGGCTGTCAGCTAGTGAATGCTGATCTCTGCTCCAATCACAGGGAGCAGAGATCGGCATCACTAGTTGCTAGGCAGAATGGGGAGATGCTGTTTATTTCCGCATCTCCCCGTTCAGCCTTCCCGTGAGACAATCGGGGGTGTCCCCGCGGCGACCGAGTCCGCGGGACCTGCGACCGGCCTCACGGGGGTCCCGACCGGCGTGCTCCCGATGGCACGGACGGCATTAAAAAGGGACTTGTATATACGCCCTTATGCCTGTCCGTGTCATTCTGCAGACGTACATCGTTGTGCGCCGGTCGGGAACCGGTTAAAAATCTGATTTTTTTATATTAATCAGACATAAGATACATGGGACAATATTACAATAGTGAGTTGGTCAGATTACTGTCAGCTTTTTGGTTTGAGTAGATTTCTCAAACAAATGCTGTTTTCATACAATGGGTTTAAATACCATTGTTGTATTCAACAGGCTATGGTCTCTATAGCTACAGTAAACAAGTAAGACATTACTTGTTTGAGATTTCTTTCAGCTCTCAAACTGAAAGAATGACTGTTAGATTGCTGACAGGTTTGGTTTGGGTAGACAATGGGTAGATAACATTGTTGTATTTAAATTGACAGTTTCAAGACGGCTATTGTCTCTATAGCTACAGTAAACAAGTAAGAGAGGGTCTCTCAAACTGAAAGAATGACTGTTAGTCGGTTGTTATGGAAACAAGTTTGTAACCATTAACTTTGGTCAACAAAACTTGTATAAATAAAAAGGATGAGTAGACAGAGGGGACACACATCATGTTGCTGTAAGATCAGAAGCCACTCATGATAGAACAGAACCTGGTCTCCAAGAATTGTTGCCAATGGAGATCACGAACATACAGTAACAGAAGTTAACCGCTTCCCGACCGCCCACTGCATATATACGTCAGCAGAATGGCACGGGCAGGAAAAACCACGTACCTGTACGTGGCCCTTTAAATGCCTGCCCGTGGGTCGCGCGCGCGCCGCCAGCGGCGCGCTCGCGACCCGGTCGGGAGCTCCGTGACCCCGGCCGCGGGACCAGCGGACCCGATCGCCGCTGGTGTCCCGCGATCGGGTTACGGAACTGAAGAACGGGGAGAGGTTTGTGTAAACAAACCTCTCCCCGCGCTTCCTACTCTGCCTGTCATTGATTGGCTGTTCCCGGTCATTGGGAAAGCCGATCAATGACGTCAGACGTCAGCCCCACCCCCTAATGTAAAAAAGCACACACACGTCAGAGCCCATAACCCCTCCCCTCCCCCTAGTGGTTAACCCCTTCACTACAACTGTCATTTATACAGGAATCAATGCATTTAAATAGCATTGATTGCTGTATAAATGACAATGGTCCCAAAAATGTGTCAAAAATGTCCGATGTGTCCGCCATAATGTCGCAGTCACAATAAAAATCGCTGATCGCCGCCATTACTAGTAAAAAAAAAATATTAATAAAAATGCTATAAAACTATCCCCTATTTTGTAAACGCTATAACTTTTGCGCAAACCAATCAATAATTGCTAATTGCGATTTTTTTTACCAAAAATATGTAGAAGAATACGTATCGGCCTAAACTGAGGAAAAAAACAATTTTTATATATTTTTTGGGGATATTTATTATAGCAAAAAGCAAAAAATATTGCATTTTTTTCAAAATTGTCGCTCTATTTTTGTTTATAGCGCAAAAAATAAAAACCGCAGGGGCGATCAAATACCACCAAAAGAAATCTCTATTTGTGGGAAAAAAAAGGACGCCAATTTTGTATTGTAGCCACGTCGCACGACCGCGCAATTGTCAGTTAAATCGACGCAGTGGCGAATCGCAAAAAAGGGGCCTGGTCCTTTGGCTGCCAATTGGTCCGGGGCTGAAGTGGTTAAGTAACCCTTTAAATGTATTTGTACTGTTAGACCATAGGCTGTTCATTTGCTAGGCATTTTGCTTGTTATAGATATCTGTCAGTCTTGTATTGTATTCCTAAGATTGTAATAGTTTTGTATGTACAGCAGCTTTGTATAGTAAAAGCACATTTACACACTGCAGAAGTCTCAGCTTCCTTGTTATACCACAGAGTAACCTTGCTAGATAGACGCAAGCAAAACAATTGGGGGCTCGTCTGGGATCTGTGCTATAGCTCAATTGAAGCAGACCTGTTTTTTCTACAGTGTGTTGTGTAGCTTGTGCTAGGTAAAATGCTGCGTAAGCTGTTTAGGAAAAGCAAGGCTGCAGAGGGTTCTGGTGACCAGAAGGAACACTGCAGAAGTCTCAGCTTCCTTGTTATACCACAGAGTAACCTTGCTAGATAGACGCAAGCAAAACACTAGCTCAGTTGAATTATTTCATGGTTTCTATTTGCCGCTCTTTCAGCAACTAATGGAAAGATTGCAGAAAATTGTGAAGCTCCCGTATCGCTTGAGACCATCGCAGAGCAGCAAGGTAATTACCTGAGCAGAGCCCAACCTTCCGTTGTATCTTCTCCATGTTCCTCTACTTGTTCTTGGACTTTTCATATTAATTACTGTAACTAATTCATATGGTCTGCAGATCAGTACAGACTATGGGGCAGAGTTTGCGCGGTGCCTGGAACCACTATTGATGCTGAGCCTTCGCCGGGCTGGCAATGTGAGCGGCGGTTGTGGAGGAGCGGGACATGGGAATGGAAGCATGTAAGTGTTCCTACCTAATACCATGAAGATGTATCCATTACTTTGTGGAGGAGATCTTGTAGCTATGTGACTGTCCTGAGAACGTAGCAAAGCATTCCAACGTCACCACCATATCCATCACCACATAACTCGCCAACAGTTTCCTCCCATATTTTTTTTATCATGTGGTACCAAGGATCCTCTCCTCTACAGGTATTGGTATCTTTTACTAAAAACACATCTTATCCCACTGCAAGCATCCTATTCTCTACAACAGGGGTCTGTAAACTTTTCAAACAAAGGGTCAGTTTGTCCTTTAGGGGGGCTGGAGTGGGGGGTAGAAAATGTCCCGGGCCCAGCATCATTGAGAATAAACATGGCCTCAGAATTGTTGGTCAGTAGGAGGAGGAGTAGTGCCCTATCATTAGTGTCAGTAGGAGGAATAGTGCCCCAAGGGCCAGATAAAGGCTAGCAAAGGGGCGCATCTGGCCCTCAGGCCCCTGATCTAAACCATTCCATTGTAGCTCTGGCTGTATGTTTCGGGTCGTTGTCCTGCTGGAAGGTGAACCTCCCCCCCCAGTCTCAAGTCTTTTGCAGACTTTAACAGGTTTTCTTCTAAGATTGTCCTGTATTTGTCTCCATCCATCTTCCCATCATCTCTGACCAGCTTCCCTGTCCCTGCTGAAGAAAACCATCCCCACCACACGATGCTGCCACCACCATGTTTCACAGTGGGGATGGTGTGTTCAGGGGGATGGGCAGTGTTAGTTTTCCCCCACACATAGCTTTTTGCTTTTAGGCCAAAAAGTTGAATTTTGGTCTCATCTGACCAGATCACCTTCTTCCACATGTTTGCTCCCCTCCCCCACATGGCTTCTCACAAACTACAAACAGGACTTCTTATGACTTTCTTTCTCCAATGTCTTTCTTCTTGTCACTCTTCCATAAAGGGCAGATTTGTGGAGAACACGACTAATAGTTGTCCTGTGGACAGATTCTCCCACCTGAGCTGTGGATCTCTGCAGCTCCTCCAGAGTTACCATGGACCTCTTGGCTCTTCTCTGATGAATGCTCTCCTTGCCCGGCCCGGTCAGTTTAGGTGGACGGCCATGTCTTGGTAGGTTTGCAGTTGTGCCATAATCTTTCCATTTTCCGATGATGGATTGAACAGAGCTCTGTGAGATGTTCAAAGCTTGGGAGACTTTTTTATAACCTAACCCTGCTTTATACTTCTCCACAACTTTATCCCTGACCTGTCTGGTGTGTTCCCTGGCCTTCATGATGCTGTTTCTTCACTAAAGTTCTCTAACAAACCACTGAGGGCTTCACAGAACAGCTGCATTTATACTGAGATTAAATTACACACAGGTGGACTCTATTTACTAATTAGGTGACTTCTGAAGGCAATTGGTTCCACTAGATTTAGGGGTATCAGCAGTGCCGGGACAAGGTCATCTAGAGCCCAGGGTGAACATGCCAAACTACGCCCTCCCCCCTCAACCCCCAAGATGTATGAGCAGTATGCAATAGCAACCCCCCCCCCCCCAAAAAAAAAAGAACACTAATCTGCATGTTTACCCTTTAAGCATAAATTCCCCCCTCCTCCCAGGACAAATCTGCCCCCCTGCTGAAATTCCTCCTCCCAGCTCAAATCCTCTCTTTCCCCAAATTCCCTCCCCCAACACATTTCCCCTCCTAGCACAAATACCCTCCAATCATCCCTACTAGCCCAACCCCCCTCCCCCCCAACAACAAAAAAAAAAATCCCCTATTCGTATCAGTCCCCTTCCCCCCTCTACCATATCACCTCTTCTAGCACAAATCCCCTTCCCTTATCCCCCCTCCCAACATAAATCTCCCCAAATCACCTTTCCTAGCCCCCTCCTCCTAAAACAATTCTTAAGCCCTGTTGCCCCCCAAATTCCCCCCCACCCAACACAAATCGCCCCCCCCCCCCCCCCCAATCTCCTCGTGGTGCCCTGCACCTCACATGAAACCACAATGCCCAGGGCAGCCTCCCCTTCTGCCCACCCCTGGCCCTGGGTATCAGAGTAAAGGGGGCTGAATACAAATGCCCCCCACACTTTTCACATATTTATTTGTAAAAAAAAAAATGAAATACAGTTATTCAAAAAAACATTGTGTGAGCATGGAAGATTTTCACTAAATAAAGTGCAAAATTTAGCGTGTTAAAGTCACCGTATTTGTCATTATAACTGCACTGAGAACGATTATCACTCAATAATTCTCTGTGACTATAGAATGTGATGTATGAAATTATTACCATTTCCGTGTTTTGTGATCCTGCGAGATTCTGTGCGCTGATTATTCCGCGCGCTCCGTCACATTCACTGCTAATTGCCCCTGACCCCGGGGGATTGGCTGCTTGTTCTTGTCACAGAAGAATGACAACAGCTGTAGGGATTGATGAGAGGCCGGCCGCCGGCTTGTTACAACATCCAGCAATCACCTCCTGAACTGACAATTCCAGGAAAAGCAAATAATAGAATAACAGATGATCTTCAGAGGGGGGGTCAGCACTTGGGAAGAGTTTATATTCTCACATGGGGAATGAAATGGCAATTTACAGCTTAACTCCAGACAACCAGCGAATACATACATGTGACGTGTGACGTGTGATCTGTCAAAGTGTGTAGAATTCTGTCCAGCCACTTGTGTGATTTGTACAGCTCTGCCAGACAGCGCAGCCAGGAGGCCACTAAACCCTCTAGTGAAAAAAGGATAAAGTGTCGCTTACCTTGTTTGCTTTTCTAACCCGGCCTTTGGTGTTGGTGCCCTTCTTCTACAAAAATGCCCCCTTTTCAGGTTCTTGTCTTCAGCTATCTGCATAACCAGTGTCCCCCCTTCCCATGTCTCCGCTCCCCCAATCTCCACTCTATCCGCGCCCCCGGTCTCCTCAGTGCGCACACTCCACTCCCCCCACTATCCACTCCATTCCCCCGTCTCCGCAAATGCACATGCTCCACTCCCCCACTATACACTCCACCCCCCCGTCTCCTCAGTGCGCACACTCCACTCGCCCACTATCCACTCCATTCCCCCCCCCCCCCCTGTCTTCTCAGTGCGCACACTCCACTCCCCCCACTATCCACTCCATCCCCCCCGTCTCCTCAGTGCGCACACTCCACTCCCCCCACTCCATCCCCCCCCCACTCCATCCCCCCCCCCGTCTCCTCAGTGCTCACACTCCACTCCCCCGCTATCCACTCCATCCCCCCCGTCTCCTCAGTGCGCACACTCCACTTTCCCGCTATCCATTCCATTCCCCCCCCTGTCTCCGCAAATGCACATGCTCCACTCCATCCCCCCGTCTCCTCAGTGCGCACACTCCACTCCCCCCACTATCCACTCTATCCCCCCGTCTTCTCAGTGCGCACACTCCACTCCCCCCACTATCCACTCTTTACCCCCTGTCTCCTCAGTGCGCACACTCCACTCCCCCCACTATCCACTCCATCCCCCCCGTCTCCTCAGTGTGCACACTCCACTCCCCCCACTATCCACTCTATCCCCCCCGTCTTCTCAGTGCGCACACTCCACTCCCCCCACTCCATCCCCCCTGTCTCCTCAGTGTGCACACCCCTCTCCCCCCACTATCCCCTTCATCCCCCCTGTCTCCTCAGTGCGCACACTCCATTCCCCCACTATCCACTGCAGTCCCCTCCTGTTTTCTCAGTTCCCATGCTCCACTGACCTGCTACCCATTCCCCTTCTGTCTGCAGTGCGCATGCTCCACTCCCCGGCTTTCCACTCCATTCTTCTCCTGTCTCCTCAGTGCGCACTTGCTACTCCCTGCTCTCCACTCCTCCCACCTCCTGTCCCCTCAGAGCGCTGTACTCCCTGCTCTCCACTCCTCCCACCTCCTGTCCCCTCAGAGCGCTGTACTCCTGGCTCTCCACTCCTCCCACCTCCTGTCCCCTCAGAGCGCTGTACTCCTTGCTCTCCACTCCTCCCACCTCCTGTCCCCTCAGAGCGCTGTACTCCTTGCTCTCCACTCCTCCCACCTCCTGTCCCAGCAGAGCGCTGTACTCCTTGCTCTCCACTCCTCCCACCTCCTGTCCCCGCAGAGCGCTGTACTCCTTGCTCTCCACTCCTCCCACCTCCTGTCCCCGCAGAGCGCTGTACTCCCTGCTCTCCACTCCTCCCACCTCCTGTCCCCGCAGAGCGCTGTACTCCTTGCTCTCCACTCCTCCCACCTCCTGTCCCTGCAGAGCGCTGTACTCCCTGCTCTCCACTCCTCCCACCGCCTGTCCACGCAGAGCGCTGCACTCCTTGCTCTCCACTCCTCCTACCTCCTGTCCACGCAGAGCGATGTACTCCCTGCTCTACACTCCTCCCACCTCCTGTCCCCTCAGAGCGCTGTGCTCCCTGCTCTCCACTCTTCTCTTTTCCTGTCTCCTCAGTGTGCATGCACAGCTCCCCTACTCTTATGTTTTCATTCTCCTCTACCCAGACATTTGAGGAAGCAGCTCAAAGGGGTCTGGAGTTGCAAAGCAGTGAAGATGAAAAAAAAAAAAATCTTGCACATATATTTACTAAAACCATGTACTGGGTAATGTTCTGATATGATTTATGGTGAAAAAAAATTGGTGGGTTTAATACTACTTTAAGGAATACAGTGGGGTCACTGCTATGATCGCCACACCCCTGAAATAATGTTCTGGCCTATATCTACAACTCATGATACATTAGTGTGAGGGTCATTGGGAAGAATTGCCCCCTTACAGATAGCCAACAAGATTAATGGTGTCAGTGGGAACTTATCTGAGAGGCAGAAATTGCTAATTTCTCAAGGAGTGTCATCATAATGGGGGATTTTAATTATCCAGACATATACTGGGTTGAAGGAACCGCGCATTTATCTAAGGCTCACCAGTTCCAAAATGTTTTGCAGGACAATTTCATTGGTCAGATGGTAGATGCACCAACTAGAAACAAAGAGTTACTAGACCTACTGATTACCAACAATACAGACCTGATCACAGATGTGGAAATACAGGGCAATTTAGGAAACAGCGATCACGGGTCAATTGGCTTCAGTATAAAATCACACAAATAGGAAACATAAGGGGAATACAAAGACACTGAATTTCAAAAGGGCCAACTTCCCTAAACTACGAACCTTGCTAGAAGATATAAATTGGGATAAAATCCTAAGAACAAAGAACATGGAGGAGAAATAGGTGTGCTTTAAGAGCATATTAAATAAGGGCATTCATCAATGCATCCTAATGGGAAATAAATTTAAAAGAGCTAATTAAAGTCATGGGTGGCTTAGATCCAACGTAAAAATGCATATAAAAGCAAAGGAGAAGGCCTTCAAAAAATACAAGGCTGAGGGATCATCATCAGCATTCCAACTTTACCAAGAATACAACAAGAAATGTAAGGGTGAAATCAGGACAGCTAAGATAGAACACAAAAGGCACATAGCGTAGCAGAGTAAGAAAAATCCAAAGAAATTATTTAAGTACATAAATAGTAAGAAAGGGATGTCAGATCATATTGGTCCCATAAAGAATGATGAAGGGAATCTGGTTACTAAGGATGGAGAGATGGCAAGGTATTGAATTTATTCTTCTCCTCAGTCTTCACGAGGGAATCGGTGGGCTTCAGTAACCAAAACTGCAGTTCAACCTCACCTGTCCTCATGACACATCACAGGAAGCCCCTCCATGGTTAACAGAGGACAGAATTAGAAATAGACTTGAAAAACTTAACATTAATAAATCACCGGGACCAGATGGCTTGCACCCGAGGGTCCTTAAAGAACTCAGTCAAGTAATTGCCAGACCATTGTTCCTAATTCTTACTGACAGTCTACTGACTGGAATGGGACCAGCTGATTGGAGAAAAGCCAATGTAGCAATAATATTTAAAAAAGGGCCCAAAATACATCCCTGGGAATTACAGACCAGTTAGCCTAACATCAATAGTATGTAAGCTCTTGGAGGGGATGATAAGGGGCTATATACAAGATTTTAGTAATCAGAACGGTGTCATTAGCAGTAATCAGCATGGATTCATGAAGAATCGTTCTTGCCAAACCAATCTATTACCTTCTATGAGGAGGTGAGTTGCCATCTAGATAAAGGAAGGCCCGTAGACTTGGTGTATCTGGATTTTGCAAAAGCATTTGACACAGATCCCCATAAACGTTTACTGTACAAAATAAATTTCGTTGGCATGGACCATAGGGTGAGTACATGGATTGAAACCTGTCTACAAGGGCGAGTTCAGAGGGTGGTGATAAATGGGGAGTACTCGGAATGGTCAGGGGTGGGTAGTGGGGCCCCCAGGGTTCTGTGCTCGGACCAATCTTATTTAATTTGTTCATAGATGACCTGGAGGATGGGGATGGGGGAAACAGTTCAATCTCTGTATTTGCGGACGATACTAAGCTAAGCAGGACAATAACTTCTCCGCAGGATGTGGAAACCTTGCAAGAAGATCTGAACAAATTAATGGGGTGGGCAACTACATGGCAAATGAGGTTCAATGTAGAAAAATTTAAAATAATGCATTTGGGTGGCAAATAATCTGAATGCAATCTATAGACTGGGGGGAGAACCTCTGGGGGGATCTAGGATGGAGAAGGACCTGGGGGTCCTAGTAGATGACAGGCTCAGCAATGCCAAGCTGCTGCTAACAAAGAAAACAGAATATTGACATTAAAAAGGGGATCAACTCCAGAGATAAAACGATAATTCTCCCACTCTACAAGACTCTGGTCCGGCCGCACCTGGAGTATGCTGTCCAGTTCTGGGCACCAGTCCTCAGGAAGGATGTACTGGAAATGGAGCGAGTACAGAGAAGGGCAACAAAGCTAATAAAGGGTCTGGAGGATATTAGTTATGAGGAAAGGTTGTGAGCACTGAACTTATTCTCTCTGGAGAAGAGACGCTTGAGAGGGGATATGACTTTAATTTACAAATACCGGACTGGTGACCCCACAATAGGGAGAAAACTTTTCAGCGAAAGGGAATTTAAAGTGGTGGGACACCCTGAAAATGAAAACTTGGAAAAATGTTAGTAACAATTTAAAATTTAAAAAAAATTTACCAGAAATGGCTGTTGCTAGGCAGATTGTCCTGTGCACAATACATTTCACCCTGCTGCCTGGGCCCCTCCTGTTGGCCGGGGCCTGTACAGAAGGACAGGAAGTTCCCCCTTCCCTTATGCACAGGCCGGGGCGGCTTACAAATCCAAAAGGCACTTACATAGAGTGGAAAGCAAAATATGGTACAGCAAATGTTGAATGCTTTACTCCAATCTAGGGTTACAAAGCTTTATATTGAAATAGATGGACAAATAGATCATAATTCAAAGTTTCCTTATTTCATTTTTGCACTCACAGCCAAATAGCTATGGCTGATGCAATCAAATGAAGCATCTATGAATTAAGAACCATTCACCCATGTATATGTGCTGACAGAAAAAGGAGGGGAGCGCTAAGTTGCTAATGGCTCTTTACATAGTTACATAGTACTGCTATATTTACCAGTCCCTTCCTTTCCTGAATAAACACAATGAGTGATCGGTATTGATCACTCACTGTGTTCACTCATAACTGCAGCACAGTAAACTGTGTTTATTTGGGGGTGGGAGGAGGGCTGTCAGGTTGGTTTCTGAAGCAGCCAATATCTTATAAGACATGACAGATTCTGGTTTCAGCCTGAATTTATTTTCCTTTCGCTCTGTTCTTAGCAGTTGCTCCAGAACAGTGGTCTCCAAACTATAGCCCGGGGGCTGGATGTGGCCCTTCACTTGCCTTTATCTGGCCCTTGGGGTACTATTCCGCCAACTGACTCCAATGATGGAGCACCATTCCCCTACTGACACCATTGATGGTGCGCTATTCTTCTTGTTGATTTCAGCAATGGGGCACTATTCCTCCCATTGAAACCAATGACGGTGCACTATTCCTCCCATTGAAACCAATGACGGGGCTCTATTCCTCCCATTGAAACCAATGACGGGGCACTATTCCTCCCATTGAAACCAATGACGGGGCACTATTCCTCCCATTGAAACCAATGACGGGGCTCTATTCCTCCCATTAAAACCAATGACGGGGCACTATTCCTCCCATTGAAACCAATGACGGGGCACTATTCCTTCCATTGAAACCAATGGTGGGGCACTATTCCTCCCATTGAAACCAATGACGGGGCACTATTCCTCCCATTGAAACCAATGACGGGGCACTATTCCTCCCATTGAAACCAATGACGGGGCACTATTCCTTCCATTGAAACCAATGGTGGGGCACTATTCCTCCCATTGAAACCAATGACGGGGCACTATTCCTCCCATTGAAACCAATGACGGGGCACTATTCCTCCCATTGAAACCAATGATGGGACACAATTCCTCCCATTGAAACCAATGACGGGGCACTATTCCTCCCATTGAAACCAATGGTGGGGCACTATTCCTCCCATTGAAACCAATGATGGGACCTCCCATTGAAACCAATGGTGGGGCACTATTCCTCCCATTGAAACCAATGACGAGGCACTATTCCTCCCATTGAAACCAATGACGAGGCACTATTCCTCCCATTGAAACCAATGGTGGGGCACTATTCCTCCCATTGAAACCAATGAGGAGGCACTATTCCTCCCATTGAAACCAATGACGGGGCACTCATGTCAGGGCATGTTTTACTTCCACTGGTCACAATTTTTATTTTGTTTGCTTTATAACTGCGAGCTAAAGACTAAACCTCCCGCTTCAATTCCTTTATCTGCATCCCTCCGCCACATATTTCCACATACAGCAAGTCACATGAGTCCCTCTGCGTTTTTTTACCTGGGTGATTAGCAGAGCCGGGGGTTATAGAGGAACTGCGGGGGCACGTGTTCCGCCTGCAACTATTTATATCAGAATTTCAAGGAACTCTCAGCACTCGGGTCTTTAGCACCAGCTATATATATATATATATATATATATATATATATATATATATATATATGTCACCCAGAGAACAGGCATATTAAATGCAGCACAGAAATGAGACGGGCAGAGATGGCCTGGGCCTACTGACAGTCACTGAGTCTGGATCCGTAATACTAAACACCTGGATATTATAGAAGACGGGAATCTGACATTTCTGGTAATATGGATTTTTTTATTACATTATAAACAGTGATAATCGGTCATCGAACAGCCAATCACAGTGTGCCTTACATAAATTAACAGATGCTTGACTTTCAGCACTGAAGAAGTATATTTTACATCACTTTGTTAAACCGAAGCAGCCAATAAGATGATGAGAAATGTGTGTATATATTTTTTTTTTACTTCAGTTCTAATTTAATCAAAAGTGAAAAACCTTCCTGCTTCCTTGCATTTTTTAAAAACTTGTTTATAGTTATGTTTTAGGAATAAATAGTTTTATTTATTTTGAAGCTACAATTTGACTTGAATATAAATCAAACGTTACAAAGAAAATGATATTGCTACTTCACTATAATCTTAATGTTTCATGACTAAAATAAAAGTTATTTTTCTTTGATATAAACATATTTTGAAAAAATACTAGTAGTATATAAACATTCATTCATTATCATTTAAAAAAAAAAATATTATTGTAACAATAATTTTATTTATTTTTTTCAATAATTTTTATTGAATTTAAGGGAGCAGACAAGCTGGTTTTACATACAGTCTTGTATTTGTTGTCACTGGGCCTTTTGTGACGATTAATAAAACTAGTCTGTAAACAAAACCAACAGCAACATTCAATTATACACAATAATGTATCCGTAACAGCTAGAAAACGGAATTTAGTATTTTATTATTGTTTTTTGTTTATTATTATTATTATTATTATTATTTGGTTGTATATAAAACTTCATACATGAAAAATGTTTTTTAAAAATGTTATTTAATTTTAAATTAAAATCAATTAAATTAAATTTAACTACTTGCCTACCAGGCACGAACACCTCCTTCCTGACCAGGTCATTTTTCAGCTTTCAGCACTGTCGCATTTTGAATGACAATTGCGCGGTCATGCACCGCTGTACCCAAATAAAATGTTTTTATCATTTTTTTCCCCACAGATAGAGCTTTATTTCGGTGGTATTTGATCACCTCTGCGGTTTTTATTTCTTGCGCTATAAACAAAAGAAGAGGGACAAGTTTGAAAAAACATAATATTTTTTACTTTTTATTATAATAAATATCCAATTTATTTATTTTTAAACACATTTTTTCCTCAGTTTAGGCCGATACGTATTCTTCTACATATTTTTGGTAAAAAAAAATCGCAATAAGCGTATATTGATTGGTTTGCGCAAAATTTATAGCGTCTACAAAATAGGGGATAGATTTATAGCATTTTTATTATTATTATTTTTTTTACTAGTAATGGCGGCGATCTGCGATTTTTATCATGACTGCGACATTGCGGCGGACATATCGGACACTTTTGACACATTTTTGGGACCATTCACATTTATACAGCGATCCGTGCTATAAAAATGCATTGGTTACTGTATAAATGTGACTGGCAGGGAAGGGGTTAACACTAGGGGGCGCTGCAGGGGTTAATGTGTTCCCTATGTTAGTAATTCTAACTGTGGGGGGGAGGGGACTGACTGGGGGAGGGGACCGATCGGTGTCCCTATGTACAAGGGACACACCATCGGTCTCCTCTCCAGTGACAGGACGTGGATCTGTGTGTTTACATACACAGATCCACGTCCTGCTCAGTTACTAGGCAATCGCGGGTGCCCAGCGGACATCGCGGCCGCCAGGCCGCCAGCTAGGCGGCGGGCACGCGTGCGCCCCCTAGTGGCCAAAATGTAGACCCCGTCATATGACGGAGTTCCGCCACAAGAGCTGCACCGCTCCGCCGTCAATAAACAGTGGGCGGTCGGCTAGAGGTTAACAATAGCGAAAAAATATAATGCTGAATTTCATTTTTTTTTCTTATTATTTCTATTGTTAATATTGTGTTGTTATGATATGGTTATTATTATTAATAGTAGAAGTAATATTAGTATTATTGTTTTGTTGTTATTATTATTATTATTATTGTTGTTTATTATTACAAATTATATTATTCTGTTGTTCCTAATATTGCTTTAACCATAAATATCTATTTATCTATCTATCTATCTATCTATCTATCTATCTATCTATCTATCTATCTATCTATTACATAAACTTATGTGCTTTGTTTCTATATTTTTTTTATAGTCATTACTTTAAAAAAAACATAAATTAAATATTTTAAGGGTCAATGTCATTTTCCATGGATAATAATTGATTACTTAGAACAAAATGTATATTTTTAGGGCAAATAGCAAAAAAAATACACCCTTCTAGGATACTGCCTGTCATTTATATCTTTCACACAAAGTATGACCTATAAGTATCTGATGCCGCGTACGGTTTTCTCAACGGAATTCCGCTGAAACTGTCTTTCCTACACACGGTCACACCAAATTCCGACCGTCAAGAACGCAGTGACGTACAACACTACAACGAGCCGAGTTCAATGCTTCCGAGCATGCGTCGAAGTGTTTCCGAGCATGCGTAGGAATTTTGTGCGTCAGAATTGCTACAGACAACCGGAATTTCCGATAGAAACCTTTTCCGTCGGAAAAATTGAGAACCTGCAGACGGTCGCATTTTCCGATGAAAAGCTCTCATCGGTCTTTTTCTGGCCGGAATTCCGATCGTGTGTACGTGGCATAAAGTGACAACTTATAATTTGTGATAACTGATGGTGTGGTTTTGGTATTTGTTGACGTTGTACCTGCTATCCATTGAAACAGCGTCCTATGGAATAAGCTTGGAATGTGTATCTTATCTCTTGGCACAACTCTGCACTGTCTGTATCCTTGTATATAAAAATATTTCCCTGGTCACCTGGAAGTTCTCTGAAGGTGTGTGTACACCTCTGCTAACCGCCAACCTGCAGCAGTTGTGGGACACAAAGCAGCTTATAGAACTGGCTGTGTGCAGAAGATGTAAAGTGCATTGCAGGAGATTTTTCCAGTTTTGGTCAGAATGTTCCTTTTTTTTCCATGGGAACGTCTCTAGTCAGATCTTTGGTTTTCTTCTCCAGGATCTCCAGTGGTCAGTGCTCAAAGACATTAATGATACCCGGGTGTTCCTCCTGTGATAAAATGTCCATCGCTGGGTCCATCGTCCGGAAGCCCACCATGCACCGATACATCAGCACCAAAGTCCTGCTGGCCGAAGGAGAGGACAACCCATTTACTAAGCATTGCCGCAGCTATGAGGAGACGTACAGGGTAAGGGGCTGACATGCAGATCGATAATTAGACTCTGAAATAGTAACAGGTCATCTTTATTGAACTTTCATCATCTCTATATCTAAACCTTTCATTTGTTGATATCATTGCCATCGATCAGTATAATTTGCAGGAAATAACATTTTCTAGTCTAATTTATTGGTCAAACTGTCAGTTTTGAGTGATGCCTCTTTTGATGGCTTTTAGTGGTTGAGAGTCTTAAATAAGTTGTTGGTTTTTAGGACATCCCTACTATACATTAGCTTTCAGCATTTTCCTTCCAAACATAACACTCCCCATAACCCTAACACTAATCTTCCCTAACCCCTTGTAGCTGTCATACTAACCCCAACACCAAACCCTGTAACCCTAGCATTAGCCATTTTTGTAATCTTTTTTCTAACACTAACCCTCCTTGTAAACCTATCAATAACATTCCTTGAAACTATCATAATTATCCAAGCGCTAACCTCTGTATCCCTAATATTACCCATTCTTGCAACTGTCATACTAACCCTAACCCTCCCTATACACTTAACACTAATCCTAACATTAACTTTCCCTAACACTAACCTTTCCATTAACGTCAACACTAACCCTCCCTGCAACCCCAACACTAAGCCTGTCTTCTACCCCGACACTAAGCCTCCATGTACCTCCAACACAAACCTTCTCTGTAACTCCAACACTAACCCTCCCTGCAACCCCAACACTAAGCCTGTCTTCTACCCCAACACTAAGCCTCCCTTCTACCCTCGACACTAAGCCTCCATGTACCTCCAACACAAACCTTCTCTGTAACTCCAACACTAACCTTCCCTGTATCCCCAATACTATGACTCCCCTTAACATCAACACTAACCTTCTCTGTAGCCCCAACACTAACCCTCCCGGTAGCCCCAACACTAACCGTCTCTGTACCCCAAAGCTAACCCTCCCTGTAACCTCAACAGTAACCCTCCCTGTAACCTCAACACTAACCCTCCCTGTAACCTCAACACTAACCCTCCCCGTAGCCCCAACACTAACCCTCACTGTAACCTCAACACTAACCCTCCCGGTAGCCCCAATACTATGACTCCCCTTAACATCAACACTAACCTTCCCTAGTAGCCCCAACACCAATACTCCCTGTAATCTCAACACTAACCCTCCATGTACCCCAACACTAACCCTCCCTGTAACCTCAGCACTAACCCTCCCAGTAGCCCCAACACTAACCCTCCCTGTACCCCCAACACTAACCCTCCCGGTAGCCCCAAAACTAACCCTCCCTGTAGCCCCAATGCTAATCCTCCCTGTAGCCCCAATGCTAATCCTCCCTGTAACCTCAGCACTAACCCTCCCTGTAACCTCAACACTAACCCTCCCTGTAACCTCAGCACTAACCCTCCCCGTAGCCCCAACGCTAACCCTCCCCGTAGCCCCAACGCTAACCCTCCCTGTAACCTCAACGCTAACCCTCCCCGTAACCTCAACGCTAACCCTCTGTAACCTCAACACTAACCCTCTGTAACCTCAACGCTAACCCTCTGCAACCTCAACGCTAACCCTCTGCAACCTCAACGCTAACCTCTCCCTGTAGCCTCAACGCTAACCCTCCCTGTAACCTCAACGCTAACCCTCCCTGTAACCTCAACGCTAACCCTCCCTGTAACCTCAACGCTAACCCCTCCCTGTAGCCTCAACGCTAACCCTCCCTGTAACCTCAACGCTAACCCTCCCTGTAGCCTCAACATTAACCCTCCCTGTAGCCCCAACACTAACCCTCCCTGTAACCTCAACGCTAACCCTCCCTGTAGCCTCAACATTAACCCTCCCTGTAGCCCCAACACTAGACCTTCCTGTAACTCAAAAAGTTACCAGCGCTGCAATCTGCTGTTCTGCCTTTCCAAATACTTCTGTGCCAGTCAGTCTTCCTTCTAACCTCCCTCAGTCTCTCAGTCCCATAAAGCCCTAGTAGAGGCAATGGGAGCTTATTACAGTGTCTTGACATATTTTTTTTATTTTATTTTTTTAGCCAATTCATACATAATTGGGGAAGATTAGAGAAGATGAATAGTATATTATTGGAATTAAAGCGGAGTTCCACCTTCCGCTCATCTGATTCCCCCCTCCGGTGCCACATTTGGCACTGGAGGGGGGGGGGGGGGTATCTATCTTTCACAGGTATCAGGTATCAGGTATTCAGCTGCAGTATGTGTAGCTGCTGGCTTTTCATTTTTGAAGTGGCGGGCGGACCTTCGCTTTAATAGAATTTTCAAAGATCTTAGTGGCCCCCAGAACCCCCTGCAGTGTTAAAAAAAACCTTCCTGGGGAGTAGGACAGGCTAAACCTTAAGGAAGTCAATACATTTATCACACCATCCAATGAGCTCCTTAATTCTTGTGCTGTTTGCAGTGTTATCTCAAGCAGAGCTATCAGCCTGAGGTGTAACTAGAACCTTCAGAGCCCTGGTGCAAAAATCCATGAAGGGCCCCCCTGACTGCCGGGGCCCTTCCCACTTACCCCAGGGCCCATTACTCCCATGGTGGATCGCAATGCCCCTCAAGTCATGGTGAAAAAAGGTTCTGAGCTACTTTTCTGCGATTTGAGTGCCATAGACTGCAATGTTATATCACTAAAGTCGCAAGCAAGTGTCAAAGAAATCGCAAGCAAGTTGCAAGGTAGTCGCAAAACTTTGGGGTCGCAGCAGTGTGAACCCTTTCACATGTTCTACAGTGGCCTCCTTCATGCTTTGTTGGGAGCCCCCTGCGGTTGATGAAGCACCAGGGCCCGGTCGCAAGTGTGACCCTGGTAGTTCCGTAACTGCTATCAGCCCTGTCCATTTCACCTATTTAAACTTCAGAACACCTATTCCTATGTCATGGAGAAGAGTGGGGATGTTCTGTAGTCCTAACAGTGTGCTGTTGTAAGGTGGCAACATGCACCTCGATAAATACAGTGAGTTTGTGTTGTCACTCTAGGATAGGAAGTGCGCTAAATCTAATGTGATTGCAACCTATTACATTTGAGTTCTTGGAATGAGATACTCTCTAATGGTTTGACATGATTTTGCTGTTGGGGCCACTCATTCCTTTGGCTTCCATCATACGTGACATCTCTTCTCCTGCAGACCATCCAGACAGAGATCCAGAATCTGAAGGACCAGGTCCAGGAGCTGCACAGAGACCTGACCAAGCACCATTCCCTCATCAAGACAGACACCATGAGCGAGATCATTCAGAAGTCTCTGCAGGTGGACGTGCAGATCGCCTCCGAGTATTCCTCGGTGGAAATAATGAGGACGGCATTTGAGGAGGTGAGTTCATTTATCAGATCCATTGGCAGCATCTGTGATGGCCAGACTCAGAGCCGGTTCACACCAGGGCGACTCAGGATCCGACTTCAGGTCGCCCCGAGACGCCCCAAGTCGTCCCAAGTCGCGCTGTAATGTTAATCTATGGAGCTGTCTCAATGCACACTACTGAAGTCGCTCCGACTTCAAAAAAGGTTCGCGCCGGTTCACACTGGGGCAACACGACTTACAGCGCGACTTAGCAAAGCAACTTGGAAGCAACTTCAACGTGACTTGGAAGCAACTTCAACGTGACTTTGAGTTATTTACAACACAACTTCAAGTCGCCCCCAGGCCAGGCGACTTTGGCTGTGGCCAATCACAGAATAATCAGCTCTCTGGGAGGGTGGGGTTTGCCTGAGTAAACAAATTTATTTTCCTGTAAAGTCGCTTCAATATTAGATGGAGATCCGACTAAGAGCCCGTTCACACTACCGTGACTTGGGGGGCGACTTATCAGACTGCAAGTCGCCCCAAGTCACTTGACATCAGAAAGTACATGCAAGTGAATGAGAGCCGTCTTAATGAACACTACTGAAGTCGCTCCGACTTCAGAAAAGGTTCCTGTACTACTTCAATCCGACTTCTAGGCGACTTGCACCCATTGATTTCAATGGAAGTTGCCTCCAAGTTGGATCCCCTGTCTTAACTGAAGCAACTTTCCAGGAAGTATAAATAGTTTTCTAGGCAAACCCCACCCTCCCACAGAGCTGATTATTATGTGATTGGCCACTGCCAAAGTCGCCTGGCCTGGGGACGACTTGAAGTTGTGTTGTAAATAACTCAAAGTCACGTCCAAGTCACGTCCAAGTTGCTTCCAAGTTGCCTTGCTAAGTCGCGCTGTAAGTGCTGGTTCACACTGGGGCAACACGACTTACAGCGCGACTTAGCAAGGCAACTTGGACGTGACTTGGACGTGACTTGGACGTGACTTGGACGTGACTTGGACGTGACTTGGAGTTATTTACAACACAACTTCAAGTCGTCCCCAGGCCAGGCGACTTTGGCAGTGGCCAATCACATAATAATCAGCTCTATGGGAGGGAGGGGTTTGCCTAGAAAACTATTTATACTTCCTGGAAAGTTGCTTCAGTTAAGACAGGGGATCCGACTTGGAGGCAACTTCCATTGAAATCAATGGGTACAAGTCGCCTAGAAGTCGGATTGAAGTAGTACAGGAACCTTTTGTGCTGGTTCACACTGGGGCAGCGCGACTTAGCAAGGCAACTTGGAAGCAACTTGGACGTGACTTGGACGTGACTTGGACGTGACTTGGACGTGACTTGGACGTGACTTTGAGTTATTTACAACACAACTTCAAGTCATCCCCAGGCCAGGCGACTTTGGCAGTGGCCAATCACATAATAATCAGCTCTGTGGGAGGGAGGGGTTTGCCTAGAAAACTATTTATACTTCCTGGAAAGTTGCTTCAGTTAAGACAGGGCATCCGACTTGGAGGCAACTTCCATTGAAATCAATGGGTACAAGTCGCCTAGAAGTCGGATTGAAGTAGTACAGGAACCTTTTCTGAAGTCGGAGCGACTTCAGTAGTGTTCATTAAGACGGCTCTCATTCACTTGCATGTAATTTCTGATGTCAAGTGACTTGGGGCGACTTGCAGTCTGACAAGTCGCCCCCCAAGTCACGGTAGTGTGAACGGGCTCTTTCTGAAGTTGGAGCGACTTCAGTAGTATGCATTAAGACGGCTCTCATTCACTTGCATGTAATTTCTGATGTCAAGTGCAGTCTGACAAGTCGCCCCCCAAGTCATGGTAGTGTGAACGGGCTCTAAGGGAGAAGATGATAGGAGTGCCAAGAATTCAGAACTGGGGGCCACAGCTACGAGCCACAGGGCAACCATTGTTGTCAGAGGCCTCTAAAGCCTTCGGAGTGAAGAGTGTCCTCAAAATAGTCTTTGTGTTGATCCTATTTTAGGTTTTCATAAATGTAATAATTTTCATTATATTCAGAAATCTGTATTACAGCCTTTCACTTTTTAATTCTAGATTTGGGAAGAAACCTACCAAAGGGTGGCAAATGAGCAGGAAATATATGAAGGTAATATGACGTGTTTCTGCAGTATTCACAGTTGGGTTGTGCTTGTGTGTTTATACAGAGGCCTTGGCAAAAAAGCTAACCTTCTTAGCACCCTGTAGGACTATTGAACCCCCCTTTTTTTTTCCCTTCCTGTCGATGAGACCGATAGTGATAAGCTTGGGTTTGGCACAAGGTCATCCGAACCCCGACGTTAGCTGTCACTGCTGGGCCAAGGGCCTAATATAACACATGGCCATTATAGGTCAATGTCATTGACTTAGTATAGCCAATTCGCTATACACCGATCAGCTACAACTTTATGACCACTGACAGGTTAAGTCAAGAACATTGATTATATCATCTGAAAGTGGGGTGGGGTGGGATATATTAGGCAGCAAGTGAACATGTTGTCCCTGAAGTTGATGTGTTGAAAGCAGAAAAAATGGGCATCACAGTTTGTTGTGTATGGGTGAGGGTACCCATGCTGACCGGTGTCCACAGCCAAAAGTGCCTACAATGGGCACGGGTGCATCAGAAATGGAGCACAGAGCAATGGAGGAAGGTGGCCTCGTATGATGAATCACGTTTTCTTCATGCGGATGGCTGGGTGGGTCACTTACCTGGGGAAGAGATGGCACCAGGATGCAGTATGGGAAGAAGACAAGGCGGCAGAGGTGTGATGATTTAGGCAATGTTCTCCTGTAAAACCTTGGCTCCTCCCATTCATGTGGATGTGACACGGACCACCTACCTAAACATTGTTGGTGACCAAGTACACCCCTTCGTGGAAATGGTATTCCCTGATGGCAGTGGCCTCTTTCAGCAGGATAATGCGCCCCGCCACACTGCAAGAATGGTTCAAGAATGGTTTGAGGAACACAACAATGAGTTTGAGGTGTTGACTTGGCCTCCGCATTCTCCAGATCTCAATCCAATTGAGCATCTGTGGGATGTGCGGGAAAAACAAGTCCGATCCATGGAGGCCGCACCTCCTAACTTACAGGACTTGAAGGATCTGCTACTGACGGCTTGGTGCCAGATACCACAGCGTGCCGTCAGAGGTCCAGTGGGGTCCATTCCTGGACGGGTTCAGGGCTGTTTTGGCTGCAGAAGGGGGACCTACTCAATATTAGGCGAGCGGTCGTAAAGATTTGGCTGATTGGTGTATTACGTCAATATCATTGGCCCAATACGGCCATGTGATCATATTTGTTTGATGACATCACAAGCACCCCTCGCCCCCTTTGTACACCTACAGCTGTTGGGGCCAGTAACCTAATATGGCGCAGGGCTGGGAGGGAGAATCCTGCCACCGATTATGACTGCCCCATCCGTGGTCTGGTCTCACGTTCTCTGCAGCTCAGCTACACGACCTCCAGCAACTGAAACAAGAGAACGGCTACCTGACCACAATCGCCAAGCAGATTGCGCCATATGTCCGGTCCATCGCCAAGGTCAAAGAGCGCCTGGAGCCCAGGTAGGAATGTTTATACTTTTGTGATGTGTTTTTTTTTGGTTTAATTATCGAAATCCAAGAAAGAATTGTACAAATCTTTCCATCCTGATACAATTTTTGGAGTGAAAACCTTTTCATTTGTTCCTTTTCGGGCACAACCTGCCGATGGTGACCGTCCTTTCTAGACATGTGCAATTCCTTTCGGTTTTTTTTAGTTATCCGTTAAATTTCGTTATATTCGTTCATTCGTTATCGTACCAATGAACGAATGATTCGCTAGAAATTTTAACAAATTATCGAATCGAACTAATATGAAAAACAACGAAAATCCGAAATAACCAAATTAGAAACAACGAAACTACGAAAGAAGAAAATCCGAAAAACGAAAACAGGAACAACGAAAATCAAAATGAACGAAAAAATTCGTACATTCGTAACTTTTTTTTTTTTTTTTGTTGAATTAGTAATTTTCCCTGTCTCTTACAATGGCGCTGCTTAACGTGCTTCGAATGGATTGAACGAAAAAATTCGTACATTCGTAATTTTTTTTTTTTTGTTTTCGATTCGTAATTTTCCGTGTCTCTTACAATGGCGCTGCTTAACGTGCTTCGAATGGATTGAACGAAAAAATTCGTACATTCGTAACTTTTTTTTTCGATTCGTAATTTTCCGTGTCTCTTACAATGGCGCTGCTTAACGTGCTTCGAATGGATTGAACGAAAAAATTCGTACATTCGTAACTTTTTTTTTCGATTCGTAATTTTCCCTGTCTCTTACAATGGCGCTGCTTAACGTGCTTCGAATGGATTGAACGAAAAAATTCGTACATTCGTAATTTTTTTTTTTTTGTTTTCGATTCGTAATTTTCCGTGTCCCTTACAATGGCGCTGCTTAACGTGCTTCGAATGTATTGAACGAAAAAATTCGTACATTCGTAACTTTTTTTTTTTCGATTCGTAATTTTCCATGTCTCTTACAATGGCGCTGCTTAACGTGCTTTGAATGTATTGAACGAAAAAATTCGTACATTCGTAACTTTTTTTTTTCGATTCGTAATTTTCCATGTCTCTTACAATGGCGCTGCTTAACGTGCCTCGAATGGATTGAACGAAAAAAATCGTACATTCGTAACTTTTTTTTTTTGTTGAATTGGTAATTTTCCGTGTCTCTTACAATGGCGCTGCTTAACGTGCTTCGAATGGATTGAACGAAAAAATTCGTACATTCATAACTTTTTTTTTTTTTTTCGATTCGTAATTTTCCGTGTCTCTTACAATGGCGCTGCTTAACGTGCTTCGAATGGATTGAACGAAAAAATTCGTACATTCGTAACTTTTTTTTTTGTTTTCGATTCGTAATTTTCCGTGTCTCTTACAATGGCGCTGCTTAACGTGCTTCGAATGGATTGAACGAAAAAATTCGTACATTCGTAACTTTTTTTTTTTGTTTTCGATTCGTAATTTTCCGTGTCTCTTACAATGGCGCTGCTTAACGTGCTTCGAATGGATTGAACGAAAAAATTCGTACATTCGTAACTTTTTTTTTTGTTTTCGATTCGTAATTTTCCGTGTCTCTTACAATGGCGCTGCTTAACGTGCTTCGATTGGATTGAACGAAAAAAAATTCGTACATTCGTAACTTTTTTTTTTCGATTCGTAATTTTCCGTGTCTCTTACAATGTAATAATAGCATACACATTACATAACATTATGAATTATGCTCCGATTACGAATCTACGAAAACAATGTTACGAAAGTACGAATAAATCAATCTAACGAAAGTACGAATGTAACTAAATCTATGAAAATACGAATGCGTCCGAATTTCGAATAAACAAAAATTAAACTAACAGAAAAACAAATCAGCGAAAAAATAACTCTTACGAAAATACGAATCGTTACGAATACGAACACCGACGACTTACGAAATTACGAATCGTTACGAATCAACGGAAACGAAACTAAACACATTTTTCTATTGTGCTCATGTCTAGTCCTTTCTACCTGATACGCCAAAAGATATGAAAAAAAGTCCTTAAAGCTTAAAGTGGATGTAACCCTTCCATACCCCCAGTGACTGGCCTCAGACAGCCATTGGCTCCCGCTGCTGTCAATCATATCTAATGACGCGGGGCCGAGTCCCGCTGTCTGTGTCAATGGACGCAGCAGCAGGACTCGGGAGCGTGCCCACACGAGTGCTCCGAGGGAGAGCAGCTCTCGGACTGGGCATTTGAGAAGAGGAGGAGCCAGGAGCGCTGCTGAGGGACCCCAGAAGAAGAGGATCGGGGGCCACTCTTTTTTTTAACCACTTAAGCCCCGGACCATTTGGCTGGCCAAAGACCAGAGCACTTTTTGCGATTCGGCACTGCGTCGCTTTAACTGACAATTGCGCGGTCGTGCGGCGTGGCTCCCAAACAAAATTGGCGTCCTTTTTTTCCAACAAATAGAGTTTTCTTTTGGTGGTATTTGATCGCCTCTGCGGTTTTTATTTTTTGCGCTATAAACAAAAAAAATAGCGACAATTTTGAAAAAAAAACGCATTATTTTTTACTTTTTGCTATAATAAATATCCCTCAAAAAATATATAAAAAAACATTTTTTTCCTCAGTTTAGGCCGATACGTGTTCTTCTACATATTTTTGGTAAAAAAAAGTCACAAAAAGCGTTTATTGATTGGTTTGCGCAAAAGTTATAGCGTCTACAAAATAGGGGATCGTTTTATGGCATTTTTAATATTAATTGTTTTTTTTATTAGTAATGGCGGCGATCAGCGATTTTTATCGTGACTGCGACATTATGGCGGACACACCGGATACTTTTGGCGCGATTTTGTGACCATTCACATTTATACAGCGATCAGTGCTATTAAAAATGCATTGATTACTGTGTAAATGTGACTGGCAGTGAATGGGGTTTAACCACTAGGTGGCGCTGTAGGGGTTAAGTGTGTCCTAGGGAGTGATTCTAACTGTGGGGGGGGAGGGGCTGTGTGTGACACATCACTGATCACCGCTCCCGATTACAGGGAGCTGTGATCAGTGTCCTGTCACTAGGCAGAACGGGGAGATGCTTGTTTACATCAGCATTTTCCTGTTCTTCCTCTCCGTGAAACGATCGCGGGTATCCCCGCGGGTATCGAGTCCGCAGGACCCGCGATCGCACTCACGAAGTTCCCGGAACCCGCCTCTTAAAGGGCAACATACAGGTACGTCAGTCTGCCTGTACGAGCCCTTCTGCTGCAGTATATCTGCGTGAGGCGGTCGGGAAGCGGATAAACAAACCTTCACATATCCTTTGACTTTAATAGTGAACAAGCTCCACTCCTTTAGTAAATCAGGATCAGTGAGGAGAGGCATTGCACACAACTGTACTATATATATATATTATTATTATTATTATTATTATATATAACAGACTGAAAGAACCTCAAGAGCTGAAAGACGAAGTATCTGAGAAAACCTCTGAAGATTCCTCAATGATGGAGGTGCATGGCAGGTAACATAAAAAATGATCTATATATTCTTCATCAGTGTGTGTGAGGCCAGAGCGCCCAACTATGCCCCTTCTTTCTTCCCAGCTTCTCTATTCATAGAAGACAGCAGGCACTACAGCTTCTATGAATGGAGGAGGCGGACCCTTCATTCATCCTCCCGTCTTTCATTCATAGAGCTTCTTTCATTCATAGAATCTGTTGTTATGGCTTCTGTGAATGGAGGAGGCGGACCCTTCATTCATCCTCCCGTCTTTCATTCATAGAGCTTCTTTCATTCATAGAATCTGTTGTTATGGCTTCTGTGAATGGAGGAGGCGGACCCTTCAGTCATCCTTCCGTCTTCTATTCATAGAGCTTCTTTCATTCATAGAATCTGTTGTTATGGCTTCTGTGAATGGAGGAGGCGGACCCTTCATTCATCCTTCCGTCTTCTATTCATAGAGCTTCTTTCATTCATAGAATCTGTTGTTATGGCTTCTGTGAATGGAGTAGGCGGACCCTTCAGTCATCCTCCCGTCTTCTATTCATAGAGCTTCTTTCATTCATAGAATCTGTTGTTATGGCTTCTGTGAATGGAGGAGGCGGACCCCTCAGTCATCCTTCCGTCTTCTATTCATAGAGCTTCTTTCATTCATAGAATCTGTTTTTATGGCTTTTGTGAATGGAGTAGGCGGACCCTTTAGTCATCCTCCCTTCTTTCATTCATAGAGCTTCTTTCATTCATAGAATCTGTTGTTATGGCTTCTGTGAATGGAGGAGGCGGACCCCTCAGTCATCCTCCCGTCTTTCATTCATAGAGCTTCTTTCATTCATAGAATCTGTTGTTATGGCTTCTGTGAATGGAGGAGGCGGACCCTTCAGTCATCCTTCCGTCTTCTATTCATAGAGCTTCTTTCATTCATAGAATCTGTTGTTATGGCTTCTGTGAATGGAGTAGGCGGACCCTTCATTCATCCTCCCGTCTTTCATTCATAGAGCTTCTTTCATTCATAGAATCTGTTGTTATGGCTTCTGTGAATGGAGGAGGCGGACCCTTCATTCATCCTTCCGTCTTCTATTCATAGAGCTTCTTTCATCATAGAATCTGTTGTTATGGCTTCTGTGAATGGAGTAGGCGGATCCTTTATTCCCTTTTTCATAGAGCTCTTCATTCCTTCTGTCTTCTTCTTCATTCATAGAATCTGTTGTTTCCTTTCATCCTCATAGAATCTGTTTTTATGGCTTCTGTGAATGGAGTAGGCGGACCCTTCATTCATCCTTCCGTCTTCTATTCATAGAGCTTCTTTCATTCATAGAATCTGTTGTTATGGCTTCTGTGAATGGAGGAGGCGGACCCCTCAGTCATCCTTCCGTCTTCTATTCATAGAGCTTCTTTCATTCATAGAATCTGTTGTTATGGCTTGTGTGAATGGAGTAGGCGACCCTTCATTCATCCTTCCGTCTTTCTATTCATAGAGCTTCTTTCATTCATAGAATCTGTTGTTATGGCTTTCTGTGAATGGAGGAGGCGGACCCTTCATTCATCCTTCCGTCTTCTATTCATAGAGCTTCTTTCATTCATAGAATCTGTTGTTATGGCTTCTGTGAATGGAGTAGGCGGACCCTTCATTCATCCTCCCGTCTTTCATTCATAGAGCTTCTTTCATTCATAGAATCTGTTGTTATGGCTTCTGTAAATGGAGTAGGCGGACCCCTCATTCATCCTCCCGTCTTTCATTCATAGAGCTTCTTTCATTCATAGAATCTGTTGTTATGGCTTCTGTGAATGGAGGAGGCGGACCCTTCATTCATCCTTCCGTCTTCTATTCATAGAGCTTCTTTCATTCATAGAATCTGTTGTTATGGCTTCTGTGAATGGAGTAGGCGGACCCCTCATTCATCCTCCCGTCTTTCATTCATAGAGCTTCTTTCATTCATAGAATCTGTTGTTATGGCTTCTGTGAATGGAGGAGGCGGACCCTTCATTCATCCTTCCGTCTTCTATTCATAGAGCTTCTTTCATTCATAGAATCTGTTGTTATGGCTTCTGTGAATGGAGTAGGCGGACCCTTTAGTCATCCTTCCGTCTTCTATTCATAGAGCTTCTTTCATTCATAGAATCTGTTGTTATGGCTTCTGTGATTGGAGTAGGCGGACCCTTTAGTCATCCTCCCATCTTTCATTCATAGAGCTTCTTTCATTCATAGAATCTGTTGTTATGGCTTCTGTGAATGGAGGAGGCGGACCCTTTAGTCATCCTCCCGTCTTTCATTCATAGAGCTTCTTTCATTCATAGAATCTGTTGTTATGGCTTCTGTGAATGGAGGAAGCGGATCCTTCATTCATCCTTCCGTCTTTCTTTCATAGAGCTTCTTTCATTCATAGAATCTGTTGTTATGGCTTCTGTGAATGGAGGAGGCGGACCCTTCAGTCATCCTCCCGTCTTTCATTCATAGAGCTTCTTTCATTCATAGAATCTGTTGTCATGGCTTCTGTGAATGGAGGAGGCGGACCCTTCAGTCATCCTTCCGTCTTTCATTCATAGAATCTGTTGTCATGGCTTCTGTGAATGGAGGAGGCGGATCCTTCAGTCATCCTCCCGTCTTGGAGGAGAGAGTTTTCACCTAAACGAGGAGACAAGAGACACATCACACTGATTGGTCTGTTGTGCCTATTTTGTTATTTAAAACTAAATTTAGTCTTTACATTCCCGGACCCCACACTTGTCTTGGGAAGGGAGTATTTATGAGCTGTTCACTCCCTGAAACCTCATGTAAATCCGCTCTGTGTAAATGCTCTGCCCATATAGTCTCTGCACTCCCAATGTGTGAGCGAGGAAAGTACTGCATAATGGCCACTAGATGGAGCTGAGGAGCTCATTTCCTATGATAGGTTATAATGCACTATTTCCTCATTCACACATCCTCCATCTGCAGGGAATATAGGCTGAGAACGTTCGATTTTTGCTCCATTCATAAAGAACAAATTTATATGGATTTTGCACAGACAAACGTGTCCATATTTTTTCCTATATAAATACAGCCCCTTATAAAGCAGAACTCCGGGCTGACAACATTTTGTAATTTCTGCAAAAGAAAAAAAAAGTTACTTTAGTGGCTCTCATATATCAAATAGGTAGTGTAGATTATCGACTTCTTCCTTTATCTATTCACACCATGTGCTCTATGAACCAATGACAGAGCACACTGCCTTCTGTGAATGGATAAGTGGAGAGCGGGGGGGGGGGGGGGGGGGCAGAAGCACAGCGAGGGCTGTAATGTCCAGTATGAAGCTTCTAGTAATCAGCGATATGGACATGGGATAAACTCCGGCATGGGTAACCATTTCTCTTTGTATATACTCGAGTACTAGCCGAGTTTTTCAGCCCATTTTTTAGGCTTATACTCGAGTGAGCCGCACCTTTGATTACTAAAACAGCGTCGTGTATCTCACACTGTTATGCAGTCTGTTCGGCCGTCCATTGTAACAAAGCCCCGCCTCCTCCTCGTCTATGATAGAGGAACACTGATACAATGCTGGGAAACTGTATCAGCGTTCCATCTATCACGGACGGGGAGGAGGCGGGGCTTTGTTACAATGGACGGCCGAACAGACTGCATAACAGCAGTTATGCATTACTGTTTTAGTAATCAAAGATATGGCTGCAGATGGGCACAATGAGGCTGCAAATGGCCACAATGAGGCTGAAAATGGCCACAATGAGGCTGCAAATGGGCAGTGAGGCTGCAAATGGGCACAATCAGGCTGCAAATGGGCACAATGAGGCTGCAAATGGGCACAGTGAGGCTGCAAATGGGAACAGTGAGGGTGCAAATGGCCACAGTGAGGCTGCAAATGGGTACAGTGAGGCTGCAAATGGGCACAATGAGGCTGCAAATGGGCACAGTGAGGCTGCAAATGGGCACAAGTGAGGCTGCAAATGGGCACAATGAGGCTGCAAATGGGAACAATGAGGCTGCAAATGGGAACAATGAGGCTGCAAATGGGCACAGTGAGGCTGCAAATGGGAACAATGAGGCTGCAAATGGGAACAATGAGGCTGCAAATGGGCACAGTGAGGCTGCAAATGGGCACAATGAGGCTGCAAATGGGCACAGTGAGGCTGCAAATGGGCACAGTGAGGCTACAAATGGGTACAATGAGGCTGCAAATGGCCACAGTGAGGCTGCAAATGGCCACAGTGAGGCTGCAAATGGGAACAATGAGGCTGCAAATGGCCACAGTGAGGCTGCAAATGGGCACAGTGAGGCTGCAAATGGGCACAATGAGGCTGCAAATGGGCACAATGAGGCTGCAAATGGGCACAGTGAGGGTGCAAATGGGAACAGTGAGGGCGCAAATGGGCACAGTGAGGCTGCAAATGGGCACTGTTTACCCAGTAGCTGCTGCATTTTTCCCACCCTAGGCTTATACTCGAGTACATACAGTATTAGAAATTTTAAAAAGCTCTTTAGGTCGTACGATTATTCAATTTTAAAACCAGAGTGGAATGGAAGTGCTAAAAGATTTCAATCCCGAGTGTCAGCCGGATAAGAGGAGACACATTGCAGATCACACTTCGATATTTGGCTTCTCTCCCACAAATAATGAGATCCTCGTATCCCTTCATGTAGATAAAATGTCCATCAGCGAGCCTGAAGAGCCGCACAGTGATAGAGGAGCAAAGAGTGACTTGTGATAGATAATCCATAGCCTATTCCATTTGCATATACTGTATGTGTATATATATATATACACATACACATACATAAACACACACACTCAATATATTACCAAAAGTATTGGGACACCTGCCTTTACACACACATGAACTTTAATGGCATCCCAGTCTTAGTCCTGAGGGTTCAATATTGAGTTGGCCCTTTGCAGCTATAACAGCTTCACCTCTTCTGGGAAGGCCGTCCACAAGGTTTAGGAGGGTGTCTATGGGAATGTGTGACCATTCTTCCAGAAGCACATTGGTGAGGTCAGGCACTGATGTTGGATGAGATGGCCTGGCTTGTAGTTCATCCCTAAGGTGTTCTATCGGGTTGAGGTCAGGACTCTGTGCAGGCTAGTCAAGTTCTCCCACCCCAAACTCGCTCATCCATGTCTTTATGGACCTTGCTTTGTGCACTGGTGGGCGGTCATGTTGGAACAGGAAGGGGCCGTCCCCCAAACTCCTCCCACAAAGTTGGGAGCATGAAATTGTTCAAAATGTCTTGGTATGCTGACGCCTTAAGAGTTCCCTTCACTGGAACTAAGGGGCCAAGCCCAACCCCTGAAAAAAAACCCCCACACCATCCCCCCCCCCCAACCTCCCCCCCCCCATCCACCAAATGATTTGGACCAGTGCACAAAGCAAGGTCCTTAAAGACATGGATGAGTGAGTTTGGGGTGGAGGAACTTGACTGGCCTGCACAGAGTCCTGACCCCAACCTGATAGAACACCTTTGGAATGAATTAGAGTGGAGACTGCGAGCCAGGCCTTCTCGTCCAACATCAGTGCCTGACCTCACAAATGCTCTTCTGGAAGAATGGTCACACATTCCCATAGACACCCTCCTAAACCTTGTGGACGGCCTTCCCAGAAGAGGTGAAGCTGTTATCTCTGCAAAGGGTTATAAATATTTGTTTTTTTACATTTTAGAGTGGGGTAAATGGGGATTGTGCATAATTTTAAAGGGTGACTGAAAAGCCCTGGTCTACACTTCTGACATAAGGAGGGGGAGGGGACTCTGATGGGAACCCCGCTACAAGGTGAGACTCGGATGTAAAAGGGGACCTGATGGGGATTTCTTTTTGGCCTGCAAAATTTTGTAAAACATACAATTTGGCCCTCGTACTTAAAAGTTTGGAGACCCCTTATCTCAGGCCTCCAATTTTGCACTTTCCTTCTCGCATTGTGCGAGTGGAAAATGATGCCTGGAGAGCGTGGGGGGGAGGGGGGGGGGGCAACGCCAGCAGGTGGGGTTGAATGGGAGCTCTGCTCCTAGCGATCGCCCAGAGGAAGAGAGAGCCGGCCGGATAATCAGAACGCGGAACATTGATGTAGCAGCTTTCATTTCAATTGCTGCGTGTTCCCCACGCTCGCCTTCACACACAGCCCCGCCTCCTGGCCCGGGGACTTTGATAGGCAGATTACCCATCCAATCCCGGGATGTGTGGCATGTATCAGAGTCCCTGGGCCAGAATGCGGGGCTGCAAGTGACGGCAAGCGTGGGGAACACGCAGCAATTGAAACGAAAGCTGTTGTAGTGATGTTCCTCGGCACATTGTTTTGTCACAGGCTGCATTGTTTGGGCACAGGCTGCATTGATGGACACAGGCTGCATTGTTTGTCACAGGCTGCATTGATGGGCGCAGACTGCATTGATGGGCGCAGACTGCATTGATGGGCGCAGGCTGCATTGATGGGCGCAGGCTGCATTGATGGACACAGGCTGCATTTTTTGGTCACAGGCTGCATTTTTTGGGCACAGGCTGCATTGATGGACACAGGCTGCATTGTTGGGCACAGGCTGCATTGATGGGCACAGGCTGCATTGTTTGGGCACAGACTGCATTGAAGGGCACAGGCTGCATTGTTTGGGGACAGACTGCATTGTTGGGCACAGGCTGCATTGTTTGGGGACAGACTGCATTGTTGGGCACAGGCTGCATTGTTGGGCACAGGCTGCATTGTTTGGGGACAGACTGCATTGAAGGGCACAGGCTGCATTGTTTGGGCACAGGCTGCATTGATGGACACAGGCTGCATTTTTTTGTCACAGGCTGCATTTTTTTGTCACAGGCTGCATTGTTGGGCACAGGCTGCATTGTTTGGGCACAGGCTGCATTGATGGGCACAGGCTGCATTGATGGACACAGGCTGCATTTTTTTGTCACAGGCTGCATTGTTGGGCACAGGCTGCATTGATGGGCACAGGCTGCATTGATGGGCACAGGCTGCATTGTTGGGCACAGGCTGCATTGTTTGGGCACAGGCTGCATTGTTTGGGCACAGGCTGCATTTTTTTGTCACAGGCTGCATTGTTGGGCGCAGGTAGGATACATTGATAGGCACAGATGATGCTGCACTGATGGGCACTGAAAAAGTTGTTGTTAATATGTATTTTTATAACTTAATTCTGCATAAGACATTTAAGTGTTATTTCATGAGATCATTTATGAGGGCGTGTTTAGGGCGGGGCAGGGGAAGGGTTGGGCGGGGTAACTGGTGGGGAGTAACCCTTGAGGCCTGGCTAGTAGCTCAGGACTTGACATTCTGAGCTCCGCCTTATCTAATTCCTGACATTTTCATTCTAGGAACGAAGTGACGACTTGCACAGAAGATCCGCATGAAAAGCCTCCAGAATTGAAGTTTGACAACCGAACGTTGGACCTGCTCAGTGATGACGTTCTGCTGATCAGCAAAGATTATTACAGGCTGAAGCAGAATCTCTCCTCCTGGAAGGGGCTAAACACATAACGGGGTTCACAATCACCCCATCTACAGTCGTCCTATGAAACAAGTGCAAGATGTCTCCTAACAACCAATTACAATTGACACTAATACTGGAGAGTGCAAAGTCTGGTGCAGATCTGCATAGAAACCAATCAGCTTCCAGGTTTGATAGTCAAAGCTTCATTGAACAAGCTGAAGTTGGCAGCTGATTGGCTCCCATGCAGAGCTGCACCAGATTCTGAGTCCTCCAGTTTTAGTAAATCTCCCCCGATGGCTGTCCACTGTATAAGCTTCTTATTGGTTGAGGGAGAATCGGTCACGACTGGTCTGATGAGCTCCTCCTCTTGCGGCCCCTTTCACACTTGTGCGACTTGGGACTGCAAAGTCACATGACAAGTCGCACCCCATGATTTCCAATGAGCACCGTTCATATCTGTGCCACTTCAAGTTGCAGCGACTTCAAAGTAGTCCCTGTACTGCTTTGGTCCGACTTTGATGCGACTTGAGGTCCACAGACCTCAATATTACACAGGAGCTGCTTCAAGTCGTGTCTAGACATGTGCACAATAGAAACATTTGTTTACTTTAGTTTCTGTTCGTTTCCGTTGATTCGTAGCGATTCGTATTTTCATTGAGATATTTTTCGTTTCGAGTTATTTTTTCGTTGATTCGTTTTTACTGTTAGTTTAATTTTCGTTTATTCGAAATTCGGACGCATTCGTATTTTCGTAGATTTAGTTCCATTCGTACTTTCGTTAGATTGATTTATTTGTACTTTCGTAACATTGTTTTCGTAGGTTCGTAATCGGAGCATAATTCATAATGTTATGTAATGTGTATGCTATTATTACATTGTAAGAGACACGGAAAATTACGAATCGAAAAAAAAAAGTTACGAATGTACAAATTTTTTCGTTCAATCCATTCGAAGCACGTTAAGCACTTTCAGACCGGACCAATTTGCAGCCAAAGGACCAGGCCCCTTTTTGCGATTCGGCACTGCGTCGCTTTAACTGACAATTGCGCGGTCGTGCGACGTGGCTCCCAAACAAAATTGACGTCCTTTTTTTCCCACAAATAGAGCTTTCTTTTGGTGGTATTTGATCGCCCCTGCGGTTTTTATTTTTTGCGCTATAAACAAAAATAGAGCGACAATTTTGAAAAAAACGCATTCTTTTTTGCTATAATAAATATCCCCAAAAAATATATAAAAAAACATTTTTTTTTCCTCAGTTTAGGCCGATACGTATTCTTCTACATATTTTTGGTAAAAAAAATCGCAATAAGCGATTATTGATCGGTTTGCGCAGAAGTTATAGCGTTTACAAGATAGGGGATAGTTTATAGCATTTTTATTAATAATTTTTTTTTTATTAGTAATGGCGGCGATCAGCGATTTTTTTTGTGACTGCGACATTACGGCGGACACATCGGACATTTTTGACACATTTTTGGGACCATTGTCATTTTTACAGCAATTAATGCATTTAAATGCATTGATTTCTGTATAAATGACACTGGCAGTGAAGGGTTAACCACAAGAGGGCAGTGTAATGGTTAAGTATGCCTAGGGGTGTGTTTTTTTACTGTGGGGGGGGCGTGGCTGTCAGCTAGTGAATGCTGATCTCTGCTCCAATCACAGGGAGCAGAGATCGGCGTCACTAGTTGCTAGGCAGAACGGGAGATGCTGTTTATCTCGGCATCTCCCCATTCAGCCTTCCCGTGAGACGATCGCGGGGGTCCCCGCGGCGATCGAGTCCGCGGGGACCGCGATCGGACTCACGGGGGTCCCGACCGGCGCGGGAGCGCGCCGCTCCCGGCGCGCTCCCGATGGCACGGACAGGCTAAAGGAGGGACGTATATATACGCCCTCCTGCCTGTACGTGCCATTCTGTCGACGTATATCGTCGTGCGCCGGTCGGCAAGTGGTTAAGCAGCGCCATTGTAAGAGACACGGAAAATTACGAATCGCAGAAAAAAAAAAGTTACGAATGTACGAATTTTTTCGTTCAATCCATTCGAAGCACGTTAAGCAGCGCCATTGTAAGAGACACGGAAAATTACCAATTCAACAAAAAAAAAAAAGTTACGAATGTACGAATTTTTTCGTTCATTTTGATTTTCGTTGTTCCTGTTTTCGTTTTTCGGATTTTCTTCTTTCCTAGATTCGTTGTTTCTAATTTGGTTATTTCGGATTTTCGTTGTTTTTCGTATTCGTTCGATTCGATAATTCGTTAAAATTTTTAGCGAATCGTTCGTTCATTCGTGCGATAACGAATGAACGAATATAACAAATTTTTACGGAAAACGAATATCTAGTCGTGTCAGTTATTGCGACTTTCAGGTCACACACGTGTGAAAGGGGCCTTACCTTGACCTGGCCTGACACTTTGGGTTCAGTGTTGGGGGTCAGAGGTCATCCAACATCTGGCAGTTACTGTCCTATCAACCCCCTGACCTCACACACATGTGCGTCACTTTTCATCCACCATATCCACACGCACATTTGTACTGTGCGAATTGAGCAAAAAAAAAGAAACAAATGTTCTTCTGGCTCCTCCCCTCTTCTGATAAATGCACTTTTTTTTTTACCTCATTCACACGTGTGCGATTTATCATGAGACGTTGGACATCAAAGTCGCATCGCAAGTCTTACCCCAATGATAACCATTCATTTATGTGCGACTAAAGGCCTCGTACACGCGATCCTAAAATCGGATGGGAAAGTCCGTACGGCGAGCTGTCTGGCGATTTTCGGATCGTTAGTACGGTGCTTCCAACAGCCGATTACGTTTTTTCATCAGACAACAAACTGGATGTGCGGACTATACATTTTTTACCAGATGTGAACTCGACGTCCGATTTTCGTTTCATCAGTGCGGTTTTCGTACAGGAAAAATCGTAAGCGCAAAACTACACGTGCTCAGAAATGAAAGAATACAAAACTATTCAGCGCGACGTCACTTTCTGTCATACGAAAATTTTCGTATGGCGAGTATTCTCTTCACTTTGGATATGAAACCAGCATGCCACAAAAAAAAAAAACGGACGTTCGGTTGTCCGAAAATCTAAACGTGTGTACGAGGCTTTAGACCTAGAGCTGCACAATAGACGTGCACAACAAAAAAATTCGTTTATTTTAGTTTTTTTCGTTTCCGTTGATTCGTAACGATTCGTAAGCCGTCGGTGTTCGTATTCGTAACGATTCGTATTTTCGTAAGAGTTATTTTTTCGTTGATTGGTTTTTCCGTTAGTTTCATTTTCGTTTATTCGAAATTCGGACGCATTCGTATTTATTCGTACATTCGTAACATTCATAGATTCGTAATCGCAGCATACCGTATAACACGCACTTTTCCCCCCTAAAAATCGGGGGAAAGTCGTGGGTGCGTGTTATATGCCGATACCCCAAAAAAAAAAATTCAAAAATGGCAAAAATAGCGAGCGCCGCCGAAAAAGACCGAGGCGCGGCCGAAAAAAACCCGAAGCCGCGCCGGAATAGACCGAGCAGACTGTTCGGCTCTACTCAGAGTCCCGCCTCCCTGCGCTCGTTCCGGAAACAGCAGGGAGGCGGGACCGCGATCGGAGCTGAACAGTCGGCTCGGCCTTTTCCGGGGCCGCTTCGGTCTTTTTCGGCCGCGCCTCGGACTTTTTCGGCGGCGCACGCGACAGAGTCTCGGCGGCGGGAAATTTAAACCCGGACCGGACTTCTAATGTCGCTGGGCATGGCTGCAATGACGCTGGCAAGGTACAACGTCCCTGGGCAAGGCTGCAACGATGCTGGGCAAGGCTGCAATGACGCTGGGCATGGCTGCAATGACGCTGGGCAAGGCTGCAATGACGCTGGGCAAGGCTGCAATGACGCTGGGCAAGGCTGCAATGACGCTGGGCAAGGCTGCAATGACGCTGGGCATGGCTGCAATGACGCTGGGCAAGGCTGCAATGACGCTGGGCAAGGCTGCAATGACGCTGGGCAAGGCTGCAATGACGCTGGCAAGGCTGCACTGACGCTGGGCAAGGCTGCACTGACGCTAGGCAAGGCTGCACTGACGCTGGGCATGGCTGCAATGACGCTTAAATGTAAGTTTTTTTTTTTTTCCCTAAACTTCCCTCCTAAAACTTTTTTCCTTAAAATGCCCTCCTAAACTTGGGGTGCATGTTATACGCCGGTGCGTGTTATACGCCGATAAATACGGTAATTCATAATGTTATGTAATGTGTATGCTATTATTACATTGTAAGAGACACGGAAAATTACGAATCAAAAAAAAAAGTTACGAATGTACGAATTTTTTCGTTTAATCCATTTGAAGCGCGTTAAGCAGCGCCATTGTAAGAGACACGGAAAATTACAAATCGGAATAAAAAAAAAAGTTACGAATGTACGAATTTTTTCGTTCAATGCATTCGAAGCACGTTAAGCAGCGCCATTGTAAGAGACACGGAAAATTACCAATTCAACAAAAAAAAAAGTTACGAATGTACAAATTTTTTCGTTCATTTTCATTTTCGTTGTTCCTGTTTTCGTTTTTCAGATTTTCTTCATTCGTACATTCGTTATTTATAATTAGTTTTTTTCGGATTTTCGTTGTTTTCGGATTCGTTCGATTCGTTAAATTTTTTAGCGAATTGTTCGTTCATTCGTACGATAACAAATGAACGAAAATACCGAAAAAAAAACGAAAACGAATTGCACATGTCTAAATGATAACCATTCATTTATGTGCGACTAAAGGCATCGTACACGCGATCCGAAAATCGGATGGGAAAGTCCGTACGGCGAGCGGTCTGGCGATTTTCGGATCGTTAGTACGGTGCTTACGACAGCCGATTTCGTTTTTTCGTCGGACAACAAACTGGATGTGCGGACTATTAAATTTTTATCAGATGTCAACTCGACGTCCGATTTTCGTTTCATTAGTGCGGTTTTCGTACGGAAAAATCGTAAGCGCAAAACTACACGTGCTCAGAAATGAAAGAATACAAAACTATTCAGCGCGACGTCACTTTCTGTCATACGAAAATTTTCGTATGGCGAGTATTCTCTTCACTTTGGATATGAAACCAGCATGCCACAAAAAAAAAAAAAAAAACGAACGTTCGGTCGTCCGAAAATCTAAACGTGTGTACGAGGCTTTAGACCTAGAGCTGCACAATTAATCGTTAAAAAAAATCGTGATCTCGATTCAACCCCCCCCCCCCCTCCTGACGATCTCTTTGTAGAGTTTGCTAGACATGTGCAATTGGTTTCGTTCTTTTTCGTTATATTCGTTCATTCGTTATCGTACAAATGAAGGAACGATTCGCTAAAAATTTTAACGAATAACGAATCGTTCGAATCGAACGAATACGAAAAACAACGAAAATCCGAAATAACCAAATTAGAAACAACGAAACTACGAATGAAGAGAATACGAAAAACTAAAACAGGAACAACGAAAATCAAAATAAACGAAAAGATTCGTACATTCGTAACTTTTTTTTTTTGTTGAATTGGTAATTTTTTCCGTGTCTCTTACAAAGGCGCTGCTTAACGTGCTTCGAATGGATTGAACGAAAAAATTTGTACATTCGTAACTTTTTTTTTGCTTCGTAATTTTCCGTGTCTCTTACAATGTAATAATAGCATACACATTACATGAAATTCTGAATTATGCTCCGATTACGAATCTACGAAAACAATGTTACGAAAGTACGAATAAATCAATCTAACGAAAGTACGAATGTAACTAAATCTACGAAAATACGAATGCGTCCGAATTTCGAATAAACGAAAATTAAACTAACAGAAAAACGAATCAACGAAAAAATAACTTTACGAAAATACGAATCGTTACGAATACGAACACCGACGACTTACGAATCAACGGAAACGAAACGAAAATAAACAAATTTTTCTGTTGTGCACTTGTCTAGTAGACATGTGCACAACCAAAAAATTTGTTTATTTTCGTTTTTTTCGTTTCCGAAAAAAATTTGTTTTTTTTTTCGTTTCGTTTTTTTTCGTTTCCGTCGATTCGTAACGATTCGTACATTTGTAAGTCGTCGTTGTTCGTATTGGTAACGATTCGTACATTCGTAAGTCGTCGTTGTTCGTATTCGTAACGATTCGTACATTCGTAAGAGTTATTTTTTCGTTGATTCGTTTTTTCGTTAGTTTAATTTTCGGACACATTCGTATTTATTCGTACATTCGAAACATTCGTAGATTCGTAATCGGATCATAATTCATAATTTGATGTAATGTGTATGCTATTATTACATTTTAATAATTTACGAATCGAAAAAAAAAAGTTACGAATCGAAAAAAAAGTTACGAATGTACGAATTTTTTTGTTCAATAGAGACACGGAAAATTACAAATATAAAAAAAAAAAAAAAGTTACGAATCGAAAAAAAAAGTTACGAATGTACGAATTTTTTGGTTCAATCCATTCGAAGCACGTTAAGCAGCACCATGTAAGGGACACGGAAAAATTACCAATTCAACAAAAAAAAAAGTTACGAATTTCTTTGTTCGTTTTAGTTTTTCGGATTTTCTTCATTAGTACATTCGTTGTTTCTAAATTTTTTTTTTTCGGATTTTCGTTGTTTTTCGGATTCGAATGATTCGTTATTCGGATTCGTACGATTCAAATTATTCGTTAATTCGTACGAAAACGAACGAACGAAAATAACGAAAAAAACTAAACGAATTGCACATGTCTAATGTCTAGAGTTTGCCGATTCTTTCATATAAGAAGTGGAGAGACTTATCTGCTCACTCAGCTGTCAAAAGAAAACATCCGGGCAGTCTGCCAAGTTTTTAACATGAAACATTGTAACTAACTCTTCTTTCTTAGATCAAAGGGATTGTAATGAATGGGCAGCGCTGCCGAAGGGCCTGCAAATCGCTTTGGCAGCGGCGCTACACTGGTGCATTTAACCCCTTCATCGGCCTCTAGAAGGGGGTTAAAAGCACCCCGCTATTGGCCGAAAAGCGCCGCTAAAATTACGGTAAAGTGCCGCTAAAACTAGCAGCGTTTTACCGCCAACGCCCACCCCAGTGTGAAAGCAGCTAAAAGCCTCGTACACACGGTACGATTGTTGGCCGGGGATTGTCTGTTGTCAGACTGTTGACCTAAAATCTGACCGTTAGTGCGCTCCTTCAGACGATTGTTGCCCAACTTTCTGCCAACAAATGTTGGATGACAGGCTAGTAAATTTACCGCGGACAACGGTCTGGTGTCCGATGGTCAGTACACAAATCCGTCACACAAAAGTCCAAAACACGCATGCTCAGAATATATGCTCACCAAACACAAATTTAGTGGAAGGGGCCCAAAGGGTGGCGCTCAAGAGCTGAAATTCCTCGTAGTACGTCACTACGTTCGTGTTTGTTGGCCAACAATTATGCGCCGTTAGAATGCAAGACAAGTTCCCGAGACACGCCCTGAAGACAAAAATCAGACGCGCTGTGGGCCGACAATCGTACCGCGTGTACGAGGCTTTAGTCACAGCAACACCACAGAAGTTCCTGCGCTACTTTGGTCCGACTTTCATGCAACTCGAGGGCCGTAGACTTCAATGTTAACCCCTCCCCCAAAGTTGCATGAAAAGTCACAACCTGAATGTTTTACAAGCAACAGTGGGCCAGACTTCGCAGAGGGACAACAAGTCACATCCATCCAAAGAGTGTGAAAGGAGCCTTTATTATTAGTAAAATACCGCAACTTGTCTATAAAAACTCCATTCACAAGCCGGGAAGAGGAACGTTGTGCCCCGTAGTAACCGGTGTCGAGGGACGACTTGTATCTGTTTCTTGAGATGATTTGACAGAATTCAGAAATCCAGTGACAGAATTTTTCATGGATGAAGAGCTCATTTTCCTTCTTCATGTCTCCTAACCGCCGCATAACCAAATTCAGCCCCGCGAATATCTCCTCTGTGATTGGCTCCTGTTTTCCTTTAAATAAAGTTGGTTTGAAAATATTCACTTTTATTTTTACTCTAAACAATGTCTGCCGCCATGTACAGAGGAATCTCCGCATTATAAAATGTCTTATTAAAACCCTTCTATTAATATTTGTATTATAATGAGCTTTTATAGGTCCGGCTTGTCTGAGGGGAGATCTTACTCTGCGTCCTGGGAGTGAATTTACATGGGGGGGGCCTAAAAATACTCCTAACCTCTGCACTGTTACATTCTACTGACCTCTGCATAACCTACTACTGACCCCTGAGTTACTTACCTCCTGTGTAATCTACTACTGCCCTGTGAACTCTGCAATACTACTGAGCCCTGTCCTGTGTCTTATATCCCACTGCCCTCTGGGTAACTTGCTACTGACCCCCGAACTCTGCCTCACCTACTACTGACCCCCGAACTCTGCGTCACCTACTACTGACCCCCAAACTCTGCGTCACCTACTACTGACCCCCGAACTCTGCGTCACCTACTACTGACCCCCAAACTCTGCATCACCTACTACTGACCCCCAAACTCTGCCTCACCTACTACTGACCCCCGAACTCTGCGTCACCTACTACTGACCCCCACAACTCTGCATCACCTACTACTGACCCCCAAACTCTGCCTCACCTACTACTGACCCCCGAACTCTGCGTCACCTACTACTGACCCCCAAACTCTGCGTCACATACTACTGACCCCCAAACTCTGCATCACCTACTACTGACCCCCAAACTCTGCGTCACATACTACTGACCCCTGAACTGTGTTACATGCTACTGCCACCTGCACTACTTGCTACTGACCCCCAAACTCTGCCTCACCTACTACTGACCCCCAAACTCTGCGTCACCTACTACTGACCCCCAAACTCTGCATCACCTACTACTGACCCCCAAACTCTGCATCACCTACTACTGACCCCCAAACTCTGCGTCACCTACTACTGACCCCCAAACTCTGCGTCACCTACTACTGACCCCCCAAACTCTGTGTCACCTACTACTGACCCCCAAACTCTGCATCACCTACTACTGACCCCCAAACTCTGCGTCACCTACTACTGACCCCCAAACTCTGCGTCACATACTACTGACCCCCAAACTCTGCATCAACTACTGACCTCTGAGTCACATACTACTGACCCCTGAACTGTGTTACATGCTACTGCCACCTGCACTACTTGCTACTGACCCCCAAACTGTGCCTCACCTACTACTGACCCCCAAACTCTGCGTCACCTACTACTGACCCCCCAAACTCTGCGTCACATACTACTGACCCCCGAACTCTGCGTCACCTACTACTGACCCCCGAACTCTGCGTCACCTACTACTGACCCCCAAACTCTGCGTCACCTACTACTGACCCCCAAACTCTGCGTCACATACTACTGACCCCCGAACTCTGCGTCACATACTACTGACCCCTGAACTGTGTTACATGCTACTGCCACCTGCACTACTTGCTACTGACCCCGAACTCTGCGTCACCTACTACTGACCCCCCAACTCTGCGTCACCTACTACTGACCCCCCAACTCTGCGTCACCTACTACTGACCCCCCA
The DNA here is from genome assembly GCA_028564925.1 of Lithobates sylvaticus. NCBI lineage: Eukaryota > Metazoa > Chordata > Amphibia > Anura > Ranidae > Lithobates > Lithobates sylvaticus. The sequence goes on along the minus strand of CM053035.1, from coordinate 210,871,070 downwards.
ACTCTGCGTCACCTACTGACCCCCTAACTCTGCGTCACCTACTACTGACCCCCCAACTCTGCGTCACCTACTACTGACCCCCCAACTCTGCGTCTCCTACTACTGACCCCCGAACTCTGCGTCACCTACTACTGACCCCCGAACTCTGCGTCACCTACTACTGACCCCCGAACTCTGCCTCACCTACTACTGACCCCCGAACTCTGCCTCACCTACTACTGACCCCCGAACTCTGCGACACCTACTACTGACCCCCGAACTCTGCGTCACCTACTACTGACCCCTGAACTGTGTTACATGCTACTGCCACCTGCACTACTTGCTACTGACCCCGAACTCTGCGTCACCTACTACTGACCCCCGGACTCTGCGTCACCTACTACTGACCCACGGACTCTGCGTCACCTACTACTGACCCCCCGACTCTGCGTCACCTACTACTGACCCCCCGACTCTGCGTCACCTACTACTGACCCCCCAACTCTGCGTCACCTACTACTGACCCCCAAACTCTGCGTCACCTACTACTGACCCCCCAACTCTGCGTCACCTACTACTGACCCCCCAACTCTGCGTCACCTACTACTGACCCCCAAACTCTGCGTCACCTACTACTGACCCCCCAACTCTGCGTCACCTACTACTGACCCCCCAAGTCTGCGTCACCTACTACTGACCCCCCAACTCTGCGTCACCTACTACTGACCCCCCAACTCTGCGTCACCTACTACTGACCCCCCAACTCTGCGTCACCTACTACTGACCCCCCAACTCTGCGTCACCTACTACTGACCCCCCAACTCTGCGTCACCTACTACTGACCCCCGAACTCTGCGTCACCTACTACTGACCCCCCAACTCTGCGTCACCTACTACTGACCCCCCAACTCTGCGTCACCTACTACTGACCCCCCAACTCTGCGTCACCTACTACTGACCCCCCAACTCTGCGTCACCTACTACTGACCCCCCAACTCTGCGTCACCTACTACTGACCCCCCAACTCTGCGTCACCTACTACTGACCCCCCAACTCTGCGTTACCTACTACTGACCCCCAAACTCTGCGTCAGCTACTACTGACCCCACAACTCTGCGTCACCTACTACTGACCCCACAACTCTGCGTCACCTACTACTGACCCCCCAACTCTGCGTCACCTACTACTGACCCCCAAACTCTGCGTCACCTACTACTGACCCCCAAACTCTGCGTCACCTACTACTGACCCCCCAACTCTGCGTCACCTACTACTGACCCCCGAACTCTGCGTCACCTACTACTGACCCCCGAACTCTGCGTCACCTACTACTGACCCCCGAACTCTGCGTCACCTACTACTGACCCCCAAACTCTGCGTCACCTACTACTGACCCCCCCGAACTCTGCGTCACCTACTACTGACCCCCGAACTCTGCGTCACCTACTACTGACCCCCGAACTCTGCGTCACCTACTACTGACCCCCGAACTCTGCGTCACCTACTACTGACCCCCGAACTCTGCGTCACCTACTACTGACCCCTGAGTTACATACCTCTGCACTACTGACCCCCGAACTCTTTAAACCTTCCTTACTTGTAATTGGCCCGTGTTAGTAGGTCCATCTACCTCTCACCTCCTCCACACTGTTCAGGTAGATCTCCCCTCTCCAGGGTCACCTACCTCTCGGTTACGAAACCTTCGATTTGGAAACATAATAGAACCTCATCAGACATTCAGAATGGGAAGATGAAATGGGGGAATAATCCAGCCGCTGGGTACAGATATATTTTGAACAATATCATTTTATTTTAGTCATTCTTTGCACCAATATTTACAGAAATCAGAATGATGAATAGAGAAATGTCGGGAAATCCCTTCTAATCATAGAAAATGGATTCTAAAAACCTGACTGGGCAAAAAAATAAAAAAATGCAGTTTTAGCCAGAGAAGGGTTAGAACCTCTGGTGGCTTTGTTGCTTTATCCTCTGTGGGGGTTTCCTCTCCTCCCATAGACACCAATATAATCATTTCTAATAGAATTCAGATCCATTTTTTTTTCTTTTGCTGCTCCGGGTCCTCCGAGGTCCCGCCTCCCCTTTCTGTCTTGGCCTGGGTGTGGTTTGGTGTCACCCGGACAGGAAGTGACAAATCTCCCAAAATGGGGTCACAAATATAAAATCACCTGACAGAGGTTCTAACCCTTCTAGTTGAATTTTAACCTTTAGAGATAACAGAAATAAACACAAAGACTGGCTGGTTGGAAAGGTGATTTTATTGAGTGGGATGGATTGGCACCCCGATCTCACCCACTAACCAATGGAATTGCCGGTTTCCCATGAAAAGTGACGAAACTCGTATCTGACATTTGATTGTCTACAGGAAGAGCGAAGTGCACCTGTCATGTGACACCCGGCAACACAAAGCGACACGCTAATACTATCCAGGAGAACACACAGCTGTGCTACAGTCAGAGACGTTTATTGTACCTTCAATGTGTTTTATACAATACATTGCTGCCAGATTCAGCAGGCTTTTCACAGTGCTGCCGAGCGGGACGTACAGCCTCCCCGGCCCGTCTTCTCTCAGGTTCCGATTCCGAGCTGTTCAGGAATGAAAGGATAGCAGCAAAAGATGAACCCGAGACGCTCCGCGGATAGTCTGTGTCACTTTAACCAAAAGAAATGGGTATGCAGGTGACCGGCCCTTTAAATAAAAACAAACTGTGCAGCTCGAAGATAAAGGAGTGGAGATCATAGCGCAGGGGGTGCAGGGGTGGGGGGGCGCAGAGCCCTAGAGAGCGGCTGTGGAAGATTATGGAATGGCTCAGGTGTAGTTCCAATGTCAGTGCAGCATCTCCTGAGACACTGAAGATTCTCTAGATCAGCGGGAGGTGTCCAAACTACAAGTCCCATCAGGCCTCTGCCTGTGGGAGTCATGCTGGGAACTGACACCCTTGCAATGCCTCATGGGACTTGTAGTTTGGCAACAGCTGGAGGGGCACCAGTTTGAGACCACCTGATATAGAGCAACAGATATGGACAGCAGAGGGCGCATCTGAGTGTCGTGGCTATTAAAAACATTTATTTAGACCAGCGGCCTCCAGACTGCAGCCCTTTCCCTGCCTTTTAGGACCTTGGGGCACCATTCTATCCACGCATGGAGGCGACAATGGGGCATCATCTCCCCCAACAGCAATGAAGGAGGTTCAATGCATCCCAATGATGGGGTGCAATTCCTCCCACTGACACCAATGATGGGGTGCAATTCCTCCCACTGACACCAATGATGGGGGTGCAATTCCTCTCAATGACACCAATGATGAGGTGCAACTCCTCCCACTGACACCAATGATGAGGTGCAACTCCTCCCACTGACACCAATGATGAGGTGCAACTCCTCCCACTGACACCCAACAATGGGGCACAATTCCTACCACTGACACCAAAGATGGGAGAAATTGGGCCCCATTGTTGGGGGTCAGTGGGAGGAATTGCACCCCATCTTTGGGGTCAGTGGGAGGAATTGCACCCCATCATTGGTGTCAGTGGGAGGAATTGCACCCCATCATTGGTGTCAGTGGGAGGAATTGCACCCCATCATTGGTGTCAGTGGGAGGAATTGCACCCCATCATTGGTGTCAGTGGGAGGAATTGCACCCCATCATTGGTGTCAGTGGGAGGAATTGCACCCCATCATTGGTGTCAGTGGGAGGAATTGCACCCCATCATTGGTGTCAGTGGGAGGAATTGCACCCCATCATTGGTGTCAGTGGGAGGAATTGCACCCCATCATTGGTGTCAGTGGGAGGAATTGCACCCCATCATTGGTGTCAGTGGGAGGAATTGCACCCCATCATTGGTGTCAGTGGGAGGAATTGCACCCCATCATGGGTGTTGGGAGAAATTGGGCCCCATTGTTGGGTGTCAGTGGGAGGAATTGCACCCCAACACCCATGATGAGGTGCAATTCCTCCCAATGATGTGGTGCAATTTCTCCCAACAATGGGGCCCAATGATGGGGTGCAATTCCTCCCACTGAAACAAGCTATGGGGCATTATTTTTTCCCCCCACCAATTTCAGGACCTTTTCTACTCCCAATGGCCACATTCCGCCCCCTAATCTCTCCAGGACAGTTAAATGGCCCTTTGCTCAGAAAGTTTGGAGACCCCGGATGTAGAGCTTCTTCAGTTTCTCAGGAGGTGATGCACTAAAGGGTCTTGGAACAACAGCTGAGCCACTTGTATACTTAAATGTGTTTTTATTAACCCCCTACACTCAGAGGCGCCCTCTGCTGTCCATATCTAGCGTTAAATACAGCCCTTACCATAGGTGAAGGCCATTTACATACTTCTTGAAGCTTGGGCAAAAAAAACTTCCAGAGGTGGCATTATCCTTGTCGCTAAGACATTCCCAGCCAATATGAAGCCCCCCCGCCCCTCGCATGCGCTCTCTCCCCTCTGTTGCAGTCGCTTTGAACTCAGTGATGCGGCAACAAAGGAGATAGTGGACCACACATGTGCGGGGGTTGGAAAGCTCGCTCCTCTGATAGCGGGGGTGGGAAGTAGCAGCTGGGAGTGTCTTAGCAAAAAGGCAGGATGATTCCATCTCGGGGAGTTTTTCAGCCAGGCTTCAGGAGATGCCTAAATTCAGTAAAAGCTGCAGTTTTTTTTTAATCTACAGGCGCCCCCTACAGGCATAGGCTGTTATTAGAAAAGGTAAACAAACCCTCTAACTAAAGTTCTCACTCCTCACTGCAGGGACACGCGGGGGTGTTTATAGGTGACGGCGTCACGCAGCCCCTTCACCGCAATCCGCTGACTGATGCACTTCAGTCACCTCTTTCCTCTTATTTGTGACATCGGCTGCAGGAAACGCGTTCCTAGAGTCACGCCCACAGCGGACCGCACCGTCACCACCGCCACTATAATATAAACAAAGAAACACCAAGTATACAAAAGCAGCAAATAAAAACAAATGGGACGTCCCGGGACCCGTTCACAAAACGTTCGGTTCACACAGGCGGCAGCCAAACAGGCAGCCGATTTACTTCCTACCTGCAAATGAGCGCGATAGGCTGGAGGGGGCGGAGCATACATTGCCATGGCCGCGGAGTGCCAATATCGACGCAACATTTCAAGTCCAACCAATTGAGTGAGAGCACCGCCCACTCACCCATTAAAGTCAACTTTAAAGTAGTAAAGTAGTTGAATGTAAAATCAAAAAATAAAAAGCCTACAAATGGTCTAAACCACCTCCAAAAAAGCGGTCCCCCACAGATCACTCTTCAGAGGGGCGGTAAGAATCTGCCGCCTGTGTAAATGAACCTAAAAAAAATGGCGCAAAAAAAAAAAAAAAAAAAAAGAAGAGAGGTCATTGTCCATGGCAACCAAATGAGGATTTATAAACCCGTAAAGTATATTTTTTAGTTTTGGTTTGAGAGGGATTAGAGGCTCTGTCAGTTTTTATCACTGTCGGGTGTCCCCGTTAGGGAGATTCCCCCCTATTTCTCCTGTTTATTATCAGTGAAAGTAAAAAAAAAAAAAAAAAAATGTGTTGTCCCCCAAAAAAATAATAATAAAAAAAAGTAATATAGGAGGTGAAATTTTCCAATGGGTGGGGGTTTGTAGTTCTGGTGACCTGGGGGGGTCCCTGGGGAATTTCCTTAATTTACAAGGATTTCCTCTCACTTCCCGTTTCATCTATGAGACAGGAAGTGAAGCCAAAATCCCCCCCCAAGCGGGACAGGAAGTGAAGCCAAAATCCCCCCCAAGCGGGACAGGAAGTGAAGCCAAAATCCCCCCCAAGCGGGACAGGAAGTGAAGCCAAAATCCCCCCCCCCCAAGCGGGACAGGAAGTGAAGCCAAAATCCCCCCCCCAAGCGGGACAGGAAGTGAAGCCAAAATCCCCCCCCCCCAAGCGGGACAGGAAGTGAAGCCAAAATCCCCCCCCCCAAGCGGGACAGGAAGTGAAGCCAAAATCCCCCCCCCCCCAAGCGGGACAGGAAGTGAAGCCAAAATCCCCCCCCCCCCAAGCGGGACAGGAAGTGAAGCCAAAATCCCCCCCCCCCCCCAAGCGGGACAGGAAGTGAAGCCAAAATCCCCCCCCCCCAAGCGGGACAGGAAGTGAAGCCAAAATCCCCCCCCCCCCCAAGCGGGACAGGAAGTGAAGCCAAAATCCCCCCCCCCCCCAAGCGGGACAGGAAGTGAAGCCAAAATCCCCCCCCCCCAAGCGGGACAGGAAGTGAAGCCAAAATCCCCCCCCCCCCCCAAGCGGGACAGGAAGTGAAGCCAAAATCCCCCCCCCCCAAGCGGGACAGGAAGTGAAGCCAAAATCCCCCCCCCCCCAAGCGGGACAGGAAGTGAAGCCAAAATCCCCCCCCCCCCCCCCTTCCCCCTCCCCCCCCCCCAAGCGGGACAGGAAGTGAAGCCAAAATCCCCCCCCCAAGCGGGACAGGAAGTGAAGCCAAAATCCCCCCCCCCCCCCCCCAAGCGGGACAGGAAGTGAAGCCAAAATCCCCCCCCCAAGCGGGACAGGAAGTGAAGCCAAAATCCCCCCCCCAAGCGGGACAGGAAGTGAAGCCAAAATCCCCCCCCCAAGCGGGACAGGAAGTGAAGCCAAAACCCCCCCCCCCAAGCGGGACAGGAAGTGAAGCCAAAATCCCCCCCCCAAGCGGGACAGGAAGTGAAGCCAAAATCCCCCCCCAAGCGGGACAGGAAGTGAAGCCAAAATCCCCCCCAAGCGGGACAGGAAGTGAAGTAACCCATTCCGTTTTGGGGTGGGGACAGGAAGTGAAGCAACCCGCCCCCCCCCAAAACGGGACAGGAAGTGAAGCCAAAATCCCCCCCAAGCGGGACAGGAAGTGAAGCCAAAATCCCCCCCAAGCGGGACAGGAAGTGAAGCCAAAATCCCCCCCAAGCGGGACAGGAAGTGAAGTAACCCGCCCCCACCCCAAAACGGGACAGGAAGTGAATCCAAAATCCCCCCAAAGTGGAAGTGATGTGAAATCTCCCTGTTATACTGACTGGGGTTTTGCTCACAGTTCTGCTTTTATAGGGGATTTTTTTTTCAAAAAATTTTTTTTTTTTTTTCAAAAAAATCTAATAAAAAAAAAAAAAAAAAAAGTTACTGGTTTTCTTTGAAGGATATTTTTCTGCACTTTTCATAGATAAGTCCTCAGGTTTACAAGTGCAAATTAAAAGAATGAAAGTCGCCTTCTGATTGGTTGCTCCAGGCTTCCCTTTGCCCCCCCCCCCCCCATATAATAAAACACTGGGCGGGGATCAATCTTTGGTCTTTTTTTTACCCTCATACATTCCAGACTCCGGATCCACCATATCTACAATGTGACCGAGAAATCGATCATCAGCATCGCAGCAGAGAGGAAAATGAATAATATTGATTGGAATTAGAAGGGAGCGATCACCGCCCACATGGCCGGCCCCCTCACTTCATTATTTTGTGATTCGTTAGCCAAACGCTCGGCCAGTAACTTTCCAAGCAAATCAAACCCCCCCCCCCCCCCCCCATTACAAAAAAATTAACAATTCCTTCGACACCTGAATCCGATATCTCTGCGGTGCGATTTGAGCCGATACAAGAAGAATGGGCTCAAAACTAACTGCAAAGAATCACGTCCGATTCCTGCCCCGATCGCATGTGTGCCCAGATTCACACAGGAGCAGGGAAACCGGATTGCGATTCTGACAGGAAGGAATCGCACCGCATTCCTGTGAAAACAAATGGCCTACTGCCCCTGCCCCACCCCTATAACTAGCCTTCACAGGAAGGAGCACACAGAAGGGTGATGCGTGTCAAACCAAAGAAAATTCCCAGCTCAACTTACCAAGCAGCCGGCACAACCAACCTAACCGTATGCCTTGAGCCCGGGTTCACACTGTAGCGATGCGCGAACCAGAGTGATTCCAGCGCCGATGCATCACATCTCTTCCGCAGGCAGTTCATACTCCGGGGTGTCAATACAATGTTAATGACACCCCCAGGTCGGTTCACAGATTGCAGTGCGAACTCGCACAGGAATCTCATCGCATAGGTGAGAACACCCGTGCAACCCGATTCCGGTGGGGGGGTCCCTGCACCTTTATGGGAACGGGGCGCTGCGGGACCCTCCGCCATTTTTTGCCGTCTTTCGGCCGTTCTGCGCATGCGCGGCTATACGGAGCCTCGGAAAATGCCAGAAATGTCCGTAATTTGCGGCGCATGCGCAGAACGGCATTAGACGGAACATCGGAAATCTCCGTATTTGTCGGTCTGCGCATGCGCGGCCGACTTACGAACATTTCCGACTTCCGTACAGGCGGTCAGTCCCTATTGAGTTATTGAGTTTGTAACTCAGGGACCCCCTGTACTCGCTATAGGCGAGTACTTGACTGAAAGTATCGATACTCACTGAAAAAAAAAAGGGCATCGTTGCAACCCAAATAAAAACCAAGAGGAAGGAGAGAAACGTAAAGTCTCCTTTACAAGGCGGAGCGGATGATTGGTGAGGAGCGGATGTGGAGGGGATGACATGGTGGGCGTGTCTCCTCCCAATCAACTTTTACTATTGGGCCATATTGGACACACCCACATTCCTGTATTCCCTTTCTGATAGGCCACACCTATTAATATAAAACGAGATTGGTAGCAGCATTACAAATAAATAACTATAAAGCGGGATACACACTGTACAATTTTCCTTCACCAAAACCATATAATAGGAGGTCCCACATTAAGAGCTTCAATTTGTATGTAATCAGGCCGGCCCTCCTACTACATGGTTTTGGTAAATCTGAAGGAGAATCAGACAAAAAGTTAAGATCTGATTTGTGAGACCCCCCAAGTCGCATAACATGCGTTATCCCATGTTAGTCAATGAGAGCTGTGTTAGCACTACTGAAGTCGCTCCGACTTCAGAAAAGGTTCCTGTACCACTTCAAGGCGACTTCAATCCGACTTGTGCCCATAGACTTTAAAAAAAAACAGAAGTCGCCTCCAAGTCGGAGCCTCATCTATAGTGATGCGATTTGGACCCAACATTACAGGAAGATTCCCCCAAGCAGTGTAGCCCCTCCACGTCAAAGTCACATCAAGGTGCATGGCCAAGTCGTACTCAAGTCGCAGGTAGTACTGGGCCCTTGTACACACGGCCACAACTTTGCATCCGACGTCTCTGGGCGACTTCATCGGGACCTGCATAGGACTTCTTTAAACAGGAATCAAATGCAAGTCGTGTTGAAGTCACACCAAAGCAGCGCAGGAACCTTTTTTCCAAGTCGCACCGAAGGTTCTATTGGGGCTTGACTCATCATGCGACTTTGAACTCTTAAGTTGCAGGAAAAGTCGCAGCAGTGTGAGAGGGGGGGGGCTTAAGTTGCTTCAGGTTGCAGTAGTGCGAACCGAGCCTTCGAGTGTCCTTGCGCGGACCCTGCATGGATTAAAAAGAAAAAACGCACCCGATGGGAACAAGTCCTCAGGAATCACATTTTACAGAGCCAATCAGCACGGCAGACTAATAATCCGGAGTGCCATCTTAGAGGCTGGTAATACTTTATTATTGGAGGTACGACTGCTATACTGCACCTGGTAACACTGGGAAAGAAACAGCGGCCTCTCTGATGTCAGGTAAAGGAATATGGAACAGCTAATTTTTTATTAAAAAAGAACCCGCCCCCAAGATGAGTGATTTGTATAAATGCTGGATGTAAATCTAACTTGCACTCCGAACACTGACACCAGGGAGACCCCCCTGATCTGTTTACCCTCCTCATCACCTCAGCGGAGAGAGACAGTTTAGAAACGCGTGAACTCCGAGGCCAGTTCAGGACTCCCGGAATTTCTAAGAAACTTCTTCATTTGAAGAGCTGCATTGACTCCAGTGATTTATGCGTTGGGTGGGGCCCCCTTGGTGTTCCCAGCATACCCCATAGAACATTGCACGGTGCGTTGGGTGGGGCCCCTTAGTGTTCCCGGAATCTCCATAGAACATTGCACTGTGCGTTGGGTGGGGCCCCTTAGTGTTCCCGGAATCTCCATAGAACATTGCACTGTGCGTTGGGTGGAGTCCCCTCGGTGTTCCCGGAATCTCCATAGAACATTGCACTGTGCGTTGGGTGGGGCCCCCTCGGTGTTCCCGGAATCTCCATAGAACATTGCACTGCGTGTTGGGTGGGGCCCCTTAGTGTTCCCGGAATCTCCATAGAACATTGCACTGTGCGTTGGGTGGAGTCCCCTCGGTGTTCCCGGAATCTCCATAGAACATTGCACTGTGCGTTGGGTGGGGCCCCCTCGGTGTTCCCAGCATACCCCATAGAACATTGCACTGTGCGTTGGGTGGGGCCCCTTAGTGTTCCCGGAATCTCCATAGAACATTGCACTGTGCGTTGGGTGGGGCCCCCTCGATGTTCCCGGAATCTCCATAGAACATTGCACTGTGCGTTGGGTGGGGCCCCCTCGGTGTTCCCAGCATTTCTCATAGAACATTGCACTGTGCGTTGGGTGGGGCCCCCTCGGTGTTCCCAGCATTTCTCATAGAACATTGCACTGTGCGTTGGGTGGGGCCCCCTCGATATTCCCGGAATCTCCATAGAACATTGCAGTGTGCGTTGGGTGGGGGCCCCTCTGTTTTCCCAGCATTCCAAAAAGAATATTGCACTGTGCGTTGGGTGGGGCCCCTTAGTGTTCCCGGAATCTCCATACAACATTGCACTGTGCGTTGGGTGGGGCCCCCTCGGTGTTCCCGCCCCTCCATAGAACATTGCACTGTGCGTTGGGTGGGGCCCCCTCGGTGTTCCCGCCCCTCCATAGAACATTGCACGGTGCGTTGGGTGGGGCCCCCTCGGTGTTCCCGGAATCTCCATAGAACATTGCACGGTGCGTTGGGTGGGGCCCCCTCGGTGTTCCCGCCCCTCCATAGAACATTGCACGGTGCGCGTCTCAGTGTAGGACCAGCTTTGTTCTGTAGAACATTCATGCATATAAAGGATATAGAAATCGGAGCCGTATGGAGTTTTTATATTAAAAAAGAATGACGTTGCAAGGGACGAGGTATACGGTATATACTGCAATCCCACCTTTGCAGAGCTTTATGTTGGTTACACAGACGGGGCCCCTCAGGATCACCTCCAGCCTGCTCCTCTATGGACTGGATCATGGTAGCCCTTTAATTAATCAATTAAAAAAAAAAAAAAAGACAATTGGGAAAAAAAAAAAAACTTGTCTTCTACGTGTTCTGTGTCGGGCGGCGGTCCAGGTTCTGTGTCGGGCGGCGGTCCGGGTCACGTGTGCTGGTCGTCGGGGGAGCAGACTAGATCCTGGAGGACAGGAAGTCCCACGTGTGTCGCAGTGCCGAGTCACAGCTCAATCTTCACTCCCTTTATGAACGGTAATCCGGTGGGAACGTTCCTTTTATAATCGATATACTGATCTCCGAAGAAGTGGATGAGGGAGTACTCCTCTTCCTCCACCCGCTCGCGGAAGAACCTCCAGGAAGCCAGAGTGTAGCCAATCAGACAGACCGGATTACACAGCAAAACCTGACAGACAGAAAGCAGAATGACAGACACGGGATTAAAGTGATTGTATTTTTTTATATTACCACTTCAATACAGGACACACCCCCTTCCTGCACGGCCAATATTCAGCGCTGTCACACTTTGAATGACAATTGTGCACTCATGCTGCACTGTAACCATGTGAGATCTTGATCAAATTTTTTTTTTTTTTTTTAAACACAGTTTTCTTTTTGGGTGTTTTTTTTTGCAAAAGTTAAAACGCACTCAAAATGAAAATTTTGAAAAAAAAAAAAAAAAAAAAAAAAAAAAAACTTTTCTACCCCCCCTCTTTTCACTCCCTTCACCACCACCACTCTGCCTTCCCTATTCCTCATTTCCGTTTCATCTCGATCCCCCTCTCTCTCGATCTCTCTCTCTATCTCGCTCTCTCGATCTTTAAATTGCATCTATTTTTTTCATTTTGTTTTTCATTTTCCCATTGTTTAATTTATATACATTTTATTCTACCCTTTAAGGCCTCATGCACACTGGACGTTTTTGGACATTTTTGCAGCGGCTGTTTTTGGCTTCAGACATTTTTTTTTTCCCCTACAGTCAGTAAACTCCCCAGCATGTTATCCTATTTATCTATGCACACATAGGCTGTTAGTTTTTGGCTTGCCATTTTTTTTTCAGCTGTATAAAAAAAAAAAAAAAAAAAGTGGGCCCCCTAACCCCCCAGAAGACCATGCTCACCCACCACCGTAAAGTTTGGCAACTAGCCATAAACAAGACCAAAGCACCGTCCATCCACGCTCATACCCCTTTATGGAACAACCCTCAACTTCCTGAACTCCTCAAGATACCCGATCAGACCCTATGGATCTCCAAGGGTATAATAGCCTCCCCTTAATACCTGTGAGAGGAATCAGTGAGACAATTCCAGGCCCTCAAGGACGAGTTTCACCTCCCTAACCACATGCTCTTCCGGCATGCCCTTAACTCCCAGCTCGCTGGATCCGCTACCTACCGTAAGCGTGATCCAGGGACAAGATCCTAAGAAGCTCATTTCCTTCTATAATCAACTGCTGCTACCTGATGCCACCCTGTCGGCACACAGCCTGAAACCTAAATGGGAGGCGGACCTGGGCGCGGTGGAGCATGAGGACTGGGAGGACGCACTTGCTGTCTCCAAACTAGTGTCCCCTAAACTCTCGGATAGGCTCACCCACCTCTACATCCTGCATAGGTCGTACCTCACTCCTGTCCGCCTCGCTAGATTTAGGCCAGACCACAACCCCTCCTGCCCTAAGTGCGGAGACTCGGAGGGCACGTTCTACCACCTAATATGGGCCTGCCCGCACATTCAGGCCTTCTGGGCACAAGTCATCAAATTTCTGCACGACCGAATGGGCTCACCCCTATCCCTATGCCCCCGCCAATGTATACTAGGGATCCTCCCGCTCCCTGAGGAAGAAAAATATCTCGCTACACTTCTCCAGGAAACCCTTCTCCTCGCTAGAATGCAAATTGCTCGCACATGGATCAAAGCGCATCCCCCCCACCCCTCAGGCATGGATAGCAGCTGTCAATGCCACCCTCCCATTCAAGAAGGTACTGTATCTCCACCGAGGCTGCCCAGCTAAATATAATAAAATATGGGATAAGTGGATCGGGGATCCAGACACATGCCGACCTAAAGAGTGCTGCACTACCCTCCAGCTATATACGCCCCTGTACCCTTTTACCCTGACACGAGCAGCCCACCCTACCCCGGTACTGAGTCTGCAAGGTTATCTCGTACACCCTAATGTGACTGCTGCGCAATGTGGCCCCACAAACCAGTAGCAAGCCCGATTCGTGCTCCTGGGAGCAGCACTGAAACTCACGCCATGACACCAGCCTACAATAAGTGGAACACCTTTCCTTATTAGTCGACATTTTTGCATTCTGACATGTCAACTTTGTAACCCGTTGATATAGTGCCTGTTGCACTTTAATATGTGTATATGTATCCTTGTTTGATTAATGCTCAATAAACTTGATTTTGTTTAAAAAAAAAAAAAAAAAAGTGGGTTCCGAGAGGAGTTTTTCAGCTGTAAAAAACGCTCAAACGTCAAAAAAATGCTGATAAAACACTCAAAAACGGGGCTCACCAGCATTTAAAGCAGGGGTCTCAAACTAGCGGCCCTCCAGCTGTTGGGAAACTACAAGTCCCATGAGGCATTGCAAGGCTGACAGTTACAAGCATGACTCCTGCAGGCAGAGGCATGATGGGACTTGTAGTTTCGCAACAGCTGGAGGGCCGCCAGTTTGAGACCCCTGCTTTAAAGTTTTTGATCCGTTGAGGAAAAAAAAAAAAAAAAGAAAAAAAAAAAAACAACACTAAAAACGTGGAAAAAACGCTATTGCAAAAACATTGAAAGACGTTTGCATGAGGCCTTATATAAAATTTTTTCTGCATTATATAAAAAAAAAAAAATTTTGGGTAATTTTTATTTTAGTAGCTGTATTCTTTTTAACCACTTCAGCCCCGGAAGGATTTACCCCGTTCATTTTTGCACTATGGCTCTGTGTTAATTTAACTGACAATTGCGCGGTCGCGTGACGTTGTACCCAAATAAAATTGATGTCCTTTTTTCCCCCCACCAACAAATAGAGCTTTATTTTGGTGGTATTTAAACATCTCTGCTTTTTTTTTTTTTTTTTTTTTATAAGTCCATAAATATATCCCATAGTTTGTAGACACGATGAATTTTGTGCAAACCAATCAATATACACTTATTGGGATATTTTTTTTAGAATACATATTGGTCTAAATTGATGAAGAAATTCGATTTTTTTTTCTTTTATTGGATGTTTTATAGCAGAAAGTAAAAACATTTCAAAATGGTTGGCTTTTTTGTTTATAGCGCAAAAAAAAAAAAAAAAGAAAAAACCGCAGAGGTTTTTTCTTGGCTTTAATTGGTGGTCGCTCATTTATATTTTGTTGCCACTTTATTGCATGCGTGACAAAGGGGTCCTGCGCAGCTACGAAACGTATCACTTATTCCTTTGTGATGTGATCTCTCTGCAATAAGAGCTTTGGACTACAAATGAAGATCTATGGTGCCAAGTGCCGTTTCTTCCCTAGCCTGTGCTGTTAATCGCAGCTCGCATGCGCGGGAGCGACGTCACGCGTCTTCGGCGAATCACAGAGCCCGAGTCAGCGGCCCGGAAGGAAGAGGGGCCAGAAGAAGATGGACGCTGCCCACGCTGGATTCTTTTGCAGGTAAGTGGCACATAATGGGCTAGTATGCGATGTGTACTAGCCCATTATGCTTTTCATTTGCAGGCTGCTGCAGCGAGCAAAAAAGAGGAAGTAAAACCCTACAGAATAAAGAAGATGCATTGATTTGGGTTATTTTCACCAAAGAAATGTAGCAGAAAACATTGTGCTAAATTTATGAAGAAAAAAAATTGTAAAAAAGAAAAAAAAAAAAAAAACACATTTTCAAAATTTGCAATTATTTTTGTTTATTTAGCAAAAATAAATAAAAAACCCAGTGGGCATTAAATACCACCAAAAGAAAAGCTTTATTTGTGGGAATAAAATGATAAAAACGTTGTGTGTACAGTGTTGCATGAGCGCGCAATTGTCAGTGTGACAGCGCTGAAAGCTAAAAATTGGCCTGGGCAGGAAGGTGGGGGGGGGGGGGGGGGGGGGGGGGGGGGGGTGACAGTGCCAGGGAACTGAAGTGGTTAAAATGAAAATTAAATTTGGTGTTAAATATTCGAGCTGCACGATTTGGGCCAAAATGAGAATCACAATTTTTTTTGGCTTAGAAAAGATAACTATTCTTGCAA
This sequence comes from Lithobates sylvaticus, assembly GCA_028564925.1. Lineage (NCBI taxonomy): Eukaryota > Metazoa > Chordata > Amphibia > Anura > Ranidae > Lithobates > Lithobates sylvaticus. Next base: position 210,855,752 of record CM053035.1, on the reverse strand, counting down.
CGTAAAAACGTTCACATAAAAAAATAAAAAATTGGGCTAACTTTACTGGTTCTTTTTTTTTTTTTTTTATTCATTAAAGTAATTTTTTCCCCAAAAAATAATTGCATTTTAAAGACCGCTGTGCAAATACAGTGTGACATAAAATAACAACCATATACACATATATTATATATATATATATATATATATATTAAATGTTTGGTGGTCTAGCAAAAAAAAAAAAAAATGATTTTAACTTGAAACCAACAAATGTCAGAAAAAGGTTTAGTGTTTAAACTTCACACAGTCTATTCCTTTGACAAATTGTTACAATGTTTATACTTAAGTTCCACTGCTAAAGAAAGTTGTAAATCTTGGCAGACTGCCCGTTTTTTCCTTCCTTTCTTTTGAAGGCTTCAGCAGAGCAGAGAGAATTCTTTGCATAGAAAGAGGTGTGAAACACTTGTCAATATCGCAACAGGGGGAAAATAAAATAAAATCGCAACAATGATTCTTGGCGATTAATCGTGCAGCTCTACCGTGTGCGCGTTTGTATCTGAACATGTCTTTCTACCTGATACAGATTAGCATTCAGATCTATGAGTGGCGTGGTACCTGGGTCCCGATGCTCCAGTAGAACCAGCCGACATAGGAAGGGTGTCTGAACCAGGAATAAACGCCGGAGGTGACCAGCGTGTGCGTCTCGGACTTCTCGTTCTGGACGATGTGGTTGAAGTTGGAGCCGGCCGTCAGCATTGCGGACTTCCTCAGAGACTCCCCGAAGATCACCATCACCAGTCCGATGACACTCAGCCATGTGATCTGCTTCAGGCCTGCGAGGGGGAGGGGAGGACATTCTCATCAACCATACAAAGAGAAGCCGTCATCTCTCCCCATTACCCGTCCCTTACATCAGGGCTCAAAATTTCAAGTCCTGAGCTACTAGCCAGGCTTCAAGGGTTACTCGCCACCAATTGCCCCACCCAACCCCGCCCCTAAACATGCCCCACCCCTAAACACACCCTCATAAATTCTCGTTAAGACCACTTTCACACTGAGGCGCTTTTCAGGCGCTTTCACGCTAAAAACAGCACCTAAAAAGCTCACGAAAACTTATTTCCATTTAAATCAATGAACGCTTTCACACTGGGGCAGTGTGCTGGCAGGGCTGTGAAAAACTCCCCCCCCCCCATTGAAATGAATGGAAAGCTCTTCAAAAGCGCCTGAAAAGCTCTTCAAAAGCGCTCAGTGTTTTTACTGGCAGTTTAGAAGTGCTTCAGTGTGAAAGTGGCCTTATTGACACTTAATATTTATTTTTATAACTTCTGCATAAAACATTAACAACTTTACCCGTGCCCACCAATGCAGCCCACCCGTGCCCACCAATGCAGCCTACCCGTGCCCACCAATGCAGCCTACCCGTGCCGGGGAGGAGATGAACAGGAGAGCCACCCCGGATGTTCGCAGCGCAGGGAACACAGTGATAACAGCTTTCATTAAAATTTCTGTGTTCCCGCCGCTCAGCGTCACATACAGCCCAGCCCCCTGGCCGGGGAACTTTGACAGATCACCTGTCACCGAGATTGGACGTGTGATCTGTCTATCAAAGTCCCGGGACCAGGGGGCGGGGCTGTATGTGACGTTGAGCGGCGGGAACACAGAAATTAAAATGAAAGCTGTTATCACTGTGTTTCCCACGCTGTAAACATCCGGGCAGCTCTCTCTATTCCCCTCCACGATCTCTGGGAGAAGGACTCCCATTCCGCCAAGGCTCAGGTCCCACCACACCCCCCCTCCCCACACGCGCTCCAGGCAGTCCTCGCCAGCCCTCAAAATGCGAGCAGGCGAGTGCAAATTTTGAGGGCTGGCTTACATAGTGCCACTATATCTATCTATCTATCTATACACACACATTTTTTTTCTTATATTTAATTTATTTCTGGTCTTCACATCGTATAACAGACCCTCGGACACCAACCTGGACAGATGGTTTTCTCGATGGTGAACTCCACCCAGGAGGAGATGGCGGCCAGTGTGTACTCCACGCTGTGGTTGAGTAGGAAGGAGTCCAGGGATAAACTTTTAGGATTGTTCACCGCCGTGATGAGATATTCCGAGTAGTGGAAGAAGGACAGAGAACACACATACCTGGAAGGGGAGAAGATTATCTGTATTAGAAACGGGAATCCACATCACAGCTAAACCCACATCCAGGTGATAAAAGTCACATCATCATCATCATCATCACTACGCAGGTCCGAGTCAGGCCCCTTTCACACTTATACGACTTCAAAGTCGCACGATTTTGCCGCGATTTCAAGGAATGCCTGTGTAAGTGGCATCAAAATCGGACCAAAGTAGTGCAGGGACTTCTTTGAAGTCGGAATAACTTGAAGTGGTATTAATATGAATGGCTGTCATTGGAAACCATGGGGAACGACTTGTCATGCTACTTTGCAGTCCCAAGTCGTATAAGTGTGAAAGGGGCCTCACTGAGGGACCCATAAATATCTTCCAGTTATGGTGCGTCATTGCAACGAGGGGGGGGGGGGGCTCATTTATTTTTATCAACAGCCAACACACCGCAATGCACAGAAAGTTGTACATACTGGACAGGTAAGTGGTGTTCAGTCTGTGGTGACACCACAACTCTCTAAAGCCCCACACACACACACACACACGATCGGACTTTGTACAAAAACTTTCCCGTGGATTTTTGTACAAAGGGCGTTGGCCGTAAACTTGTATTGCATATACACGATCGGACTTTTTAGGCCACGAACGTAGTGGTGTTTCAACATACTGACGACACTTCAAAAGAGGACGTTCAATTACTCCAGCGCCACCCTTTGGTCAACTTCTGTATTGTTGTCTGATCTTTTGCATTGGTTCTGAGCATGCGTGTGTGTGTACTTTGTACAAAAAAGTCCGATGGTTTTCTGTACACACGGTCGGACTTTGCATCGGACTTTTGTTGACCGAAAGTTTGTCCGTTCGCACAGCCAATAAAAGTCAGATGAAAACCGAAAAAAAAGTTTGTCCGATGGAGCGTACACATGGTCGGATGTTGCTTTAAAACAGCTAATTTGCATGTTTGTTGTCAAAAAGTCCGATCGTGTGTACAAGCCTTATCACATGTATGGTGCCTGACAACACAACGCACACAGGTGTGAATGGACCACAAAGCCACATTCCGATCCGATGTACGCAAAACACCATAAAATACAGTTCAAGGGTACAAAAAAGGCAAAACTACTATTTTTTTTTTTTAAGGATAGAAAGGGTTAAAACAACTTTCAGATTTTTATTCTATTTAAAAAAAAAAAAAAAAAACTAAAGAGGGATTTGCCATTTCCCAGAACTTAAAGTTGAGGTTTATCCGCTTCCGGACCCAAACAATCGCGGCGATAGCTCACGTGTCGTTTGAACGTCCCGCTGAGCACGTATGCGAGCTCAGCGGGACGGGGCGCTTTAATTATTTTTTCTTATTTATTTTACTTTATTTTGACTTCTGTTCCCTTGTAATAGAAAGAAAAAAGCATGACAGGACCTCTTTAATGTGAGATTTGAAGTATTTTTTATGCAGCAGAACAACCCCGCCCCCTCCTCCGCCCGTATATCCTCCTGTAGTAGTGATGTGTACATACAGAATACATTATATACACACACACACACACACACACACACACACACACACACACACGTACTCACCATCCGAAGTGTCTCCATGGTGATTGGCTGACGCCCACCACCAACCCACAGCCAAAGGCGAAGCCCAGGAACGCGGCTCTGATGGCCACCTGCAAGACACAGACATGGATCACATATGGAACAAAGAGAACCCGTCATGGATCAGAACACACACAGAGACGTCCAGTAATAAAAACTCATCACTGCAATGATCTGCAGATCCAGGAGAAGGAGGAGCCAGGGGAGGAGGAGCTTCTATGCAAATACTGACACTTCCTCTAAAGTTCAACTCGGCTCCGCCCCAACCTTCCTATTAAAAGAGCAACAGGAAGCCTGAAGAGGAAGGGGGTGTGGTCATACATTATCTCCCCAAGTCTCCCTATTGGTTGAAGAGGCCAGCTGTCAAAAAAAAAAAAAAGCAATAGCAAGCAAGTAGGCGTGGCCTTATGTTACCCCTGTGTCTCTCTATAGAACATAAAGACCACCTGTAACATTAAAGGAGCAATAGGGAGCCTAGGAAGGAGGGAGGGGGTGTGGTCATGTATGAAGTCTCCCTACTGGTCAGTGATATACCGCCTGTCACATTAGGAGGAGCAATAGGGAATATAACAAAGAAGAAAGGGGGTGTGGTCATGTATTACCCCTGATTCTCCCTAAAGGTCAAAAGGGTGACATTAAAAAGGAGCCTGAGAATGAGTGAGTAGGTGTGGTCATAGATTACCCCCCCCCCCCCCCCAGTCTACTTTATAGGGAGCCTGAGGGAGGGGTGTGGCTTATTACTCCCAAGTCTTTCTATTGGCCAATGAGGTCCCATTAAAGGAGCCATAGGGAGCCTGGGAGAATGAAGTGAGTAGGTGTGGTCATAGATTACCCTAAGTCTACCTATAGAGAGCCTCAGAATGAGTAGGCGTGGTCATAGATTACCCTGAGTCTACCTATAGAGAGCCTCAGAATGAGTAGGCGTGGTCAGATTACCCTGAGTCTACCTATAGGGAACCCGAGGATGAGGGAGGGGTGTGCTCATATTACTCCCAAGTCTTTCTATTGGCCAGTGAGGTCACCGTCGCATTAAAGGAGCCATAGAGAGCCTAATAATGGAGTGAGTAGGTGTGGCCTAGATGAACCCAGCGTCTCCCTATAGGGAGCCTGATAATGAAGTGAGTAGGTGTGGCCTAGATGAACCCAGCGTCTCCCTATAGGGAGCCTGATAATGAAGTGAGTAGGTGTGGCCTAGATGAACCCAGCGTCTCCCTATAGGGAGCCTGATAATGGAGTAGGCGTGGCCTAGATGAACCCAGCGTCTCCCTATAGGGAGCCTGATAATGAAGTGAGTAGGCGTGGCCTAGATGAACCCAGAGACTCCCTATAGGGAGCCTGATAATAAAGTGAGTAGGCGTGGCCTAGATGAACCCAGAGACTCCCTATAGGGAGCCTGATAATAAAGTGAGTAGGTGTGGCCTAGATGAACCCAGAGACTCCCTATAGGGAGCCTGATAATGAAGTGAGTAGGTGTGGCCTAGATGAACCCAGCGTCTCCCTATAGGGAGCCTGATAATGAAGTGAGTAGGTGTGGCCTAGGTGAACCCAGAGTCTCCCTATAGGGAGCCTGATAATGAAGTGAGTAGGTGTGGCCTAGATGAACCCAGAGTCTCCCTATAGGGAGCCTGATAATGAAGTGAGTAGGCGTGGCCTAAATGAACCCAGAGTCTCCCTATAGGGAGCCTGATAATGAAGTGAGTAGGCGTGGCCTAAATGAACCCAGAGTCTCCCTATAGGGAGCCTGATAATGAAGTGAGTAGGTGTGGCCTAGATGAACCCAGAGTCTCCCTATAGGGAGCCTGATAATGAAGTGAGTAGGCGTGGCCTAAATGAACCCAGAGTCTCCCTATAGGGAGCCTGATAATGAAGTGAGTAGGTGTGGCCTAGATGAACCCAGAGTCTTCCTATAGGGAGCCTGATAATGAAGTGAGTAGGTGTGGCCTAGGTGAACCCAGAGTCTCCCTATAGGGAGCCTGATAATGAAGTGAGTAGGTGTGGCCTAGGTGAACCCAGAGTCTCCCTATAGGGAGCCTGATAATGAAGTGAGTAGGCGTGGCCTAGATGAACACAAGCTCTCCTTTTAGGGCACAGACCGCCTGTCACATAGGAGCAATAGGGAGTCTGAGGAGGAGGAGGAAAGGGGGTGTGGTCATGTTTTACCCCTGAGCCTCCCTACAGGTCAGAGGTCACCTGTCACATTAAAGAAGCAATAAAAGGCACCTGAGAACGTAGTGAGAGGGCGTGGTCATATGTTACCCCGAGTCTCCCTATAGGACACACACGTTCTGTAACATTAAAATGAGCAATAGGGAGCCTGCGGAGGGAGGGGGGGGGGGGGGGGTTGTGCTCATATTACTCCCAAGTCTTACTATTGGTCAGTGAGGTCGCCGCCCATCACATTAAAGAAGCGGATAAAAGCCACTTATACATAAAAAGTCGAGGATTGCCGCAGGCGTGTAAGAAGATTTAATTTGTCAGTGGGGAGAGCTCTTCCCATTCAGGATTGGTCATCTATGTGATCATGTGACTGTTTTAATGTCAAAATGCGCCGCTGACATCATGACATGTAACGTGTACTTATGACATCACTTGTAGGGGGGAGAACAACTTGTCCCCCCCCCCATACTGAAAGCATATCCTATGACATCCTGGGTACCAGCGGCGGCTGGTGCACCATTTTTGGGGGGGGGGGTGCGGAAAACAAACCCCCCCTCCCCCACCCTGTACTTACCCCATGCAGGTCGCGGGCGGCTTCTCCTCCCAGCCAATCCGGTCTAAGGACCCGCTAACTGATTGGCTCATAAACCTATGCGTCTGGCACCCCACATGGGGATTAGGGGGCCGGCGCCCCCTACGGACGGGCGGCCGCTACTGTATCCGGATATTATACGATGGACGGGGAGTGTTTCCTCCGCTGTGACCGGCAGAGATGGAGGATGAAGAAGGATTGTCTGATCTTCCTCTATAGTACAATGCTGAGCCTCCCCTCCCCCAACACACTGACACTGCAATCAGCTTTACTCCTCTCACTGCAACCTGAGAAATCCTATTACTGGGAATAGAACAAATCCCCGTCCTCCTGTGACCCCCCCCCTCCCAGCCCCGTCCTCCCGTGACCCCAACCACCCCAACCCCCCGTGACACCCAACCCCCCCAACCCCGTCCTCCCGTAACCCCCCCCCCAACCCCGTCCTCCCGTAACCACAACCCCCCCCGGTGGTGGGAGGAGGTAGGTCTACTTGGTAATGCACCCCCCCCCCCGGTGGTGGGAGGAGGTGGGTCTACTTGGTAATGCACCCCCCCCTGGTGGTGGGAGGAGGTGGGTCTACTTGGTAATGCAGCCCCCCCCCCCCCGGTGGTGGGAGGAGGTGGGTCTACTTGGTAATGCACCCCCCCCCCCGGTGGTGGGAGGAGGTGGGTCTACTTGGTAATGCAGCCCCCCCCCCGGTGGTGGGAGGAGGTAGGTCTACTTGGTAATGCAGCCCCCCCCCCCGGTGGTGGGAGGAGGTAGGTCTACTTGGTAATGCAGCCCCCCCCGGTGGTGGGAGGAGGTAGGTCTACTTGGTAATGCAGCCCCCCCCCCCGGTGGTGGGAGGAGGTAGGTCTACTTGGTAATGCAGCCCCCCCCCCCCCGGTGGTGGGAGGAGGTGGGTCTACTTGGTAATGCACCCCCCCCCGGTGGTGGGAGGAGGTAGGTCTACTTGGTAATGCAGCCCCCCCCCGGTGGTGGGAGGAGGTGGGTCTACTTGGTAATGCAGCCCCCCCCCCCCCCCGGTGGTGGGAGGAGGTAGGTCTACTTGGTAATGCACCCCCCCCCGGTGGTGGGAGGAGGTGGGTCTACTTGGTAATGCAGCCCCCCCCGGTGGTGGGAGGAGGTAGGTCTACTTGGTAATGCAGCCCCCCCCGGTGGTGGGAGGAGGTAGGTCTACTTGGTAATGCACCCCCCCCCCCCCGGTGGTGGGAGGAGGTAGGTCTACTTGGTAATGCACCCCCCCCCGGTGGTGGGAGGAGGTAGGTCTACTTGGTAATGCCCCCCCCCCGGTGGTGGGAGGAGGTAGGTCTACTTGGTAATGCACCCCCCCCCCGGTGGGGGGGGGAGGTAGGTCTACTTGGTAATGCACCCCCCCCGGTGGTGGGAGGAGGTAGGTCTACTTGGTAATGCACCCCCCCCGGGGGGGGTCTACTTGGTAATGCAGCCCCCCCGGTGGTGGTGGGAGGCGGTAGGTCTACTTGGTAATGCACACCCCCCCCCCCCTGGTGGTGGGAGGAGGTAGGTCTACTTGGTAATGCACCCCCCCCCCTGGTGGTGGGAGGCGGTAGGTCTACTTGGTAATGCACTCCCCCCCTGGTGGTGGGAGGCGGTAGGTCTACTTGGTAATGCACTCCCCCCCCTGGTGGTGGGAGGAGGTAGGTCTACTTGGTAATGCACCCCCCCCCTGGTGGTGGGAGGAGGTAGGTCTACTTGGTAATGCACTCCCCCCCCTGGTGGTGGGAGGAGGTAGGTCTACTTGGTAATGCACCCCCCCCCCCTGGTGGTGGGAGGAGGTAGGTCTACTTGGTAATGCACCCCCCCCCCTGGTGGTGGGAGGAGGTAGGTCTACTTGGTAATGCACCCCCCCCCCTGGTGGTGGGAGGAGGTAGGTCTACTTGGTAATGCACCCCCCCCCCCCCCCCCCCTGGTGGTGGGAGGAGGTAGGTCTACTTGGTAATGCACCCCCCCCCCTGGTGGTGGGAGGAGGTAGGTCTACTTGGTAATGCACCCCCCCCCCCCCCGGTGGTGGGAGGAGGTAGGTCTACTTGGTAATGCACCCCCCCCCCCCGGGGGTGGGGGGGGGTAGGTCTACTTGGTAATGCACCCCCCCCCCCCCTGGTGGTGGGAGGAGGTGGGTCTACTTGGTAATGCACCCCCCCCCCCTGGTGGTGGGAGGAGGTAGGTCTACTTGGTAATGCACCCCCCCCCCCCCCGGTGGTGGGAGGAGGTAGGTCTACTTGGTAATGCACCCCCCCCCCCTGGTGGTGGGAGGAGGTAGGTCTACTTGGTAATGCACCCCCCCCCCCAGTGGTGGGAGGAGGTAGGTCTACTTGGTAATGCACCCCCCCCCCTGGTGGTGGGAGGAGGTAGGTCTACTTGGTAATGCACCCCCCCCCTGGTGGTGGGAGGAGGTAGGCAGCATCCTAAAATACAAAAACAAATTTCTGGGAGGTGATGCTTTGCACCGACCCCCCCCCCCCCAATTAAATGCAGCCTATCCGTGTCCATCTGTGCCACCTCATCAGTGTCCACCAGCGCAGTGCTCCCGGCTCTGTCCTGGATGGAGGGGGGGGGGGGGGGTGGGTAGGAAAGGTGGGAGGAGGTAGGTCTACTTGGTAATGCACCCCCCCCCCGGTGGTGGGAGGAGGTGGGTCTACTTGGTAATGCACCCCCCCCCCGGTGGTGGGAGGGAGGTGGGTCTAGGAAGGTGGGGGGAGGGGGGAGGAAGGGTGGTGGTGGGGGGGGGAGGAGGGAGGAAGGTGGGGGGGGGAGGAGGGAGGAAGGTGGGGGGGGGGAGGAGGGAGGAAGGTGGGGGGGGGAGGAGGGAGGAAGGTGGGGGGGGAGGAGGGGGGGGACCCCCCCCCCCCGGTGGTGGGAGGAGGGGGGGGAGGGAGGAGGGGTAGGAAGGTGGGGGGGGGGAGGAGGGAGGAAGGTGGGGGGGAGGGAGGAGGGAGGAAGGTGGGGGGGGGAGGAGGGAGGAAGGTGGGGGGGGGGGGGGGGAGGGGGATGCAGGTGGGGGGGGGGGGTGGTGGGGGGAGGAGGGAGGAAGGTGGGGGGGGGGAGGAGGGAGGAAGGTGGGGGGAGGGAGGAGGGAGGAAGGTGGGGGGGAGGAGGGAGGAAGGTGGGGGGAGGAGGGAGATAGGTAGGTGGGTGACGGTAGGTGTACCTGGTAATGCGCCCCCGGTGGTGGTAGGTAGGGGTAGGTGTACCTGGTAATGCGCTCCCTGGTGGTGGTGGTAGGTAGGGGGAGGGGTAGGTGTACCTGGTAATGCGCCCCCAGGTGGTGGTAGGTAGGGGGGGGGAGGAGGTTACCTGGTAATGCGCTCCCAGGTGGAGGGGGGAGGTAGGTCGGTGGGTCAGTAGGTGTACCTGGTAATGCGCTCCCCGGTAGAGGAGGAGGGGGTAGGTGGGGAGGTAGGTGGGTGTCGGTAGAGGAGGTAGGTCGGTGTACTTGGTAATGCGCTCCCCGGTAGAGGAGGAGGTAGGTGGGTGTCGGTAGGTGGGGGAGGGGGGGTAGGTGGGTGTCGGTAGAGGAGGTAGGTCGGTGTACCTGGTAATGCGCTCCCCGGTGGAGGAGGTAGGTGGGTGTCGGTAGAGGAGGTAGGTCGGTGTACCTGGTAATGCGCTCCCCGGTAGAGGAGGAGGTAGGTGGGGGTAGGTGGGTGTCGGTAGAGGAGGTAGGTCGGTGTACCTGGTAATGCGCTCCCCGGTAGAGGAGGAGGTAGGTGGGGGAGGGGGGGTAGGTGTACCTGGTAATGCGCTCCCCGGTGGTGGGGGGAGGTAGGTGGCGGTAGGTGTACCTGGTAATGCGCTCCCCGGTGGTGGGGGGGGGGGAGGTAGGTAGCGGTAGGTGTACCTGGTAATGCGCTCCCCGGTAGAGGAGGAGAAGGAGGTAGGTGGGGGAGGAGGAGGTAGGTGGCGGTAGGTGTACCTGGTAATGCGCTCCCCGGTGGTGGGGGGGAGGAGGTAGGTAGCGGTAGGTGTACCTGGTAATGCGCTCCCCGGTAGGGGAGGAGGAGGAGGTAGGTAGGTGGGTGTCGGTAGGTGTACCTGGTAATGCGCTCCCCGGTAGAGGAGGTAGGTAGGTGGGAGGGAGGTGAGGTAGGTAGGTAGGTGTACCTGGTAATGCGCTCCCCGGTAGAGGAGGAGAAGGATCCCGTTGAGTCCGGCTATGAAGGCGGTGAGGGAGATGCGGTCTCCGGTACTCCCCAGTAGGCCGGGTCCCCGCTCGGTGTACCGGCTGGTGAGGGCGGGGAGGAGGGTGACGGACACCCCGAGGAGGAAGCTCACCGCACTCACTCTCCCCTCCACCACCAGCCGCTCGCCGGCCATGTTGGAGGAGGCAGAGAGGAAGCGCACCTCCTAACTTCCGCCCGGGGCGGGGCGTGTCTTTCCCGTCTACATAGAGACGCTAGAGAGGTCACAGCGACCCCTGGCGGCCGGACGTCGCACAGCACAGGAGTAGCTCAATGATAGATTTCCCTACATTTATCATCAATGTATGTAATAAAACATTCATTGCACAGTCAGGGCCCATCCCATACATTGCACAACATCCAATAACATCTGATGAGAGCTGACTGTGCTGAGGGGTTATCCATCAGGGTCCATTCATACATCCTTGGGGGGCTATACAGCAGGAAAATAACAATTAAAGGGTAACTCCACTTTCTTGGGAAAAAAAAATTAACAAATCAAAAAAAAACACACAAGTCATGTTATAATTGAATGTAATTAAAAATGACCTTTCCTTTTCAATCTGCAGAGATGTAATAAAAAAATATAATATGACCACCTGGAGGCGCTCTGTACCCAGATTGTATTCAGAACACCCCCCAGAAATTACATTTCCTGCTTGTGTGATTGGCTCATTGATTTTCCCAGAAAATTCTGCACTATCTTTTTCCAGTATCAAAAATATTGCTAAACAATGTTACTTTGTATCTCTATCTCCTCTCTAATCAATGTTTATAAACAATGTTACTTTGTATCACCCATCTGAACAATGTTTATAAATAATATTACGTTGTATCTCTCAATCTCCCATCTGATTGATGTTTATAAACAATGTTACTTTGTATCTCTATATCTCTTGTCTGATCAATGTTTATAAACCATGTTACGTTGTATCTCCCATCTGAACAATGTTTATAAATAACGTTACTTTGGTATCTCTCTAACTCACAATGTTTATAAATTTGTTTACTTTGTATCTCTCCATCTTCTATCCAATCAATGTTTATAAACAATGTTACTTTGTATCGTTCCATCTACCTTCTTATGTTTATAAACCATGTTACTTTGTATCTCCCTATCTCCTGTCTGATCAATGTTTATAAACAATGTAACAATGTTTATAAACAATGTTACTTTGTATCTCCCATCTGATCAATGTTTAAAACAATGTTTATAAGTAATGTTACTTTGGTATCTCTCTAACTCACATTTGAACAATGTTTATAAAAATTTTTACTTTGTATCTCTTCCAGATCTGTGCAGTAATCCAATGTGAGACTTCCTGTAATAAAGACCGCTCACTGCTACTCTCTCTCTCTCCTGTAGTTTTTTGTAGTGGGTGGAGCCTGCTAGGTCCCTCCCACAGCTCTGCTATCTGCGCAGCATTGGCGGCCCATCCATAGGGGACGTACGGGCACCATGCCCCCACCCCTCACCCACCCAGCAGTCAAAAAAAAACTTTTTAAAAAAGTTCCCTTAAAAAAAGAAAATATTTTTTTTTTTCTTTAAGTGCTGGACACAGTGCACTATAGGAAGCGCCACGTCAATGTCATCACGAGATTGCAGACGAGACGCTTCATTTTCAGGCTTTTGACCTGCTTTGCTGCGCAATCCAAAGCGCCGAGCAGCTTCCGCCCGGTGTATTACTGCGGGTGGGAGATTTGTTGTTCAAGTTAGGAGGCTACTTCCGATTTCTCTGTTCCACAGGAAAACCGGAAGTGACATCTGCAGCTCCGTGGAGCGCACGGCCCGAGCGGAGCTGCCTGTAAGGTAATTAAGTGAGCATATGATGGGGCACAGTGAGGCTTCATATGATGGGGCACAGTGAGGCTGTATTTGATGGGGCACAGTGAGGCTGCATATGATGGGGCACAGTGAGGCTGCATATGATGGGGCACAGTGAGGCTGCATATGATGGGGCACAGTGAGGCTGCATATGATGGGGCACAGTGAGGCTGCATTTGATGGGGCACAGTGAGGCTGCTTTTGATGGGGCACAGTGAGGCTGCATTTGATGGGGCACAGTGAGGCTGCATATGATGGGGCACAGTGAGGCTGCATTTGATGGGGCACAGTGAGGCTGCATTTGATGGGGCACAGTGAGGGCTGCATTTGATGGGGCACAGTGAGGCTGCATTTGATGGGGCACAGTGAGGCTGCATTTGATGGGGCACAGTGAGGCTGCATTTGATGGGGCACAGTGAGGCTGCATATGATGGGGCACAGTGAGGCTGCATTTGATGGGGCACAGTGAGGCTTCATATGATGGGGCACAGTGAGGCTGCATTTGATGGGGCACAGTGAGGCTGCATTTGATGGGGCACAGTGAGGCTGCATTTGATGGGGCACAGTGAGGCTGCATATGATGGGGCACAGTGAGGCTGCATATGATGGGGCACAGTGAGGCTGCATATGATGGGGGACAGTGAGGCTGCATTTGATGGGGGCACAGTGAGGCTGCATATGATGGGGCACAGTGAGGCTGCATTTGATGGGGCACAGTGAGGCTGCATATGATAGGGCACAGTGAGGCTGCATTTGATGGGGCACAGTGAGGCTGCATTTGATGGGGCACAGTGAGGCTGCATATGATGGGGCACAGTTAGGCTGCATTTGATGTGGCACAGTGAGGCTGCATATGATGTGGCACAGTGAGGCTGCATTTGATGGGGCACAGTAAGGGTGCATTTGATGGGGCACAGTGAGGCTGCATATGATGGGGCACAGTGAGGCTGCATTTGATGGGGCACAGTGAGGCTGCATATGATGGGGCACAGTGAGGCTGCATTTGATGGGGCACAGTGAGGCTGCATTTGATGGGGCACAGTGAGGCTGCATTTGATGGGGCACAGTGAGGCTGCATTTGATGGGGCACAGTGAGGCTGCATATGATGGGGCACAGTTAGGCTGCATTTGATGTGGCACAGTGAGGCTGCATATGATGTGGCACAGTGAGGCTACATTTGATGGGGCACAGTGAGGCTGCATTTGATGGGGCACAGTGAGGCTGCATATTATGGGGCACAGTGAGGCTGCATTTGATGGGGCACAGTGAGGCTGCATTTGATGGGGCACAGTGAGGCTGCATTTGATGGGGCACAGTGAGGCTGCATTTGATGGGGCACAGTGAGGCTGCATTTGATGGGCACAGTGGCTGCATAAGATGGGCACAGTGGCTGTATTTGATGGGGCACAGTGGCTGCATAAGTTGGGCACAGTGGCTGCATTTGATGGGCACAGTGGCTGCATAAGATGGGCGCAGTAGCTGTATTTGATGGGGCACAGTGGCAGCATTGTGCACAGTGGCTGCGTTTGATAGGCACAGTATCTGTGTTTGATGGAAAAAGTGGCAGCAATTGATGGGCACAATGGCTTCGTTTGATGGGCACAGTGTCTGCGTTTGATGGCACAGTGTCTGCGTTTGATGGCACAGTGTCTGCGTTTGATGGCACAGTGTCTGCGTTTGATGGGCACAGTGTCTGCGTTTGATGGCACAGTGTCTGCGTTTGATGGCACAGTGTCTGCGTTTGATGGCACAGTGTCTGCGTTTGATGGGCACAGTGTCTGCGTTTGATGGCACAGTGTCTGCGTTTGATGGCACAGTGTCTGCGTTTGATGGCACAGTGGCTGCGTTTGATGGCACAGTGGCTTCGTTTGATGGCACAGTGGCTGCGTTTGATGGCACAGTGGCTGCGTTTGATGGCACAGTGGCTGCATTTGATGGGCACAGTGAAGCTTTAATTGATGTTTTTTTTGTTTTGTTTTTTCAGTTTGTTTGCGCCACCCCAAAAATTTTGAGCACCAGCCGCCACTGCTGCACAGGTCTGTACAGCACAGTGATGATGTCACAGCTACTTTTACAAGGTAATATCTGGGTTTGTAGAAGAATTTTGGTGCACACAAAGTGGATTTATATCCTTCTTTGGCCATGCGCGCTCCGCATTTTTCTGCAGCGCATCGCACATCAGACCAGCAATGTTTTCTATGTGCCCTCGCAGTGACGGGCTTTTATGCAGTGCGGGAAAACTTGTTTCCACCTAACACAAGGGTGGGAGTTGCGGTGAAATGATGAGCAATAGATGAATGGAGAGCAGATCGCTGTTCAGGGGCCCGGGCCCCATTCTCCTGATGGTTGCTATTTGTTTTGAAGGGGAGTCAGGCGCAGTCCCTGAAAAGACTTCTAAGTGAATGCAGGAAGACAATGGCGGGAAAAACCCACACCGCCCATTCATGGGGCGCAGAGAAAGAGACGCGCTACAATAGTGTGGGAAGTGGAGTGAGAGGGGAAGATAAAAGACGTCGCACTCCTCTAGGACGGGGATGAGAGGCACAAGACTGACTGACGGGTCAGAAGGCCATGGGAGACCAAAGTCCCCGCACAATACAAGAGACGTCACCTCCAACAAATGCCTTTTAAGTGCTAATTTAGGAAGAAATAATAAACGGTCGGCTATAAAATTGTAGGGGAAAAAAAAATGGGGCCCTAAAAGGATCCCTAAGGGCCCCTTCCGACCTCTGCAGACCAACGCTGTGATGTTTTCTATTGGGAGTATCTCACTAAAAATGACATTTATGTTGCAGGGGATGCCCAAAACCTGACTTGTGTCTTACTGCAGACTTGTGGGAAAATCACACAAGCAGGAAATTACATTTCTGTATACCATCTGTGTGTAGAGCGCCAACAAGTGGCCATATTGTATTTTACCTGGAAAGAGAAGTAAATATTTTATCAACATTCATTTGTCATTTTTTATTTTATTTATTTGTTCATTTTTTTTTCCCACAAAAAAGTGAAGTAACCCTTTTAATTGTTGTTTTCTTGCTTTTTATTTTTTGCAGGGTTAATTTTTTTCATTCTCGTTTGTTTTGTTTGTTCATTTTTTTTATTGTCACATTTTAAAATTGAAAAGAATAAAACATTATTTATGTTGCAGGGGATGCCCAAAACCTGACTTGTATCTTACTGCAGACTTGTGGGAAAATCACGCAAGCAGGAAATGACATTTCTGTATACCATCTGTGAGTAGAGCGCCTACAAGTGGCCATGTTGTATTTTACCTGGAAAGAGAAGTTAATATTTTATCAACATTCATTTGTCATTTTTTATTTTATTTATTTGTTCATTTTTTTTCCCACAAAAAAGTGAAGTAACCCTTTTAATTGTTGTTTTCTTGCTTTTTTTTTTTTTATTTTTTTTTTTTTGCGGGGTTAATTTTTTTTCATTCTCGTTTGTTTTGTTTGTTCATTTTTTTTTATTGTCACATTTAAAAATTGAAAAGAAAAAAAACATTATTTAATTTGTAAAATTTCTTTGCAACGCTTCATACCAGAACAAGACAAATAAAATGTAGAATTTTATTTTACAGTAAGCATATTTTTGGATTGCACAGTGGCAAAACAGGGATGTAATGAGGAAAGTGGCAGGGTCTGCATTCCCTTTAATATTTTCCATTGGGAGTATCTCACTAAAAATGACATTTATGTTGCAGGGGATGCCCAAAACCTGACTTGTGTCTTAGTGCAGACTTGTGGGAAAATCACACAAGCAGGAAATGACATTTCTGTATACCATCTGTGTGTAGAGCGCCTACAAGTGGCCATGTTGTATTTTACCTTGAAAGAAAAGCTATTATTTTATCAACATTCATTTGTCATTTTTTATTTTATTTATTTGTTAATTTTTTTTTCCACAAAAAAGTGAAGTAACCCTTCTAATTGTTGTTTTCTTGTTTTTTTTTTTTTTGCGGGGTTAATTTTTTCCATTCTCGTTTGTTCATTTTTTTTATTGTCACATTTTAAAATTGAAAAGAATAAAACATTATTTAATTTGTAAAAATTTCTTTGCAACGCTTCGTACCAGAACACGACAAATTATACAATAAAATGTAGAATTTTATTTTACAGTAAGCATATTTTTCGATTGCACAGTGCCAAACAGGGATGTAATGAGGAAAGTGGCAGGGTCTGCATTCCCTTTAGCTGGAATATTTTCCATTGGGGGTATCTCACTAAAAATGGGCATTTATGTTGCAGGGGATGCCCAAAACCTGATTTGTATCTTAGTGCAGACTTGTGGGAAAATCACACAAGTAGGAAATTACATTTCTGCATACCATCTGTGTGTAGAGCGCCTACAAGTGGCCATGTTGTATTTTACCTGGAAAGAAAAGTTAATATTTTATCAACATTCATTTGTCATTTTTTTTTTTTTTTATTTGTTCATTTTTTTTTCCACCAAAAAAGTGAAGTAACCCTTTTATTTGTTTTTTTTATTTGTTTTCCTGCTGTTTTTTTATTTTGTATTTTTTTTTTTTTTTTTTTTTTGCGGGGTTAATTTTTTTCATTCTCGTTTGTTTTGTTTGTTCATTTTTTTTTTTTTTTTTTTTTTTATTGTTACATTTAAAATATGAAAAAAAAACAAGAAAAAAAACATATTTTATTTGTAAATATCTTTGCAACGCTTCGTACCAGAACAAGACAAATTATACAATAAAATGTAGAATTTTATTTTACAGTAAGCATATTTTGTGATTGCACAGTGGCCAAAAAAGAAAAAAAAGTGCGTCTTTCAGTTTTGTTACTTATTTTTTTTTTTTGTCTAACGACTGCTTTGATAAAAAGTTTATTTTTGCAAGACAGGGATGAAATGTGGAAAGTGGCACCCACTTTAGCTGTGATTTTTCTATTTTGGGTATCTCACTAAAAATGGACATTTATGTTGCAGGGGATGCCCAAAAACTTAGTGCAGACTTCTGGTAAAATCAGTGAGCCAATCACACAAGCAGGAAAATTACATTTCTGGGAGATGTTCTGTATACCATCTGTGTGCAGAGCGCCTCCAAGTGGCCATATTGTATTTTACCTGAAAAGAAAAGGTAATATTTATTAATATTAATTTTTCATAGTTTTTTTTTTTTATTTGTTAATTTTTTTTCCCCCCACGAAAGTGGAGTTACTCTTTTAATTGTCGTTTTCCTACTGTATTTTTTTTAATTCTTTTTTTTTTGGGGGAGGGGTTAATTTTTTTTCATTCTCATTTGTTTTGTTCTTTTTTTTTTTTTTGTTACATTTAAAAATTGAAAAGAAAAAAACATATTTTATTTGTAAATATCTTTGCAATGCTTCGTACCAGAACAAGACAAATTATATTAAATTAAAATGTAGAATTTTATTTTACAGTAAGCATATTTTTTGAATGCACAAAGAAAAAAGTGCGTCTTTCAGTTTTTTGTTACTTTTTTTTTTGCTTTAATAAAAAGTTTATTTTTGAAAGACAATAACATGAAAATAAAGTCTTGTTTTTTTTCAAAAAAAAAAAAACCAATATATTTATTACTTTGTTATCTGAAATATTTTAGATACCAGAACAAGACAAATTATACAAAAAAATATAGAATTTTATTTTACAGTAAGCATATTTTTCGATTGCACAGTGGCCAAAAAAGAAAAAAGTGCGTCTTTCAGTTTTGTTACTTTTTTTATTTTTTGTCTAACGACTGCTTTGATAAAAAGTTTATTTTTGAAAGACAGGGATGAAATGTGGAAAGTGGCACCCCCTTTAGCTGTGATTTTTCTATTGGGGGTATCTCACTAAAAATTGACATTTATGTTGCAGGGGATGCCCAAAACCTGATTTGTATCTTAGTGCAGACTTGTGGGAAGATCACACAAGCAGGAAATTACATTTCTGTATACCATCTGTGTGCAGAGCGCCTACAAGTGGCCATATTGTATTTTACCTGGAAAGAAAAGTTAATATTTTATCAACATTCATTTGTCATTTTTTTTTTTATTTGTTAATTTTTTTTTTCCACAAAAAAGTGAAGTAAGCCTTTTATTTGTTGTTTTCCTGCTGTGTTTTTTTTTATTTTTATTTTATTTTTGCGGGGTTAATTTTTTTCATTCTCGTTTGTTTTGTTTGTTCATTTTTTTTTTTTTTAGTGTCACATTTAAAAATTTCAAAGAAAAAAAAAACATTATTTAATTTGTAAAATTTCTTTGCAACGCTTCGTACCAGAACAAGACAAATTATACGATAAAAAATAGAATTTTATTTTACAGTAAGCATATTTTTCGATTGCACAGTGGCCAAAAAAGAAAAAAGTGTTTCAGTTTTGTTACTTTTTTTTTTGCTTTAATAAAAAGTTTATTTTTGAAAGACAATAACATGAAAATAAAGTCTTGTTTTTCTTCAAAAAAACAATATATTTATTTATTTTTTTGTCTAACGACTGCTTTGATAAAAAGTTTATTTTTGCAAGACAGGGATGAAATGTGGAAAGTGGCACCCCCTTTAGCTGTGATTTTTCTATTTTGGGTATCTCACTAAAAATGGACATTTATGTTGCAGGGGATGCCCAAAAACTTAGTGCAGACTTCTGGTAAAATCAGAGAGCCAATCACACAAGCAGGAAATGACATTTCTGGGAGATGTTCTGTATACTATCTGTGTGCAGAGCGCCTCCAAGTGGCCATATTGTATTTTACCTGAAAAGAAAAGGTAACATTTATCAATATTAATTTTTCATAGTTTTTTTTTTTTTTTTAATTTTTTTGTTACCCTTTTAATTGTTGTTTTCCTACTGTATTTTTTTAAATTTTTTATTTTTTGGGGAGGGGTTCATTTTTTTTCATTCTCATTTGTTTTGTTCTTTTTTTTTAATTGTTACATTTAAAAATTGAAAAGAAAAAAAAAACATATTTTATTTGTAAATATCTTTGCAACGCTTCGTACCAGAACAAGACAAATTATATTAAATTAAAATGTAGAATTTTATTTTACAGTAAGCATATTTTTTGAATGCACAAAGAAAAAAGTGCGTCTTTCAGTTTTTTGTTACTTTTTTTTTTGCTTCAATAAAAAGTTTATTTTGGAAAGACAATAACATGAAAATAAAGTCTTGTTTTTCTTAAAAAAAAAAAAACAATATATTTATTACTTTGCCATCTGAAATATTTTAGATAATGCTGACCTCCGGAAGGTCTTACCCCCCCCCCCCCCCCTTCATGACCAGGTCATTTGTGTCTATTCAGCACTGCGCTACTTTAACTGGTAATTGCGCAGTCATGCAACACCGTACACAAATTAAATTTATATAATTTTTTTTTTTTTTTTTTTACACAAATCAAGCTTTCTTTTGGTGGTTTTTCATTTTTTATTATATCAATGAAAAAAAAAAAGAAAAAACTAAAAATTGGGGGGAAAAATCCCAATATTTTCTACTAGATAAAATTTATCCAATGAAATCACAGTTCTTCATAAATTTAGGACAAAGCTTTTTTTGGTTCATGTCTTTGGTAAAAATAAAAATTGGGAGCAGTATAGTATGCCCCACACACACTTTATTGTCAAATGTATTGGGACGCCTGCCTTCACACACATGAACTTTTATGTCATCCCAGTCTTAGTCCGGAGGGTTCAATATTGAGTTGGCCCCGCCCTTTGCAGCTATAACAGCTTCAACTCTTCTGGGAAGGCCGTCCACAAGGTTTAGGAGGGTGTCTATGGGAATGTTTGACCGTTCTTCCAGAAGAGCATTTGTGAGGTCAGGCACTGATGTTGGATGAGAAGGCCTGGCTCGCACAGTCTCCGCTCTAATTCATCCCAAAGGTGTTCTATCGGGTTGAAGTCAGGACTCTGTGCAGGCCAGTCAAAGTTCCTCCACCCCAAACTCGCTCCTCCATGTCTTTATGGGCCTTGATTTGTACACTGGTGTGCAGTCATGATGGAACAGGAAGGGGCCGTCCCCAAACTGTTCCCACAAAGTTGGGAGCGTGAAATTGTCCAACATGTCTTGGTATGCGGACGCCTTAAGACCCCTTTCACACTTTGCCGCCTAGGACGTCAGTGGTAAAGCGGCGCTATTTTTTAGCGCCGCTTTACCGTCGTTTTAGCGGCGCTATGTGGACACTAACGGGGAGGTTTTAACCCCCCCGCTAGCAGCCGAAAAGGGGTTAAATCCACCCGCAAAATGCCGCCGCAGCAGCGTTTTGGCGGCGGTATAGCAGCGCTGCCCCATTGATTTCAATGGGGAGGAGCAGCGGAGGAGCGGCGGAGGAGCAGCGGAGGAGGAGCGGCGGAGGAGCGGAGGAGGAGCGGCCGAGGAGCGGCGGAGGAGCGGAGGAGGAGCGGCGGAGGAGCGGAGGAGGAGCGGCCGAGGAGCGGCGGAGGAGCGGAGGAGGAGCGGCGGAGGAGCGGCGGAGGAGCGGCGAGTTTTCCACTCCTTCACTGCTCCAAAGAAGCTGCTGGCAGGACTTTTTCTGATCCAGTGTGAAAGCCCTCGGTAAATTCGAAAATTCGAAAATCCAAACATTTAAAAATCCAAAACTTCGAAAATTCTAAATAACAACTAACTAATAATAACTTAACTATTAAATTATGGGTATTAGAATTTCCTTTTAAATTTGGCTGTTAGGCCCCTTTCACACTGGGGCGGGGAGCCGCGGTGACGGTAAAGCAGCGCTATATTTAGCGCTGCTTTACCGTCGTTTTCACCGCGGTTTTCGGCCGCTCGCGGTGCGGTTTTACCCCCCGCGAGTGGCCGAAAAAGGGTTAAACACCCCCCGCAGAGCGCCGCCGTAGCCGCGGTATTGCCGCGGTTTTGCCGCGGTCTCCCATTGTAATCAATGGGAAGGAGCGGTATAGGAGCGGTGAACACACGGCTCCTATCCCGCTCTAAAGATGCTGCTAGCAGGACTTTTTTTGTCATCCTGCTAGCGCACCGCTCCAGTGTGAAAGCCCGCCGGCTTTCACACTGGAGTTAAAGGGGCCGGATTTTTTCATGCGGTGAACAGGCGCTATTTTTAGTGCTGCACCGCATGAAAAACGCCCCGGTGTGAAAGGGGCCTTAGTGAACGTAACGAATACGAATTTATCCGAAGTTACGATATTATCCAAAATAACGAATGCCGCAGCTAAGCAAATGAAATGGATCGCATTAATAATAATAAATAATAATAAAAAGTTTCTATTATTATTATTATTGTTGTTATTTATTATTATTAATTCATTACATTCCACTCGTTTAGATGCGGCATTCGTTATTTTGGATAATTCGTCATTTCGGATAAATTTGTATTCGTTGCGTTCACTAACAGCCAAATTTGAAAGGGAATTCCAATACCTATAATTTAATAGTTGTTATTTAGAATTTTCGTTCTTTCAAATTTTCGGATTTTCTTTCTTATTTTAGAATTTTCGGATTTTCGGGTTTTCGAATGTCGATTTTTCAGTTTTTGCGAATTTCGCATTTACGAATTTTCAAATATTCGTAAAATTTTGTTAAACGGGTTTTCGTTAATTCTGATGTTTCAGAATTAACGAATTTGTCGAAATTCGTTAACCACTTCAATACCCGGCCATAGTAAAATGACGTCCTCTAGTCATCTCTATATTTTAAAATATTTTTTATATATATTTTTTTATATATATATTTTTTTATATTTTTTTAATATATTTTTTATATATTTTTTATATTTTTATTTATATATATTTTTTATATATTTTTTATATATATTTTTTTATATATATTTTTTAATATTTTTTTAATATTTTTTTATATATTTTTTTTATATATTTTTTATATATTTTTTTATATATTTTTATAAATTTTTTTTATTTTTTACTGGCGCAGCTTTATACAATTCCCTATCTCTATGGCTGTCGGAGGCCCGGGTGCGACGTTATGACGTCACGCCTGGTACCCGGAAGTAAACAAAGCCGGGGCTGTCAGCATGAGATCGGTGATTTTTTTTTTTTACAGATCTCATGCCTTCCAGCCTGGAGGAGAGATGTGGAGTCTTATTGACCCCCCACATCTCTCCATAAAGAGGACCTGTCACATAGATTTCTATTACAAGGGATGTTTACATTCCTTGTAATAGGAATAAAAGTGATCAAAAAAAAAAAAAATATGTAAAAAAAGTGTAAAAATAAAAAAAAATTAAGTAAAAAAAAAAAAAAAAATATATAATAATAAAAAAAAATTTTTTAAAACGCCCCTGTCCCGGTAGCTCGCACTCAGAAGCGAACGCACACGTAAGTATTTACGTATTTTTCAGTTTTTCGAATTTCGCATGTACGAATTTTTGAATATTCATAAAATTTTGTTAAACGGGTTTTCGTTAATTCTGATGTTTCAGAACTAACGAATTTGTCAAAATTCGTTAACCACTTCAATACCCGGCCATAGTAAACGCCGCTCAAACCCCACATGTGGGGTATCGCCGCGTGCGTTAGAGCGCGTGCAACAATCCTAGCACTAGACCTCCTCTGTAACTCTAAACTGGTAACCTGTAAAAAAAAAAAATAAAGCGTCGCCTATGGAGATTTTTAAGTACCGAAGTTTGGCGCCATTCCATGATTGTGCGCAATTTTAAAGCATGACGTGTTGGGTATCTATTTACTCGGCGTAACATCATCTTTCACATTTTATAAAAAAATCGGGCTAACTTTACTGTTCTGTTATTTTTTAATTCATGAAACCGTTTTTTTCTTTCCAAAAAAAAAAAAAAAATTATTGCGCAAATACCGTGTGAGATAAAAAGTTGCAATGACCGCCATTTTATTCCCTAGTCTGCTAAAAAAAAACATATATAATATTTGGGGGTTCTGAGTAATTTTCTAGCAAAAAAATTATGATTTTTACATGAAGGAGAGAAGTGCCAGAATAGGCCCGGTATGGAAGTGTAAAACGAATTCGGAACGAACCGAAGTTCCATCCACTGTGTTGTTGCTCAGCTCTTACTATTGAAGAGACTCTGTCGCTGTATCTGAAACGGCTAACAATACATTACGCCTCCTGAACCCCTGCGTGTGCTGTGTCTTCCCTCTGAGTGGATATTGCCTGGGGCGTCCCTTACTGCTTAGCCTACAAGTCTAAGCACCTGAATGTGACCCGGTATCAGCCTGTTGCGGCCCATGTATAGCAGGGTTGCAATGTGAGAGAGAGAGAGAAACAGTAAAAAGGAGCCAATCAGTTCACGAGCTGACAAGGGGCATGCTGAAAGGAGGAGAGAGCAGAGCGACCAAGAGATGAGCTCATCACTGAGCTGCTTCTCCTTTCCCTGACCAGTCACAGGCTGATGATTATGGACAGCAGACTGAGGACATCTAGTGGCAGAAAAATAGTACTGCATGGGAAATCTCTGAAGCTGAATATTGCAGCAAAAGCTGTTGTTATTTTAACTTTTATTGGGTTAATTATTTTTAATCTTGTTATGTTTTAGCTGGAGCTCTGCTTTAACTAATGGCAATTGATTCTAGACATGTGCACAATAGAAAAATTAGTTTAGTTTAGTTTCGTTTCTGTTCGTTTCCGTTGATTCGTAACAATTCGTAAATTCGTAAGTTCTGTTCGTATTCGTAACGATTCGTATTTTCGTAAGAGCTATTTTTTCGTTGATTCGTTTTTCCGTTAATTTTCGTTTATTCGAAATTCGGACGCATTCGTATTTTGGTAGATTTAGTTACATTCGTACTTTCATTAGATTGATTTATTCGTACTTTTTACGAATTACGAATCGAAAAAAAAAAGTTCCGAATGTACGAATTTTTTCGTTCAATCCATTCGAAGCACGTTAAGCAGCGCCATTGTAAGAGACACGGAAAATTACAAATCGAAAAAAAAAAAAAAAGTTACGAATGTACGAATTTTTTCGTTCAATCCATTCGAAGCACGTTAAGCAGCGCCTTTGTAAGAGACACACGGAAAATTACGAATCGCAAAAAAAAATAAAAAGTTCCGAATGTACGAATTTTTTCGTTCAATCCATTCGAAGCACGTTAAGCAGCGCCATTGTAAGAGACACACGGAAAATTATGAATCGCAAAAAAAAAAGTTCCGAATGTACGAATTTTTTCGTTCAATCCATTCGAAGCACGTTAAGCAGCGCCATTGTAAGAGACACGGAAAATTACCAATTCAACAAAAAAAAAAGTTCCGAATGTACGAATTTTTTCGTTCAATCCATTCGAAGCACGTTAAGCAGCGCCATTGTAAGAGACACGGAAAATTACCAATCGAAAAAAAAAGTTCCGAATGTACAAATTTTTTCGTTCAATCCATTCGAAGCACGTTTAGCAGCGCCATTGTAAGAGACACGGAAAATTACGAATCGAAAAAAAAAAAAAAGTTCCGAATGTACAAATTTTTTCGTTCAATCCATTCGAAGCACGTTAAGCAGCGCCATTGTAAGAGACACGGAAAAATTACGAATCGAAAAAAAAGTTCCGAATGTACGAATTTTTTCGTTCAATCCATTCGAAGCACGTTAAGCAGCGCCTTTGTAAGAGATACGGAAAATTATGAATCGCAAAAAAAAAAAAAAAAATTACGAATGTACGAATTTTTTCGTTCAATCCATTCGAAGCACGTTCAGCAGCGCCATTGTAAGAGACACGGAAAATTACCAATTCAACAAAAAAAAAAAAGTTACGAATGTACGAATTTTTTCGTTCATTTTGATTTTCGTTGTTCCTGTTTTCGTTTTTCGGATTTTCTTCTTTCGTAGTTTCGTTGTTTCTAATTTGGTTATTTCGGATTTTCGTTGTTTTTCATATTCGTTCGATTCGATAATTCGTTATTCGTTAAAATTTTTAGCGAATCATTCGTTCATTCGTACGATAACGAATGAATGAATATAACGAATTTTAACGGAAAACGAAAAAAAAAAAAACGAAACGAATTGCACATGTCTAATTGATTCCATACACAGGAATTTGAGTGGATTGAATCTCAGTTTTGTAACTCCGGCCCAACACATCCCACAAAGATCTTGTAAAGTGGACATTTTTCTTCACAAGCGTCTCAAAGTAAAAGTGGCGATGCGTTGCGGATCTTCTACAAGAGTGCGCTTGTCTCCGGAGTTTTTTCAAGGTTACCTGGAGTACAATGGGCAGATTTGTCTTCTGTCGCTTCTACATGGGAATAATGGAGAAATAATGGAGCGATGTGGAGTTCACATTAAAGTTTTCTCACTGCAGCTGTGGCGGAACCGGCCAGTCCCACCAACAAGCCGCGTTCCTCCGAGAACAATGTGTGGGGGGGACTCTATAGTGCGAGCGGGGCTTGGGAAGCGTGGAAATCGGAACAGTCCGCCTCCTTCTCCACGGTCCTCTAAGAGATTCGACACACTCTTCAACAAAAGGGGCCGCGGCTCCTGGGAACAGGTCTCCGAATCAATGAGTCAACGTTTCACGGTACATACATCATTGGTTAAACAACTCCCTAATGACAGCAATATCTAACGCGTCACTTCAGTGCGTCACATCAATACAACAATGTATCAGGCTAAACTCCAATGTATTACACCAATACAAAAAAGAATAGAATTTCAATGTATCCCAACAATACAGAATATAATGTAGCTTTAATGTATCAGACTAAAAATCAACGTATTACACCAATACAAAATATAGTATCATTTCAATGTATCCCTCCAATACAGATAGTAATAGAACTTGAATGTACCAAACAAAAAGTCAATGTTTCCCACCAATACAAAATATAATAAAATTTCAATGTATCCCAAAAATACAAAATATAATATATCTTCTGTGTATCAGAATAAAAATCAATGTTTCCCACCAATACAAAATATAATAGAATTTCAATGTATCCCTCTAATGCAGATACCCTGTTTCCCCAAAAATAAGACCTAGTGTGATTGTCAGTGATGGCTGCAATATAAGCCCTACCCCCCAAATAAGCCCTACCCTGTTTCCCCGAAAATAAGCCCTACCTGAAAATAAGACCTACAAGGACTTTAACTAGGGCTTATTTGGGGTGTATGGCTTATATTGCAGCCATCATCGACAATCACGCTAGGTGTTATTTTCGGGGAAACAGGGTAGTAATAGAACTTGAATGTATCAAACATAAATTCAATGTTTCCCACCAATACAAAATATAATAGAATTTCAATGTATCCCAAAAATACAAAATATAATATATCTTCTGTGTATCAGAATAAAAATCAATGTTTCCCACCAATACAAAATATAATATAACTTCAATGTATCCCTCCAATACAGATAGTAATATGACTTCAATGTATCAGACTAAAAATCAACGTATTACACCAATACAAAATATAATAGAATTTCAATGTATCCCTCTAATGCAGATACCCTGTTTCCCCAAAAATAAGACCTAGTGTGATTGTCAGTGATGGCTGCAATATAAGCCCTACCCCCCAAATAAGCCCTACCCTGTTTCCCCGAAAATAAGCCCTACCCTGAAAATAAGACCCACAAGGACTTTAACTAGGGCTTATTTGGGGTGTACGGCTTATATTGCAGCCACCATCGACAATCACGCTAGGTGTTATTTTCGGGGAAACGGGGTAGTAATAGAACTTGAATGTATCAAACATAAATTCAATGTTTCCCACCAATACAAAATATAATAGAATTCCAATGTATCAAATTAAAATTGAATGTATCGCACCAATATAAAATATAATATAACTTCAATGTATCCCTCCAATACAAATAGTAAGAGGGAGAGATAGAGATGGAGATAAATAGATAGAGATAAAATAATGAGAGAGAGAGAGAGAGAGAGAGAGAGAGGGAGAGAGAGAGAGAGGAGAGAGGGAGAGGGGAGAGAGAGAGAGGGGAGAGAGAGAGAGGGAGAAGAGAGAGAGGGGGAGAGAGAGAGGGGGAGAGAGAGAGAGAGAGAGAGAGGAGAGAGAGAGAGAGAGAGGGGGGGAGAGAGGGAGAGAGAGAGAGGGAGAGAGAGAGAGAGAGAGAGAGGGAAAGAGGGGAGAGAAAGGGAGAGAGAGAGAAGAGAGGGGGGAGATAGATAGATAGAGAGAAAGAGAGAGAGAAGAGAGAGAGAGAGAGAGAGATGGAGATAGAGAGGGAGAGAGAGAGAGGAGGGAGAGAGAGGAGGGAGAGAGAGAGAGAGAGAGAGAGAGATGGAGATGGGGATATAGAGAGAAAGATAGAAAAAGAGAGAGATGGAGATAGAGAGATGGAGATAGAGAGACGGAGAGAGGGAGGGAAAGAGAAATTTAAAAAAAAAGATCAAAAGAGAGATAAAGGTGTGTGTATAAGGGCGCTCTGAGTAACAGACCATATATCAGTCTATGTAGAAATAGAAGAGGGTCTTCACACACTTCCGGCAGCACTTGAAGAGAGAAGCAAACTCTGGAAGTAAAAGAAAAGAAAAGAAAGGTACCTCTAAGTGCAGAAGTAAAACTTTATATTTCCCAAAGGGGTTAAAAACACTTACAAAAGGGTGGATGGGTAGGACTCGGAGCACATCATATTAGTAATATGGCAGGTGGTCCGGCGGTCTGGTAGTCCCAAGGAGTCTCAGGGATGTCTGGAGGTGTAACTCTATGGTAGCAAAAAAAAAAGAGTAATGCCGCGTATACACGGTCGGAATTGCTGACAACAAATGTTTGAGAGCTGGTTCTCAAATTTTCCGACAACAAAAGTTGTTGTTGGAAATTCCGAGCGCGTGTACACAATTTCCGATGCACAAAGTCTCACGCATGCTCGGAATCAAGCAGAAGAGCCGCACTGGCTATTGAACTTCATTTTTCTCGGCTCGTTGTACGTGTTTGTTGTACGTCACCGCGTTCTTAAAGTTCGGAATTTCTGACAAGATTTGTGTGACCGTGTGTATGCAAGACAAGTTTGAGCCAACATCCGTCGGAAAAAAAATCCACGGTTTTGTTGTCGGAATGTCCGACCACGTGGTACGCGGCATAAGAGAGAAGGAAAGAAAGATTAGCCTATGGAGGGCTTGCCAGACTTGTTTACCTCCAAACACATTCGCTACACATTTGTCACACAATACTCATTTGGCAGGAGAGGCTCACGTGCCACAGATCCACGTTATACGGTAATGATCAGGCCAATCCCAGTCAATGAATGTGCCTTATATAGATCCCCCCCCATATTGTATGCTATATCCCCTATATAAGGCAGCCACATTCATTGACTGGGATTCACCTGGTAAACTCACTTTAGTTACCCTATAACAGTGATGGCAAACCCTTTTGAGCCCGAGTGCCCAAACTGAAATAAATACATTGGTTTTGTGTTGCAAAGCGCCAACACAGCAATTCGCGGGAGAGGGGGGCTGAGAAAGAGAGGGGTTGTGTGAGAGAGAGAGAGAGAGAGAGAGGGGTTGTATGAGAGAGAGGGGGTGTGAGAGAGAGAGAGAGAGAGAGAGGGGACAGTGAGAGTGAGGGGTGTGAGAGAGATGCTGAGAGTGAGGGGGACTGAGAGAGGGAGAGGGGCTGAGAGAGAGGGGACAGAGAGAGAGAGGGAGTGTGAGAGAGATGCTGAGAGTGAGGGGGGCTGAGAGAGAGGGGACAGAGCCTGCAGGGGGCAGTATATCAATTTTCCACACTGTCGGGTGTCATCCTGCCCCCTGGGCCCAAAGGATGGAGGGCAAGAATATAGAGATAGGCTAGTGAGAAAGAGAAAGTGGTAATTACTGCCACCCCATGGGATATTGCCCTATAGTGGGCACTCCTATATCTCCCAGTATACCCACCTGGATGTGCCCCAAGGCAGGGGGGAGTGTGTCAGCATAGGTGTGCCAACCTGCTTAGTCTGCAGGGGGCAGAATATCAATTTTCCACGCTGTCGGGTGTCATCTTGCCCCCAGGGCACAAAGTAGGGAGGGCAAATATATAGAGATAGGCTAGAGAGAAAGAGAAAGTAATTACTGCCACCCCCAAGGTCAGTATATTGCCCTATAGTGGGCACTCCTACAACTCCCAGTATACCCACCTGGAGGTGTCCCAGGGCAGGGGGGAGCGTGTCAGCATGGGTGTGCCAGCCTGCTTAGCCTGCAGGGGGCAATATATCAATTTTCCACACTGTCGGGTGTCATCCTGCCCCCAGGGCACAAAGGAGGGAGGGCAAGAATATAGAGATAGGCTGGTGAGAAAGAGAAAGATATAATTGCTGCCACCCCATTCAGGATATTGCCCTATAGTCGGCACTCCTACAACTCCCAGTATACCCACCTGGTAGGACCTGGAACTGCCCCAGGGCACGGGAAAGTGTGCCAGCATGGGTGTGCCAACCTGCTCAGCCAGGGGGCAGTATATAAATTGTCCATGCTGTCGGGTGTCATTCTGCCCCCAAGGCACAAAGGATGGAGGGCAAGAATATAGAGATAGGCTAGAGAGAAAGAGAAAGTGGTAATTACTGCCACCCCAGTCAGGATATTGCCCTATAGTGGGCACTCCCTTATCTCCTAGTATACCCACCTGGAGGTGCCCCAAGGCAGAGGGGAGTGTGTCAGCATGGGTGTGCCAACCTGCTCAGCCTGCAGGGGGCAATATATCAATTTTCCACGCTGCCGGGTGTCATCCTGCCTCCAGGGCACAAAGGAGGGCGGGCAAGAATATAGAGATAAGGAGTAAGAAAGAGAAAGCAATTTACTGCCACCCCCAGGGTCAGTATATTGCCCTATAGTGGGAACTCCTAAA
Organism: Lithobates sylvaticus; assembly: GCA_028564925.1. Taxonomy (NCBI): domain Eukaryota; kingdom Metazoa; phylum Chordata; class Amphibia; order Anura; family Ranidae; genus Lithobates; species Lithobates sylvaticus. The sequence goes on along the minus strand of CM053035.1, from coordinate 210,825,595 downwards.
ACTCCCAGTATACCCACCTGCTAGGACCTGGAAGTGCCCCAGGGCACAGGAAAGTGTGTCAGCATGGGTGTGCCAACCTGCTCAGCCTGCAGGGGGTAGTATATACATTTTCCATGCTATTGGGTGCCCTCCTGCCCCCAGGGCACAAAGGAGGGAGGACATAGAGATAGGCTAGTGAGAAAGAGAAAGTGGTAATTACTGCCACCCCTAGGGTCAGAATATTGCCCTATAGTGGGTCCTTTTGATTGATAGTTACAATTACCTACAGTTGCAATACTTAGCCGCTGAAGAACTGCCAATCCCAGGAAGCACAGAGCCAAGATTGGGCTCTCCAAGTGCCAGGAGTGGTCCCTACCAACATGTGATTATCCCCCTTTATTAGCTGTGCAATGGGCATTTTTGCTGAATGGCTGTTAATGTCAATTCTAACCCCAGAGCCAGGCAGCCACAAAGCTGGCCACACACTGATAAGTTTTTCCTGCTTTTTTACGCAAAAGTAGTCGTTTCTGTACTACTTTTGGCGATTTTGGGGTGCGATTTCCATTGACATCTGCGCAGAAACCCGCAGAGATGACTCTGAAACCGCCCCGCAGTCGGGATTGGCATGCGGGAATGAAATCAGCCGCTACAGTGTTTGTAGCTGCTGACTTTAAAAAAAACTTTTTGGAGGGTGAAACTCCGCTTTAAAGTGGTGTTTCCCCCAAAAAATAAAAAAATAGCTGAAAATTCCTAAAAATATAAAGAAAAAATAAAATAATTGGAAAAAAAATAATTAACTTACCTCTAAATGCCTGTTGCTAGGGGGTTGCTCGTAGTCTGCCTCCTTCAGTGCCCGGGCTGGTGACATCACTTCCCCTCGGCGCAGTCAGTCATCTGGGACGCATGACAGGTCCCAGATGACTGTGCAGCATATCACGGTGCGCGGCGCCACTCGCGCATGCGCAGTGGGTCCCGGCTGTGAAGCCACAGCCGGGTGCCCACAGTAAGAATGTCGGCGCCACGAGCGGAGCGGGGAACGAGGGGGGGCTTAGTTCCCCCGCATCGCTGGACCCTGGAACAGGTAAGTGTCCGATTATTAAAAGTCAGCAGCTGCAGTATTTGTAGCTGCTGACTTAATTTTTTTTTTTTCTTTTTAAGGGGCACCCCACTTTAACAACGCAAAAGTATGAACTCAGCCTAAAGTCGCCCTTAAACACATCGAATTCCATCCAATTCCTGCTAAACCGAACAAAATTGTTCCATGGATGTCCCTGGCTGCAACACCTGGATCAACAAAATTCGATTTTTCAATCCATTTTCTTTGCGTTTTTTGATGCATTTTGCAGAGATGCAGGGGAATTTTTTTTAACATGGGTTCCTATGGAACATGTTCATGCATTTTTGTGCCTCTGCGTTTTTTGGAAAGGGTCGGGACATTTTTTCATGCAAAATGCAGCGTTTTGCATGTAATAGAAGTCAATGGACCCGCATCCAAAACGCAAGTACCGCGTTTTTACCGCGATTTTGCTGCCATTTGCGTTTTCTTTTTTCATTTTTTCACACGGTATATAGCTGGTTGCTAAGCAACCACAGTGTAAAAAATAAATAAAAAACGCGAAATGCGGCAAAATCATGGTAAAAACGCGTGTCCAAAAACGCGGCAAGCACCGCAAACAGCACTGCAGAAACGCTCAAAAGCAACATGCATAGATGTGTAATCGAGCCTAATGCCGCGTACACACGAGCGGACTATCCCGCGGGATAGTATATATAAAAGGGGGCTCCCAGATTCCGATAAGCCCCCGCCCGCAGACCCCAACAACCAACGGCCAGGGTTGTCGGAAGAGGCCCTTGTCCTCATCAACATGGGACAAGGTGCTTTGGGGTGGGGGGGCCGCACAGCCCCCCTTTCCCCAGGGCACCCCCCATGTTGAGGGCACGCGGCCTGGTATGGCTCAGGAGGGGGGGGGGGGCGCTCGCTCGTCCCCACCCCTTTCCTGGCCTGCCGGGCTGAGTGCTCGGATAAGGGTCTGAGATGGATTTGGGGGGGACCCCCACGCCGTTTTTTCGGCGTGGGAGTCCCTTTAAATCCATGCCAGGTGACGGGGCTAGCGCAGCGGCATTCACTGCCTTCGCTAGCTCCGTCTACCTGCAGTTACGTTCTAAATGAATGGACTGCTCCGTGTGTGGGCAAGTCCGTTCACTTTCAAAAGTCCCGCGGACTTTGTCCAGCGGATTGTCCGCCGGAGAAGTCCGGGCATGTGTGGGCAAGTCACACACTCGGAAGTCCGGGCGTGTGTGGGGAAGTCCCGCCGGACTAGGTCCGGCAGACAAAGTCCGAACGTGTGTAAGCGGCATAAGGCTGGATTCACACCTATGGCATTTTTTAGTGCTTTTTGCATTTTGCAGATTTGCACTACAGTCCATTTACCGTGGTTTCCTATGGAATAGTTCTGTAGTGCAAATCTGCAAAATGCAAAAAGCACTAAAAATGCCAAAGGTGTGAATCCAGTGGATTGAAAAATCTAATTTTGTCGATCCAAGTGTTGCAGCCAGGGACATCCATGGAACAATTGTGTTCAGTTTAGCAGCAATTGGATGGAATTCTATGCGTGTGTGGCCAACTTTCAGTTCATACTTTTGCGACGGAGTTCCACCCTCCAAAAAGTTTTTTTTTAAAAGTCAGCTGTAGCTGCTGACTTTTAATATCCGTCCATCGGCTCCGGGTGCAGGTGCCGCCATTCCTGGTTAGGAAACCCGATAGTGGAGCCTTTCCTACTGCGCATGCTTGAGCAGGGGCGGACTGACAACTCATGGGGCCCCCGGGCAATAGGAGATTATGGGGCCCCGAGGAAATCAGAGATTATGGGGCCACCCAGTATACAATCACACAGTATACACAGACATGTTTCTATTGGCTGAGAAGGTACTGGAGAGGTGGGGCAGCTATAATCTCAGGATTTTTAGACCAAAAGGATGTCGGTAAGGGACATTTCAGAAACAGATGTAAAAAAAACCACAGATTTTTACATACTGTCCCTGGTTTTACTGAGGCTGGCAACCCTGTTGGGGCCCCCTAGTGGCCCGGGGCCCTCGGGAAGTGCCCGAATGGTCAGTCCGCCCCTGTGCGTGAGTCATGCAGCCTTTTCTGAATGGCCCCGTCGTCTTCTGGGACACACACGGGTCCCAGAAGGCAGCGGGGGAGGAGGAGGAGGAGGGCTCGCTGCAGAAGAGGAAATTACACACTGTGCCACGGCCAAGCTAGGACAGAAGTACACTTAAAAAGGTAAGAAAGAAAAAAAAAATAGTTATCCAAAAAACGAGGGGTGGAGAGGTGATCTTTACTTCAAGATCAAGTTGGAAAAGTGGGTGGAACTCCGCTTTAACACAAAGCACGCTGATGTACTTTCTGCATTCACTTCAGTTCATTTGAGTGGGTTCCACAATGCACTAAAACCAGGGCCATCTTAATGCAAGGGCACTGCCCAGGGGCCCCAGGTACATGGGGGCCCCACAATAATCTTGCATTACATCATACTTACTAACTGTTCCAAATTTGCTGGGACTTAGCATGCTTTTTGCTAAACTGTCCCGATATGGTTGCGTCCCGGGAAGCGTCCAAGAACATATATTGTGCCCTCCTGAGCCCAGTATTGTGCCCTCCTGACCCCCCCCCCCCCCTGTACTGTGCCCTTTGTGTTGACTAGTCTTTGATTTATGGAATATTTTCCTTTTGTAAAAATCGATTTTATTGAACGTACTAATGAATATATGTTTAATTCTATCAACTATTTATACTTTATTTCTTGAAATTAGGTGCGTAAATTGAGGCAGGCTGGTAGGGGCCCCAGTGCATTACTTTGCCCAGGTGCCCATGATGCTATTAAGACGGCCCTGACTAAAACATATATAAAATATGCCTTAAAATATAAACAGTGTAACAAATATGTCTTCAGTAGAAGTATAAACTCTTATTTACAAATAAAGCAAAAGAAAAAATAAATATTTACACATCCAAAGTTACAACATGCTGTATATGCTAAGCCCTGGTTCACATGGATGCTACTTTGAAATCGCGCCCATTTCACTTGAAGTAGCGCGATTTCAAAGTAGCACGGTCAGCGCAATTTCAGGTGCTACTTGATAGACATCTGTGCGGCTTCATGCATGGATGTCTATAGGAGTCGCACCAGAAAACGGCAAAAGTAGTGCAGGAGCTGCTTTCGCAAATCGGTGCGGCGCCCGCAAAATCGGTGTCGCACCTATTGGAACCGTGTCACTGCCTCCAATAGGCTGCGACTTGTCATGCGATTTGATCTCTTAAATCGCATGACAAATCGCTCGAATGTGAACCTAGGCTAAGCTGCTTTCACACCTGGTGCGTTTTGAATCACGTGGGTGAATAGCTGCGATGCTACCCACAATTTCAAAACGCCCAGGTGTGAGTGACAAATCGCACAACGCACAATTTCAGGTGCCATTCATTTATATGGCATCTAAAAACACGGTGCGGTTTCTGCCGCGATTGCTGTGCGATAACTCGTGCTGCAAACCGCATCTCCAAAAAAAAAAAAAGTTCTGGAGCTTAAGCCCATAAAAACTAGGGATGGGCGGGGTGATTTTTCCTAATTCCTAATTAAAACCAGGGAAAAGATGAAGAAATGAAGCTGGAGTTATTGTCAGTAGCAAACACTCAGGCTAGGTTCACACCATAAAGGAGCGACAGCGCATGTGCGTGTTTCTGTGCGTTTCCTGCTCGTTCACGTACGTTGCGTGTAGGGCAGCCCTTTCATTTTAGCGGGCTACCCCATGTGCAAGAAATGCGGAAAAAAAAAGTCCCTGAACCTTTTCCGAACTCGTGATGCACCGAACAGCATGACCCTGTGGCACCATGCGGTTTGGCGCGCGTGAAAACACACACGTTAGCAGCGCGTTTCTGTGTGTGTTGAGAAAGTGCGCCCATTTCCGACACGCATAGATCTCATTTAAACTGGAACACACATTAAAGCACCTACCACCTCAACATTCTTTTTTGATGCATTTTTGATGCTTCTGTGATGCTTTTTTGGAGCTTTAATGAAGCTTGACAAATGCCCTGTGTGTATTGATTTTTTTTTTTTTTTTAAAGGGGCTCAGTTGTACCCCTCTTCAGCAGATCCCCATGCTCATTAGTACCCCTCTTCAGCAGATCCCCAGCTTATTAGTACCCTCGTTCAGCAGATCCCCAGCTCATTGGTACCCCTCTTCAGCAGATCCCCAGCTTATTAGTACCCCTCTTCAGTAGATCCCCAGCTCATTAGTACCCCTGCTCAGCAGATCCCCAGACTTTTAGTACACTCGTTCAGCAGATCCCCTGCTCAGTAGTACCCCCGGCTCTGCTGATGATCCACTCAGTAGTACCCCATCTCTGCTGATCCCCTGCTCAGTAGTACCCCCGGCTCTGCTGATGATCCACTCAGTAGTACCCCATCTCTGCTGATCCCCTGTTCAGTAGTAACCCCCAGCTCTGCTGATCCTCTAGTTTTGTAATCCTCCTCTCTTTCTGGTCCCCTCCTCACTATATTGCTCCCATACTGCGCATCACGTGTGACCAGTGGCAGAGTCCGTCCATTATGGGTGCCCGGGCACCGCCCCCTCTATCCATGCCATCCCCCTACATGTATAATAGATAGATTCATGCATAGCACCGCTCCAGTGTGAAAGCACTCGGGTTATCACACTGGAGTGACAGGAGAGGCGCTTTGCAGGCGCTATTTTTTTAATAGCGCCTGTAAAGCGCCTCAGTGTGAAAGTAGCCGTACAGTCCAGTGCAGGAAAATGCAGAATGTTCTACTTTTTTTTTCTGGAACTGCAAACACTGGTGTGAACTATGCCATTGGAAATCATATAACCTACTTTCCATGCGTTTTTGATGCAGAAAAAAAAACGCACTGGACTGCTTGTCGTGTGAACTGGCCCGAATATGCTGCATTTTACATGCCCTGGACTGGGAACACTGTAAAAAAGCATCAAAAACGCACCTGAACGCACGCACCAAAAACGCACTGTCTTTGTTCACGCAATGTCTTTATTTAATGGTAGGAAAAAAAGAGGGGGGAAATGCACTGGACTGCATCAAAAACGCACCCGAAACATGTCAAAAACACATCAAAAATGCATAAAAAAATGCGCATGCAGAAAAGCATCTGGAAAGCATTTCCACTACATTTCTATGGTGCATTGCTATGGTGTGAACTGGCCCTAAATAAAGAAAAGGGTGTTCCAGTGCGTTTTTGGTGCGTTCAGGTGCATTCCAGTGCGTACAGTTCAGGTAAAATGCAGCATGTTTGGGCCAGTTCACACGACATGCAGTCCAGTGCGTTTTTTTTTTCTGCATCAAAAACGCATGGAAAATAGGTTATATGATTTCCAATGGCATAGTTCACACCAAATGCAGAATACTTTTTTTTCTGGAACTGCAAGCACTGGTGTGAACTATGCCATTGGAAATCATATAACCTATTTTCCATGTGTTTTTGATGCAGAAAAAAAAAAACCTACTGGACTGCATGTCGTGTGAACTGGCCCAAACATGCTGCATTTTACCTGAACTTTTTGATGCAGAAAAAAAAAAACGCACTGGACTGCAAGTGGTGTGAACTGGCCCTGTCTATATATCTCATGTGGTGAACATCCAGGAAACATTCCGGGAAGAAAGCACAAATCACCTAATGTTGCACAAAATACTTTTTTATGTTTTTTCTTTAGTGAAGAGATCCACAATATTTACACGTATAATCCAGTAGTTTAAACAAGTGCTGCCTGAATATTTAGTTATGTTTGCCCAAAAGGATCCTTCCGCTTTTGGTAAGGATTGAAAAGCTCTTAGATATCACTGTGTGTCTAATGGATCTACGACATTAAAGTCCAAATGGTCCAAACTTTGCTGATTCTCCTTTCTCCAGAAGCCCCTTTAGCGGCAATGAACAGCTGTCACCCTCATAAAACTACAGTCCGGCCACAAGCCAGCAGTGTAAAGTTTATGGGGCAATAGACAGCCTGGGGCATTTCACCCCCCCCCCCCCCCCACATACTGTACAGCCTCGTTTTGTTTCCTTTTAATTGCAAATGGCCGGTTGCAAACCTGGTAAAATTGGCCCTGCATGCCCGGGGAGACCATCATTAAATAACAAATTACTTCAACAGGTCTCCTAATTTGTTAATTTGGTGCTGTTGTCTCGCACACCCTGCTGTCTCAATGCGGATAGGTGAGTCCTTATAGCTGAGATGAATGAGCTCTATTAACTGTCCGGCCACAAAGGACCATTGCTTCCCATTGTGGAGCATGGAGTACATGTAGAACCCGCCCTGCAAGACTAATGGCTTAAAGTAGAACTTTGGATTTCCAAAGTTCTTTGGATTTTTTTCCCCCTCTTCTTTGCTCCAGAGGGGTCCCGACTCTAATGCCGCGTACACACGGTCGGAATTTCCGATGGAAACAGTCCAATGGGACCTTTCTCAACGGATTTTCCGACCGTGTGTATGCCTATCGGTCTTTTTCGGTCGGAATTTCCGACGGACTTTGGATTGAGAACCTGTTCTCAATTTTTCCGACGGAAAACCTTTCTATCGGATTTTCCGATCGTCTGTATGCAATTCCGACACGCAAAATTCCAACGCATGCTCGGAAACAATTTGACGCATGCTCGGAAGCATTAAACTTCCCTTTTATAGTGCTGTCGAATGTGTTTTATGCCGCTGTGTTACAGACTGTCGGAATTCTGATGGGAAAACCATCAGAGCTTTTTCTGACGAGAATTCTGACCGTGTGTACGCGGCATAACACTTATTAGTTTATTACAGCTCCATGTTCTGCATGCACGCCACCTTTATGTACTCTCCTCCACCGATAGAGTTGTGGGAACCTCCGGGTGTGTGACTTGGGGTGTGAGCATAAGTGTGCGCAGCCTATTGCATTACCAACTCACCCCAACGCTCAAACTCACACACACACATATATATATATATAATATATATATATATATATATATACAGAGCCTTGAAAAAGTATTCCTACACCTTAAAATCTTCTACATTTTGTCAGGTTACAACCAAAAACGTAAATGTATTTTATTGGGATTATATGTGATAGACCAACACAGAGTGGCACATAATTGTGAAGTGGAAGGAAAATGATAAATAATACAAATAAATATGTGAAAAGTGTGGGGGGCATTTGTATGGTGCCCCCCTTATAACCTTACAGTGCCCCCCCCCCCTGAGTCAATACTCGGAATTGTCAGGGGTGGGTAGTGGGGTCCCCCAGGGTTCTGTGCTGGGACCAATCCTATTTAATTTGTTCATAGACGACCTGGAGGATGGGGATGGGGGAAACAGTTCAATCTCTGTATTTGCGGACGATACTGAGCTAAGCAGGGCAATAACTTCTCCGCAGGATGTGGAAACCTTGCAAGAAGATCTGAACAAATGAATGGGGTGGGCAACTACATGGCAAATGAGGTTCACTGTAGAAAAATGTAAAATAATGCATTTGGGTGGCAAAAATCTGAATGCAATCTATAGACTGGGGGGAACCTCTGGGGGGACCTAGGATGGAAAATGACCTGGGGGTCCTAGTAGATGATGGGCTCAGCAATGGCATGCAATGCCAAGCTGCTGCTAACAAAGCAAACATGGCATTAAAAAGGGCATTAAAAAGGGGATCAACTCCAGAGATAAAAGGATAATTCTCCAGCTCTACAAGACTCTGGTCCGGCCGCACCTGGAGTATGCTGTCCAGTCCAGCAAAGGGAGGGCCAACTCAATATGGAACCCTACGGACTAAGACTGGGAGGCCATTAAGGTTCATGTGTGTGTGAAAGGCAGTCCCAATACTTTTGACAATATACTGTAGATGCATCAAGGACAGGGTGATCCATCTTGAGTTGCTGCTATTCGCAGAGAGCCAACATCTACTGAAGTCCCCAATAAAGATCTGCGGATTTTGATTGCATCCGGGAGATGATGTGCTCTTTAGTTTGTACGCGTTCCGGATCAAACAGCCGTCCTAGAAATGACAAATTCCATTCCTTTCTTATTCTACAAGACTCTACTTTCCCAGGAGCACTTTGCTGATTGAAGCCTCCAACTCCTGAATGCCCGACGACTATAGAAAGTGGATTTTCAAGCGAGGAGAATTGGCGGACCGCCTCTAGTCTCTGTCCTATTTTTCCTGATTCTCCACACTTTTTTATGTAGAGAGAATACGCCGGAGAACTCCGAAGAACAGCTGTATTATTCAGTCTGATAGATGGGGAGCATTTCACCCCCCCCCCCCCCCGGCACTGACAGCTCTGTGAGCCGAGGAACCCAGCAGGATGAGGTCATGGAGGGGGGGATTCACTGAAACTGGAGAGTGCGAAAACTGGTGACGTTGTGCGTGGGAGCCAATCGGCTTCTAACTTCAGCTTGTCCGGTTAAAATGATAGTAAACACACACTGTTTAGGGCTCATGCACACAGGACACTTTAAAAAAACGCCAGCGCTACAGCAGCGTTTAGCCGCGTTTTTACATTAGTGTTATTGATGGACGATATAACAGTAATACACCCGCCCCTTGCAGAGCAGCACGAGCAATCGGGAGTAGACATGTGCAATTCGTTTAGTTTTAATTAGTTTTCCGTTAAAATTCGTTATATTCGTTCATTCGTTATCGTACGAATGAACGAATGGTTCGCTAAAAATTTTAACGAATAACGAATTATCGAATCGAACGAATATGAAAAACAACGAAAATCCAAAATAACCAAATTAGAAACAACGAAACTACGAAACAAGAAAATCCGAAAAACGAAAACAGGAACAACGAAAATCAAAATGAACGAAAAAATTCGTACATTTGTAACTTTTTTTTTTGATGAATTGGTAATTTTCCGTGTCTCTTACAATGGCGCTGCTTAACGTGCTTCGAATGGATTGAACGAAAAAATTCGTACATTCGTAACTTTTTTTTTTTTTTTTCGATTCGTAATTTTCCGTGTCTCTTACAATGGCGCTGCTTAACGTGCTACGAATGGATTGAACGAAAAAATTCGTACATTCGTAACTTTTTTTTCAATTGGTAATTTTCCGTGTCTCTTACAATGTAATAATAGCATACACATTATATAAAATTATGAATTATGCTCCGATTACGAATCTACGAAAACAATGTTACGAAAGTACGAATAAATCAATCTAACGAAAGTACGAATGTAACTAAATCTACGAAATACGAATGTGTCCGAATTTCGAATAAACGAAAATTAAACGGAAAAATGAATCAACGAAAAAATAATTCTTACGAAAATACGAATCGTTGCGAATACGAACACCGACGACTTACGAAATTACGAATCGTTACGAATCAACGGAAACGAACAGAAATGAAACGAAAATAAACACATTTTTTTATTGTGCACATGTCTAATCGGGAGCGTGCGGCAGCGTCTGGCACAACGTCGTGGTCATTGCGCAGGCGCCGTGTACAGCTGACTCACAGGTGTTAAGCTTCGGCTTTTTTCGGCGGCTCCGTTGTGGTTCGCCTGCGCAGTACAGGGGGGGGGGTCATTATCTGCCGGGGCAGGCAGAACACCGGCTTCCACGTCCTTAACAATCGAAGAGTCATCAGCTGTCAGCAGGGTTCCCCGCTGTCAGTTGAATGTTAAAAAAAGAATTGCCGGCAATAAAAAATTGGGGAAAGAACAATGTGCCCCCCCCCCCCCACCCAAATCCATACCAGGCCCTTGGGGCGTTTTTGATGCGGGTCCATTGAAGTCTATTACACGCAAAATGCAATCTGCTGCGGGGAAAAACGTCCTTGACCCTTTCCAAAAATGCATTGGCTGAAGACCTGCACCATAGGAAATCTTGTTCAAAGGACTGTAGTGTGTTTCTGCAAACTGCAAAACTAAAAAAAACGAAACTAAAAAAAACACACGAACCTAGGGTAAATGCCCGGCGCCCCGAACACTTAGCCCATCCCTGGTCATTAATTTGATCGTATTTTGATCAATCAGATTGTAAACCCGAATTGTGAAACCAGAGATTTGTTTGATAACTTATGATTGTATCTTCAGCTATTCAACTATTGATTGAAATCCAAATACTTCCTTGTGTGTGGCATATCGATCGATCGAATGGGTTGTTTGCTGTAGATCGATTATTCCTATCAGGGGAAATTGATTGGAAAAGGAATCCATCATTTATCATAGCTTGTATTGCCACCAATTAATAGATTGTTTCTGATTGTATTTTCAATCAGTACTGCATGTGTTGCATTATTTGATATTTTAATCGATGATGTATCTCTTGTTTGTGGTCACTGGTACCTACAAATCTATACATGTATGATTGGGCTTCTCAGTACACAACAGGAAAAGATTGCTTGGTGTGGTCAGTTTTATAATAGGTCCTGGGGACAAAAGTTGGGAGAAATGGTGGAAGAAATAGAGACCTTCCCCTGAAATGTTGGACATGTGTCTGCTATATAGGGGATTATGGAAGGATAGGGGGGGCTGATCTCAGGGTGTGATGACACCAGACATACAATCCAGATCAGCCTCTCTGAATAGAAATCTGTATTTATGGTGGGGAGGACTGAGCTTCTGTGAAATCAGAGTGTGCTAAGTGCTCCCTATGTTCCCTATGTCTTCATCTGAAGCGGAACATGTCATCATCTTTTACTTCCTACCTCCAGAGAGCAGAAAATCGCCCATTAGACATAGTGGGCAGCCTGCTGTCAGAGCTCAATCAGCTGCTGCTGGATGATGACCACATCTCCATCTCTCTGTGGGGGTCATCCCTGGATGGAGAGGGAGGGAGGGGGCTGAGTGTGCCCCCCCCCCCCCCAGGGGGTAGGATGAGGTGTGGGACGTTCATTCCTCTACAGAAGAGAAAAGCAACCTGTGACCCATCAACTGCCACAGGGGAGGGGGGATATCATGCTGGGACTTGTGCAACAATGTATCTTCTTGTCTTCCCCAAATGTGTATATTCTGGTCTCTTCTCTGATACTGGAACCCGAATATATATAATGATAAATAATAAACCAATGTCTTCATCTCTCTTCAAGTCTTCCCTTCTCTCCTCTCTTATCGTCCCAACTCTTTTCTTTTTTTTTTA